>CM061748.1:130572503-131051604 GCA_030979885.1 Lolium multiflorum
AGGAAAGAACATTACTAGTACTACCTAATCCGCTTGGTCTAGATGCAGCTTGCCCCTCCAAGCTGGATGCCTGGACGGTGGAGGCGAAAGGAGGGGATCGAGCTAGCGGCTTGCATCCGTCGGCTGTCGGCACTCGATCGGGAGAGACAAGGGGGGCTACATAAAGGGGAGGGGTAACATATTTTATTACACAGTGAACTTACTGATGTGACTAGTCATTACATGTCTCACTGAAACTAGGGCCCATAGTGTGGCACCCCAAATTCACTTGAACCTGCCCGGCGGGACGCATTGGCGCGTCAAGAAAACCCCCGAATTGTAGCGGGGAAATGAAACATTTCACAAAAATTCGAAATTCAAGCACACTGCCACGCGCCAAGCACGCGGGCTGTTCCTTCCTCTTCCTCGGTTCCTCCTCCCCTATCCGAAAAACCCCAAATCCCAAGCTCAAACAACAACAAAAAACCACATCCCCTGGCCGCCATGCATGTCCTCGTTAACCCGCTGGAGATCGTTCCGGGACGAGGCGGACCCCCCGCCCTGAGATCCCGAGTTCCGTTCCGTCCACCTCGAGGCACTGCGTGCTGTCTCGCAGCGGCGGCTTGAGGGCGCTGAAGAGGAAGTTCCGCCGGAAAGTGCTCATGGCAACCGTGCAAGCTCACCGGCGTGCTGTATCCCGAGAGGAACTGGTCAAAGCTTTGCTATTCGCAAAAAAAAAGCGGGCCAAGATCTGGTCAAAGCTTCGTCGATGGCTTGCCGCGAGAGGCTTGGAGTCCAGAGTCAATAAACTAGCTGCTCGAGGACTTGGGCGGTTTACACCGATTCATATTAACTGACTCAAGTTTGTTAGTCTAGTTAACAAATGCATCTAGATACATCCATATCTAGACAAAATTGAGTCAATCAATATGAATCAGAGGGGAGTGCCTGAAAGTGTTTCATGCTACCAATTAATGCGCTGGCAGGACTGGCTGTAGAAGTAATTGTGCTACTACTCATACGATGAACTGATTGTGTGGGTGTCAAATTTTGCAACGCGATCATCCACTGAATGCTTAATTATAGTTCTAGCGCCAAAGGCGTACAAATCATAACAAAGATAGTACATACTACAGCACCAGAACATAAGAGTACGAATCATAAAGTAGCTCAACATTTTGCATTAGGGCTGGGTGGTCCTGAGACTACCGGGACGCCCCTGATGATCTCCGGGCGTGCATCCACTTCAACGCAAAGCTGTGTACTCGGTCCACGGCCTCCTTCTGTAGGCTGGATAATCTCAGGTGGAGGACCTTCGTCTATGAAAGGCTCGTCATCAGTACCATCCACAGGTGCATCAGGGCTGGGTGGTCTTGAGACTACCCGGACGCCCTGATGATCTCTGGGCGTGCATCCACTTCAACGCAAAGTTGTGTACTCGGTCCACGGCCTCCTTCTATAGGCTGGATAATCTTAGGTGCAGGACCTTCGTCTATGAAAGGCTCGTCATCAGTACCATCCACAGGTGCATCAAACTGAGATTCATCTTCAAATCTCCCATCAAACTGAGAGACCTCTTCAACTCTATGCTTCTACAATTAGTGCATCAACAGATTAGACAAACATCTAAGGGATGCAACCTGAACAAATGTCGTTTTACATATTTACCTTCTCATTTGGCACATCACATGTCCCAGAGCTGAAACCCGTTTCCTGAAGCAAGCGCTTTTTCTCTCCTTCCCGTCCATCCATCTGCAACAAGTTAAATTTGAGTACAGAACCTTGCACAGCAATGCAAACTATTGATCGAAACAGCGGCAACATCAATATAAATAATTAACTACATATGCCAGCACACATACAGTGTGAGCAAGATCTGCTTCTCCCGCTGAAGGATCATTATATGGTTCACCATGATAAACCCACCTAACATATGTGCGGTCCATCCCAAAAATGTGTAAATGATCTTCCACTACATGGTGAGGCCTCTTCTCACCATTCATACATGTGCAGCGCGGGCAATACACGTCCAGGTTGTGACCTTCATGAGCTCTAATAAACCCCATAAAGGGTTGAACACCATTTATATATGAAGGGGAACATAAGTGTCCATGCAGTATCCAAGTTCTGTCCATCTGTTTAATTATGAGATACAATGGTTGGTGATTAATTTTTAAGGCGAAGTAGGAAATGTATATCCATCGAGTACAAAACTATACTACATGATTATGCATTTCAGCAATCATGTCGAGTACAAAACAAAAAATGCCCATCGACATTTTAGCAAACAGATCGTGTACAAAACTCTGCCATGGCATTTCAGCAAATTAACGGATCGAGTGCAGAACTGACTCTATATGCCCACGCAAATGAACAAATTGATCGAGGACAAATCGAGCGGAAAACTATAAAGTGCCAATTAGTTCAAGCATACTGACGATTTTTTAGCAGCATCAAGAAAATATAAATCGTTAGGCCGTCTTGCCCGATGCATGATTGAGCTAGAGATAGCAGCCCTACCGTGGATCAACTTGACCGCCGGTGCGTCTCGAGAAGAACGACGGGGAGGCTTCTTCTTCACGGTTGAGGAATAGGAGGTTCCCTTTGCCGCGCGCACAATTCAAACTATCCCGCCCATGTAGTTTAAATTCGCCATATTTTCGTTAAATCGACATAAAGTCATGTGAGTGGGTGGAAATTAGCAAAGTTGCTTGAAAAATAGTAAAACTCTGGAATTATCCTTTAAATATGCTCTACTTCGTGTGAAAATCGGGGTGTGGAGGCATGTTGAGCTATTTTATTTGTACTTTCTTCATTAAAACTCCCATTTTATGCACTTTGGATGGAAAGAAATCATTTGTACATAAATTTTGACAACGCCATTTGCAAACATTAATTGTTTTACATGCCAAGATGCACCCATCCACCAAATATGGGGCAAAATTTTATCACAATCTAGATATATATGTATAATTAGTGAGGGACCCCTTTTGATTTTGTGCAATTTCCACTAATTAGCTAGAGAGAAGGGGTCAATTAATTAGGCCATGTTAGGGGCTATGTGTTTTAGATTAGGGTTGTGTGGATTCAAATACAACTTCTTTATTTGTGTGCTATGATTAATCAAAACTAGATCGATCGACTGCGCACACATTATTAGAGGCACATGCCTTTGCGCACAAAGTGCAGGTTAGGGTTTAGTGTTTAGGGTTTAGGGTTTAGGGTGTAGTGTTTAGGGTTTAGGGTCTAGGGTTTAGGGTTTAGTGTTTAGGGTGTACGTTTAAGGTATAATTAGGGATTAGGGTTTTAGGGTTTAAGGTTTAGGGATCATCGACTGTGCACACACACATTATTAGAGGCACCCGCGCCTTTGCGCATAAAGTGCATGCGTATATAAAAGTGTGTTTTTTGGCCACCAACGATATATAGATCGAGAGAGAGATTGAAATATATATATATATATATCCCCAAGAATATGTTCAGATATATATTGAAATGTATACACGAATGATATGTGCAAGGTATGACATGCGCGCATGCACACACTAATTGTATATATATTATGAGGCAACTTATTCAAATGTGTTTTCATATATTCGAGAGAACTTGTCAAAATTCAAGTTAATTAATTCAGCACTAATTAGTTGGTCGCCTGCTTGATGCGCAATGAAGTGTCGTTGGCCTATATATATATGTAGGGTTTAATTAGGGTTTAGGGTTTAGGGTTATCTAGCTAGGGTTTTAGGGTTAGGGTTAGGGTTAATTAGGGTTTAGGGTCTAGGGTTTAGGGTTTGGGGTTTAGTTTTAGGGTTTAGGGTCTAGGGTTTAGGGTTTAGGGTTTAGGGTGTAGTGTATAGGGTTTAGGGTATAGGGTGTAGTGTTTAGGGTTTGGGGTTTAGGGTTTAGGGTTTAGGGTTTAGGGTCTAGGGTTAGGGTTTAGGGTTTAGGGTTTAGTGTTTAGTGTTTAGGGTTTAGGGTTTAGGGTGTAGTGTTTAGGGTCTAGGGTTTGGGGTTTAGGGTTTAGTGTTTAGGGTGTTTAGGGTGTACGTTTAGGGTATAATTAGGTATTAGGGATTAGGGTTTTAGGGTTTAAGGTTTAGGGATCATCGATCGAGTGCACACACATTATTAGAGGCACCCGCGCCTTTGCGCATAAAGTGCATGCGTATATAAGTGTGTTTTTTTGCCACCAACGATATATAGATCGAGAGAGAGATTGAAATATATATATCCCCAAGAATATGTTCAGATATATATTGAAATATATGCACGAATGATATGTGCAAGGTATGACATGCGCGCATGCACACTAATTGTATATATAGAGGCAACTTAATCAAATGTGTTTTCATTCGAGAGAACTTGTCAAAATTCAAGTTAAATAATTTATCAGCGCTAATTAGTTGGTCGCCTGCTTGATGCGCAATGAAATGTCGTTGGCCTATATATATGTAGGGTTTAATTAGGGTTTAGGGTTTAGGGTTATCTAGTTAGGGTTTAGGGTTAGGGTTAGGGTTAATTAGGGTTTAGGGTCTAGGGTTTAGGGTTTAGGGTTTGGGGTTTAGGGTTAGGGTTTAGTGTTTAGTGTTTAGGGTTTAGGGTTTAGGGTGTAGTGTTTAGGGTTTAGGGTTTAGGGTCTAGGGTTGAGGGTTTAGTGTTTAGGGTGTTTAGGGTGTACGTTTAGGGTATAATTAGGGAGTAGGGATTAGGGTTTTAGGGTTTAAGGTTTAGGGATCATCGATCGAGTGCACACACACATTATTAGAGGCACCCGCGCCTTTGCGCATAAAGTGCATGCGTATATAAGTGTGTTTTCTGGCCACCAACGATATATAGATCGAGAGAGAGATTGAAATATATATATATCCCCAAGAATATGCATGCACACTAATTGTGTGTATATATATATATATATATATATATATATATATATATATATATATTATGAGGCAACTTAATCAAATGTGTTTTCATTCGAGAGAACTTGTCAAAATTCAAGTTAAATAATTTATCAGGGCTAATTAGTTGGTCGCCTGCTTGATGCGCAATGAAGTGTCGTTGGCCTATATATATGTAGGGTTTAATTAGGGTTTAGGGTTTAGGGTTATCTAGTTAGGGTTTTAGGGTTAGGGTTAGGGTTAATTAGGGTTTAGGGTCTAGGGTTTAGGGTTTAGGGTTTGGGGTTTAGGGTTTAGGGTTTAGGTTCTAGGGTTAGGTTTAGTGTCTAGTGTTTAGTGTTTAGGGTTTAGGGTTTAGGGTGTAGTGTTTAGGGTTTAGGGTCTAGGGTTGAGGGTTTAGTGTTTAGGGTGTTTAGGGTGTACGTTTAGGGTATAATTAGGGAGGGATTAGGGTTTTAGGGTTTAAGGTTTAGGGATCATCGATCGAGTGCACACATACATTATTAGAGGCACCCGCGCCTTTAGGGTTTAATTAGGGAGTAGGGATTAGGGTTTTAGGGTTTATGGTTTAGGGATCATCGATCGAGTGCACACAAACATTATTAGAGGTACCCGCGCCTTTGCGCATAAAGTGCATGCGTATATAAGTGTGTTTTCTGGCCACCAACGATATATAGATCGAGAGAGAGATTGAAATATATATATCCCCAAGAATATATATGTTCAGATATATATTGAAATGTATGCACAAATGATATGTGCAAGGTATGACATGAGCGCATGCACACTAATTGTATATATATTATGAGGCAACTTAATCAAATGTGTTTTCATTCGAGAGAACTTGTCAAAATTCAAGTTAATTAATTTATCAGCGCTAATTAGTTGGTCGCCTGCTTGATGCGCAATGAAGTGTCGTTGGCCTATATATATATATATGTAGGGTTTAATTAGGGTTTAGGGTTTAGGGTTATTTAGCTAGGGTTTTAGGGTGTTAGGGTTAGGGTTAATTAGGGTTTAGGGTCTAGGGTTTAGGGTTTAGGGTTTAGGGTTTAGGGTTAGGGTTAGGGTTAATTAGGGTTTAGCTAGGGTCTAGGGTTTAGGGTTTAGGGTGTAGTGTTTAGGGTCTAGGGTTAGGGTTTAGGGTTTAGTGTTTAGTGTTTAGGGTTTAGGGTGTAGTGTTTAGGGTTTAGGGTCTAGGGTTTAGGGTTTAGTGTTTAGGGTGTATGTTTAGGGTGTAATTAGCGATTAGGGATTAGGGTTTTAGGGTTTAAGGTTTGGGGATCATCGATCGAGTGCACACACACATTATTAGAGGCACCCGCGCCTTTGCGCATAAAGTGCATGCCTATATAAGTGTGTTTTTTGGCCACCAACGATATATAGATCGAGAGAGATTGAAATGTATATATATCCCCAAGAATATGTTCAGATATATATTGAAATATATGCACGAATGATATGTGCAAGGTATGACATGCGCGCATGCACACTAATTGTATATATATATATTATGAGGCAACTTAATCAAATGTGATTTCATTCGAGAGAACTTGTCAAAATTCAAGTTAATTAATTTATCGCTAATTAGTTGGTCGCCTGCTTGATGCGCAATGAAGTGTCGTTGGCCTATATATGTAGGGTTTAATTAGGGTTTAGGGTTTAGGGTAGGGCTAGGGTTTAGCTAGGGTTTTAGGGTGTTAGGGTTAGGGTTAATTTAGGGTTTAGGGTTAGGGTTTAGGGTTTAGGGTTAGGGTTAGGGTTTTAGGGTCTAGGGTTAGGGTTAATTAGGGTTTAGGGTCTAGGGTTTAGGGTTTGGGGTTTAGGGTTTAGTGTTTAGGGTTTAGGGTCTAGGGTTAGGGTTTAGGGTTTAGGGTTTAGGGTTAGTGTTTAGGGTTTAGGGTTTTTAGGGTGTAGTGTTTAGGGTTTAGGGTCTAGGGTTTAGGGTTTAGTGTTTAGGGTGTTTAGGGTGTACGTTTAGGGTATAATTAGCGATTAGGGATTAGGGTTTTAGGGTTTAAGGTTTAGGGATCATCGATCGAGTGCACACACACATTATTAGAGGCACACCTTTGCGCATAAAGTGCATGCGTTTATAAGTGTTTTTTTGGCCACCAACGATATATAGATCGAGAGAGATTGAAATGTATATATATCCCCAAGAATATGTTAAGATATATATTGAAATATATGCACGAATGATATGTGCAAGGTATGACATGCGCGCATGCACACTAATTGTATATATATATTATGAGGCAACTTAATCAAATGTGTTTTCATTCGAGAGAACTTGTCAAAATTCAAGTTAATTAATTTATCAGCGCTAATTAGTTGGTCGCCTGCTTGATGCGCAATGAAGTGTCGTTGGCCTATATATATGTAGGGTTTAATTAGGGTTTAGGGTTTAGGGTTATCTAGCTAGGGTTTTAGGGTTAGGGTTAGGGTTAATTAGGGTTTAGGGTCTAGGGTTTAGGGTTTAGGGTTTAGGGTTTAGGGTTTAGGGTTTAGGGTCTAGGGTTAGGGTTTAGGGTTTAGTGTTTAGTGTTTAGGGTTTAGGGTTTAGGGTGTAGTGTTTAGGGTTTAGGGTCTAGGGTTTAGGGTTTAGTGTTTAGGGTGTTTAGGGTGTACGTTTAGGGTATAATTAGGGATTAGGGATTATGGTTTTAGGGTTTAAGGTTTAGGGATCATCGATCGAGTGCACACACACATTATTAGAGGCACCCGCGCCTTTGTGCATAAAGTGCATGCGTATATAAGTGTGTTTTTTGGCCACCAACGATATATAGATCGAGAGAGAGATTGAAATATATATATCCCCAAGAATATGTTCAGATATATATTGAAATATATGCACGAATGATATGTGCAAGGTATGACATGCGCGCATGCACACTAATTGTATATATATTATGAGGCAACTTAATCAAATGTGTTTTCATTTGAGAGAACTTGTCAAAATTCAAGTTAATTAATTTATCACGCTAATTAGTTGGTCGCCTGCTTGATGCGCAATGAAGTGTCGTTGGCCCATATATATGTAGGGTTTAATTAGGGTTTAGGGTTTAGGGTTATCTAGCTAGGGTTTTAGGGTGTTAGGGTTAGGGTTAATTAGGGTTTAGGGTCTAGGGTTTAGGGTTTAGGGTTTGGGGTTTAGGGTTTAGGGTCTAGGGTTAGGTTTTAGGGTTTAGTGTTTAGTGTTTAGGGTTTAGGGTGTAGGGTGTAGTGTTTAGGGTTTAGGCTCTAGGGTTTAGGGTTTAGTGTTTAGGGTGTTTAGGGTGTACGTTTAGGGTATAATTAGGGATTAGGGATTAGGGTTTTAGGGTTGAAGGTTTAGGGATCATCGATCGAGTGCACACACACATTATTAGAGGCACCCGCGCCTTTGCGCATATATAAGTGTGTGTTTTGGCCACCAACGATATATAGATCGAGAGAGAGATTGAAATGTATATATATCCCAAAGAATATGTTCAGATATATATTGAAATATATGCACGAATGATATGTGCAAGGTATGACATGCGCGCATGCACACTAATTGTATATATATTATGAGGCAACTTAATCAAATGTGTTTTCATTCGAGAGAACTTGTCAAAATTCAAGTTAATTAATTTATCAGCGATAATTAGTTGGTCGCCTGCTTGATGCGCAATGAAGTGTCGTTGGCCTATATATATATGTAGGGTTTAATTAGGGTTTAGGGTTTAGGGTTATCTAGCTAGGGTTTTAGGGTGTTAGGGTTAGGGTTAATTAGGGTTTAGGGTCTAGGGTTTAGGGTTTAGGGTTTAGGGTTTAGGGTCTAGGGTTAGGGTTTAGCTAGGGTAGGGTCTAGGGTTTAGGGTTTAGGGTTTAGTGTTTAGGGTCTAGGGTTAGGGTTTAGGGTTTAGTGTTTAGTGTTTAGGGTTTAGGGTGTAGTGTTTAGGGTTTAGGGTCTAGGGTTTAGGGTTTAGTGTTTAGGGTGTATGTTTAGGGTATAATTAGGGATTAGGGTTTTAGGGTTTAAGGTTTGGGGATCATCGATCGAGTGCACACACACATTATTAGAGGCACCCGCGCCTTTGCGCATAAAGTGCATGCCTATATAAGTGTGTTTTTTGGCCACCAACGATATATAGATCGAGAGAGATTGAAATGTATATATATCCCCAAGAATATGTTCAGATATATATTGAAATATATGCACGAATGATATGTGCAAGGTATGACATGCGCGCATGCACACTAATTGTATATATATATATATTATGAGGCAACTTAATCAAATGTGTTTTCATTCGAGAGAACTTGTCAAAATTCAAGTTAATTAATTTATCGCTAATTAGTTGGTCGCCTACTTGATGCGCAATGAAGTGTCGTTGGCCTATATAGTTGGTCGTGTTTAATTAGGGTTTAGGGTTTAGGGTTATCTAGCTAGGGTTTTAGGGTTAGGGTTAGGGTTAATTAGGGTTTAGGGTCTAGGGTTTAGGGTTTGGGGTTTGGGGTTTAGTGTTTAGAATTTAGGGTCTAGGGTTAGGGTTTAGGGTTTAGGGTTTAGGGTTTAGTGTTTACTGTTTAGGGTTTAGGGTTTAGGGTGTAGTGTTTAGGGTCTAGGGTCTGGGGTTTAGGGTTTAGTGTTTAGGGTGTTTAGGGTGTACGTTTAGGGTATAATTAGGTATTAGGGATTAGGGTTTTAGGGTTTAAGGTTTAGGGATCATCGATCGAGTGCACACACACATTATTAGAGGCACCCGCGCCTTTGCATAAAGTGCATGCGTATATAAGTGTGTTTTTTGGCCACCAACGATATATAGATCGAGAGAGAGATTGAAATATATATATCCCCAAGAATATGTTCAGATATATATTGAAATATATGCACGAATGATATGTGCAAGGTATGACATGCGCGCATGCACACTAATTGTATATATATTATGAGGCAACTTAATCAAATGTGTTTTCATTTGAGAGAACTTGTCAAAATTCAAGTTAATTAATTTATCAGCGCTAATTAGTTGGTCGCCTGCTTGATGCGCAATGAAGTGTCGTTGGCCCATATATATGTAGGGTTTAATTAGGGTTTAGGGTTTAGGGTTATCTAGCTAGGGTTTTAGGGTGTTAGGGTTAGGGTTAATTAGGGTTTAGGGTCTAGGGTTTAGGGTTTAGGGTTTGGGGTTTAGGGTTTAGGGTTTAGGGTCTAGGGTTAGGTTTTAGGGTTTAGTGTTTAGTGTTTAGGGTTTAGGGTGTAGGGTGTAGTGTTTAGGGTTTAGGCTCTAGGGTTTAGGGTTTAGTGTTTAGGGTGTTTAGGGTGTACGTTTAGGGTATAATTAGGGATTAGGGATTAGGGTTTTAGGGTTGAAGGTTTAGGGATCATCGATCGAGTGCACACACATTATTAGAGGCACCCGCGCCTTTGCGCATATATAGTGTGTGTTTTGGCCACCAACGATATATAGATCGAGAGAGAGATTGAAATGTATATATATCCCCAAGAATATGTTCAGATATATATTGAAATATATGCACGAATGATATGTGCAAGGTATGACATGCGCGCATGCACACTAATTGTATATATATTATGAGGCAACTTAATCAAATGTGTTTTCATTCGAGAGAACTTGTCAAAATTCAAGTTAATTAATTTATCACTAATTAGTTGGTAGCCTGCTTGATGCGCAATGAAGTGTCGTTGGCCTATATATATATGTAGGGTTTAATTAGGGTTTAGGGTTTAGGGTTATCTAGCTAGGGTTTTAGGGTGTTAGGGTTAGGGTTAATTAGGGTTTAGGGTCTAGGGTTTAGGGTTTAGGGTTTAGGGTTTAGGGTCTAGGGTTAGGGTTAATTAGGATTTAGCTAGGGTCTAGGGTTTAGGGTTTAGGGTGTAGTGTTTAGGGTCTAGGGTTAGGGTTTAGGGTTTAGTGTTTAGTGTTTAGGGTTTAGGGTGTAGTGTTTAGGGTTTAGGGTCTAGGGTTTAGGGTTTAGTGTTTAGGGTGTATGTTTAGGGTGTAATTAGCGATTAGGGATTAGGGTTTTAGGGTTTAAGGTTTGGGGATCATCGATCGAGTGCACACACACATTATTAGAGGCACCCGCCTTTGCGCATAAAGTGCATGCCTATATAAGTGTGTTTTTGGCCACCAACGATATATAGATCGAGAGAGATTGAAATGTATATATATCCCCAAGAATATGTTCAGATATATATTGAAATATATGCACGAATGATATGTGCAAGGTATGACATGCGCGCATGCACACTAATTGTATATATATATATTATGAGGCAACTTAATCAAATGTGTTTTCATTCGAGAGAACTTGTCAAAATTCAAGTTAATTAATTTATCAGCGCTAATTAGTTGGTCGCTTGCTTGATGCGCAATGAAGTGTCGTTGGCCTATATATATGTAGGGTTTAATTAGGGTTTAGGGTTTAGGGTTATCTAGCTAGGGTTTTAGGGTTAGGGTTAGGGTTAATTAGGGTTTAGGGTCTAGGGTTTAGGGTTTGGGGTTTGGGGTTTAGTGTTTAGGATTTAGGGTCTAGGGTCTAGGGTTAGGGTTTAGGGTTTAGGGTGTAGTGTTTAGGGTTTAGGGTCTAGGGTTTAGGGTTTAGTGTTTAGGGTGTTTAGGGTGTATGTTTAGGGTATAATTAGGGATTAGGGATTAGGGTTTAAGGTTTAGGGATCATCGATCGAGTGCACACACACATTATTAGAGGCACCCGCGCCTTTGCGCATAAAGTGCATGCGTATATATATAAGTGTGTTTCTTGGCCACCAACGATATATAGATCGAGAGATAGAGATTGAAATCCCCAAGAATATGTTCAAATATACGCACACACATGAATTATTAGAGGCACCCGCGCCTTTGCGCATAAAGTGCATGCATATGTGTGTTGTTCTGGCCACCAACGATAGATCGAGAGAGAGAGAGATTGAAATCCCCAAGAATTAGAGGACCCCTTGCACAAGTGTTGGCCATCTATATATAATATGAATCCCAATAATGTTCATACATGATAGGGCATATGTGTGAAGCAATTTTTTTCGAGAACTTGTAAAGATTCAAATTTATCAGTGCTAATGGAAACTAGTGCACATTAGAGGACCCCCTTGCACACGTGTTGGCCATCTATGTATAGTTTGAATCCCAATAATGTTCATACATGATAGGCTATATGTGAATCAATTTTTTCTTCCAAGAACTTGTCAAGATTCAAATTTATCGGTGCTAATGGAAACTAGTGCGCACTAGACGAGCCCCTTGCGCAAGTGCTGGCCATTACATATAGTAGTTTAAATCTTAAGAATGTTCATACATGATAGGCCATATGTGCAAAGGAATTTTTTTCCCGTGAACTTGTCAAAATTCAAGTTTATCGTTGCAAATGGAAACTAGTCCAAAAAATTACATAGAGGTCCAAAAGAACTAGACAATAACTAATAGGACCTGCAACTTTACAAAAAGGACCCCAAAACATATAGAAGAAAATCAATCGAGTCCTTCTGGACCGCACATCAGATCTCTGCTCCGCATCCTTTCCAGCAACTCCGTCGCCGGGGACGCACCACTTGGGACGGTGTCGCCGGTAGTCGCCAGGACGAAGGAGAAGAATGGCCTCAGCAACGGCATATTGGCTATGAGAAGGGCCGCTGAAAGGCCAAGATGTTCACGGGCAAGACGGATGACGCCGTCGTATGCCCCGAGCTTGTGAACGTTAGCAGCTTGACTTCCCCGTTGGCCAGATCTGAAGCACTGACCAAAGCAAGCCTCACCGTTAGCGCCATCACCTTGATGGCACCAGATCGGGGTTTGGCCGGCAAGATCCGCCAGATCTGATCCGCCAGATTCACCATAGGCCAGATCTGAAGCCGATGACGAGATCCCCGACTCCATTGCGCCATTCTACTCATGGGAAACACTGGATCTAAGCTTACAACAACACTAACTCCCTCGGATCCAAATTAGCTGACTCAACTTTGCTTATCTAAATATGGATGTATCCACACATGTTTTTACTCTACATACACACACGTCTAAGGAAAGTTGAATCAATTAATTTAGTTTGGAGGGTGTACGATATACAGAGAGAAGTCGGCCTCGTCTCCGGCCGGCGAGGCCGCCGGAGAGAAGGGGGAGAGGAGCCGGGGGAGTGAGAGAGACTCGAGATAGAAAAAGAGAAGATGAGAGCTCCCTAGGGAAGAACATTATTTTGGTCGTTCTGCTTGTAGCTTGAAACTGAAAATTTCGGCCCCGCGCCAAATCATCCGCCGAATCCATTCGAAACTCCCGTGACCAGTTTTACCCTTTTAACCCTGGTCCGGAAGTTACAACCCACCGACCATGGAGGGCTCATTCGGTAACAATGAAATATCTTGCCTAGATCCCGAACCCTCCCCATAGGCCCACACCCACCCACCAACCATTCGCCCCATTAGCTCAAAAATACTCTCACACGCCAAAGCTCTGACTCTCTACACTAGATCTGCTTCGCCGCCGGCATACTCCTCCACAGCGTAGCCTTATCTTGTTGGCTGTCCACCCACCTGATCCGCTCCCCCGCCACCCTCGCCACCGACGGATCTGCTTCACCGCCGACCTCGCCACCGACGGATCTGCTTCAACGCCGACCTCGCCACCGACGGATCTGCTTCACCGCCGACCTCATCCATAGCATAGCAATCAACGCCTTTCCTGTCGACGCACCGGATCCTCTCCAACGGAACCGGGTCTACTTCACCGCGGCCCCCCTCCACAGAAGCCGATCTATTCCACCGACTAGCTCGGCGCAGCGGCTGTATCAACTTCACCGAATCCCTTGCCAGCCAACCAGATCTGCTTCACTAACGCCCGCTTCTACTGAAACAGGGTCGACTCATCGTCTCCCGCGTTCGCCGCCGCTGGAATGCAAGTTGCCGCCCCCGTCCACCCCGCCGCAGCTTGGTTAGTACGCTGGCCCGTTAGATCGCGGTGTTTCTTTAGCCATGTTTTGTGTAGTTATTTGCAGATCTCATATGCCATTAACTTTCTTGATGTGTTACTTCGCATGAAGTTCGTTTAAATATTGTATAGTACAAAAGCATTATCCGGTCGCTACCATCCTGTTCATTCTACTGACACCTGTGTGCATCCACATATTTATAGCCTTATACCCATTCATTTGCTGCCAACTGTTTTTGTACTGCATGCTATTCCTTTTATAGTCATGCTATGGGCATTTCCAATCTGGTTGTTCTTATACCACGTCATTAGCTCACCGCTAGCCGCTAGCTGTTTTCTCGTGCCTGCTATTCTCACACTGCTTTTATAATCATGCTATGTGCATTTCCAATCTGCTTGCTCTTATACCTCGTCTTTAGCTTATAGCTATTTTTTCCATGAATGCTCCTGTCGCACAGCTTGTATAGTTATTGCTGCGTGCATGTTTGGTCTTTGTATTATCATAGACTAACTTGTCAATGTTATTTTTCCTAGGGATTGATCATGCGAACCACTTATTAGAATATCCAACATTAACAACGGGGACGCTAGGGAAGGTTGGAATCTGAGTTCTTGGTTGGTAATTTTGGCAGTTTACTTCCGTTATTATCTATAACCTATATGCATTGTTCCTTATGCAAGAGATTAACACTTGGAACCCTGCCATAGCAATGTCATTCATGCTTTACTATGTTTCTGCCTATTTGATATGCTTGTCTTGGAGCAACTGCGAAGGTGATTTGAACCTGACATTTGGTCATTCTTAATGCCAGTTTACTTTATGTGGAAAACCTTGCCATTACCCTACTCTAAATCTGAATGTCTGAAATTCGTATCTCATGAAAAGCAACATCTAGTTGGTTTTAATCTGATATCTGGTAAATATTGGCTTATTCATTTGACAGCTCAAGTTTTTTGTTATTTGAAACCAGCTGACTTGGTCTTAAATGTGATATCTAAACACAGATTAAGGACAATGGAGCAGGAGGATTAGCATTTCACTTGATGGCTGAACCTAAAATGACAGGCATGTCGACCACGACTAGTGCACGCAAGAGAAGGACCTGCAGCGAGCCAGTATGTGCTTAGTACATGCATCTTATCTTATCTTGTGCTTATTTCTGCTACATGCTGTTATCTGATCTCTACATTGCGTAATACATGTTTGAATAGTTAATTGTTGTAACTATGTTTGCAATATTACCAGAATGCAGTTTTAATGAAGCAGTCATCATTAGAAGATAGTCGCCAAAGCGACCCTGTGCAACATTATGATGTAAGTCTGTGCTTAGTACAAGTTCCATACATTGTCTTATTTATGGAACTTGTTATTATCTTATATCTACATTGCATAATAAATGTTTGAATAGTTCACTGTTGTAACTATGTTGCAATATTACTAGAATGCAGGTGTAATGAAGAAGTCCTTAGTAGAAGATAGAGCGCAAAAAAGGTTCCGGGGTGAGCCTATGCAACGATATAATGTAAGTCTGTGCTTAGTACTTGTGACTATCTCATATCGACAATGCTTAATACATGTTTGCATAGTTCATCGTTTAACTCTTTTTGCATTATTATCAGAATGCAGTTGTGATGAAGCAATCTTCATCAGAAGAGAGGCCCACAAAAAGTTCTGATCTTTCTTCTGATGCATCCTCTCATAGCCGTCAACCTAGACCATTCCTTTCATCAAACAGTAAATATCTCAAGGCTGTACTTTATAAAAGACATGGTATTGCTGCTTTAAGATCTGTAGCTGATATGTTGACCAAGAGTACACAAGATTCAATCAAGGCGATTGCCAAATGTCAACGTGTTATTGATGATGCTAATAGAAGTCCTCAATGATTCTATGTAATTTTTTTATTTGGGCACATTAATTGCCTTGTAATTTTCCTAGTTATTTTATTTGTGTATGTAATTGTGTGTATCATTGATACCAGATTTTAGGCTCATGAAATTTAATGCAAGTTGACTAGTCAAACAACCAGGGCCCTACAACAGATTGGGCCGGCCCACTTACAGTAGTGTGGGACCCACTTTCATTTTGGGTCGGCCCACTACTTATTGGGCCGGCCCCAGGAAAGTGGGTCCCACCTGTTATTGGGCCCACTATCTTGTTGGGCCAGCCCACTTGCTATATGGTGGACCCCACATACTAAATGGGCCGGCCCTTTAACAGAAAGTGGGACCCACGTGTTTTTGGCCCACCCTATCTTGTTGGGCCGGCCCACTTGCTATATGGTGGACCCCACATACTAAATGGGCCGGCCCTTTAACAGGAAAGTGGGACCCACCTGTGTTTTTGGCCCGGCCACTATCTTGTTGGGCCGGCCCACTTGCTATATGGTGGACCCCACATACTAAATGGGCCGGCCCTTTAACAGGAAAGTGGGACCCACCTGTGTTTTGGCCCGGCCCACTATCTTGTTGGGCCGGCCCACTTGCTATATGGTGGACCCCACATACTAAATGGAACTTGTTGGGTCTATCAGAACTTTTCTTGTAGTGGTTGGCAGTTGATCTCTTAGCACCCACAACTGTTTTTGGTGACCTCAATGCATGGATCTCCTCTATGCAACACCCTCTACAACCTCCACGTCTTGCATGTCTTAGTCTACCCTTGTGACACATATATCTAACTTGATCTCATACCATATCCAATGTTTCAACTCTAGATCACTTCCTTCACTTTTACCTCTTGTTTTTATTCAAGTTTAATATTCACAAAACCAAGAGTGGGAATGATGGGTACATATTGTAGCCACCATCTACCTTGAGAACACTCCTTACTAAATTAGTTTCCTCTCTCAAAACCCTATTGTTTTTCGTTCTCTAGTTTTGATCACAAAACTACTTCTAGTTTTATTAAATCTTTTCAAGGTATTTCTTCAGAGAAAACAAAGGACTGAAATGAGTTTTGTTTTTCATCCCATTTCTACCAAGTACTGATTTCTAAAACATTATTTTCTATTTTGCTTTGTTTTTTAAAAAAAGCTTGTTTATGGTACCTATACCATTTCTTGTTTTTCTCTTGTTTATTCTACAGTTGAGAAAAAACTCTACCTTACTTGAGAAAGTAAATAGAACATTTTGACCTCCTATGTTCCAACTAGTTTTCTCTCAACATTTTCAAGTTCCATTCCACTTGGGTTCATTCCCAATTTTCTCTAGACAATTGAGGTGTGTCCTATACCTTCCAATTGAACTCTATTTCAAATGGAAACTCTTGCACATCTTATGCACATCTCTGAACTACCACATTGTATCCCCTGAGCCTCCAATTCTTGATCAAATGGATGATCATTTGATAACTTCCAAATGGACTCCCTTCAACTAAACCCTAGACTCAGGGAGTATTTCAAACCACTCCCATTTGACCTCTTATTTGTAGAACAACTTATATTTCATCATGCCCATCTCACTCCTATACTCATTTCCATCATCACCTTGACCTCATGAATTGATGATTTATGTCACCATATTCATCCTTGTGAGTATATGGTTACTTCACTCACCATCTCTCTTAGCCTTGCTCAACCATTGTCTAAACTACCATCATCTCCTTGGCACAAAGCCATCATGCAACAAATACCATCCTGGTGCATTTTACCATCACAATCTTCCTCCATCTATATCTCTCTTACATTTTTGCATGACATAAGAATGGAGCCGGCCATGATTGTGCATGTCAAATTTGGCCATCAATTCCTCTCTCTCTCTACTTTACTCCACCTTGGGAAGCCTCTAACTCTTTGTCCCTTCCAATGCCACTAATAATTTCATCTTGGTTCAAATTCTTCCCTCACAAGCAGCCACCCACCTTGGCCAATCAAGGAAGAGGCAGCCAACTCCCTCTCCCCCTATAAAAAGCCTTGGCCGGCCACACTCCTCTCCTTTTCTTCTCATTTTTGCACTCTCCACTCACTCTTCCACCTTATCTACTCCTTCATAGCCTTCTACTCCACCCACCCACGAAAATGATTCTCCTCCTAGCTACCATGGCCGGCCATGGCCATGGAAAGCACTCCAAGATGAAGCTCCCCTCCTCCCTCAAGCTCCTCCTCTCCCTTGGTCACCATGAGAGCATCCCTCTCTCTCTTTTCCCTAACCTTAGATGGTTTCCTCTCCTCTTCTTTTTCCTCTCTTGCTAAGATTGGATCTTGATGCAGGTGCATGTTGAACCAATCATGGAGAAGCTTCACCTATCCTCAGATCTGAAGTCTTTGTCCAAAGTTCGTCCAAATCCCTGCAGTAATTTCTTCAATCTTGATGTCTCAGATTCTGCACGATTTTGTCAAATCTGCCACAACTCGTGTACTGCTCCGAATTGAGTGATTCAAAGTTCCGCAGTTAGATAATTAAAAGATCTACAACTTACCGTTGGTTGCATCCTCAAAGCTATTACATATTTTCCTGCGTAAATAAAGTTCTGAAAACATGTAGATTCACTGTTTCTTAGATTTGATTTGTTTTACAAAACCTTATTGAGCAAACTCAACTGTGGGTGAAAGCACTCTTCAGTTGCTTCATTTTGCCGTAGGTGCCACTTCGAATTACCTCCTAAAATTGAAATGGTTCACAGATCAATTTCTGGTCAGATCTGAATTTGTCTAATTAAACCAGGAGCTTGGGAAAGAAGTTTTGAATGAAACAAATTGGGATATAACGAGCGTTTCAATACCTTTCAGATTCAACTAATCTCATATTTTTAGGATTTTTCTACGATTTTTGGCATACAGATCTTGTTTTCTGTACAGTCAGATTCAAGGAAATTCCTAAAATAGTAGTATTAACCTTTTTGAGTGAATACAATTTGGTTAGTCTTGCTTTAGTACTGGCCATTTAGGAAAAATATTGTTAGTCTCTGTTCATTCATATTGGTTACTGATAATAACATGTGTGTGCTACATGAGTTGTTGGACCAAAACTTTTTGTTTATTTAAAAGTCTTAAGCACCTATTTTTATTAGGAGTGGGCAACCTTTGTTTTATGCTTGCAAACAAAACATCTGCAACTTGACATTAGTTCTATTGTTTTGCTTAAGATTTTACAAAGGTGTGGTATCTTGCTTGCTTCCTATTTTTTTGTATAGTGTTAAGTGAGCAAATTAAATTAGGAAAACTGATTTCTACTTTTCCAAAAATATTTGAAAATGTATTGTGAATCTTTTTGATGCCAAACTAATGCACTTGTCCTCTTTATGATGTTATCTACCAGGGGATATATATTTGGTATATACCATGGTGATAACCGAGAATGGCAATTGCTAAGTTGTGATGCACTCATACCTTTACTAGGTAAATAAATGGGATTTTCAAAGTTAAAACTCTTAAAGTTGTTTTGTGGTATCTATAAGTCCTTTGTATGGTAGCCCTTAATTGAATGGTTAAATTCTGATTGTTGTATGTTTGTTTTGTTGGTGCAATGTGTTTATGGTGTTCCTTTTATATTTTCCGGCGATAGATGCGAACAATTCCGGAGAAGAAGAAGAAGTGAAATCGGACGAGGATTTTATTTATGTTGTTGGAATTATTATTGGATGGAGTTGAAGAAGTCCAGGGACAAATAAGCCAACCAAGGCAAGCCATCTCTTGATCTCTGAATGTTGAATGACATATTGTGGTTACTTTATTGTTATCCTTGTCTCTTGATCTATCTTGTGTTGTGTTTACTTATGTTGATGGAGCATGTTCACCGTGAGCATGTTGATTCTCTTTGACACCTCACCTACAATCCCCATTAGGGAAATGGTGGTCATCACCATGATCGTGGTGTACCCTCTTAAGTGTGATGGGTATCCCCGCTTACCTCGAGTGTGTCGACCTCTTGCCACCTTCTTGCACCCCTTAGTGGTATGATGGTTAGCATCAGGCCCTTGTCATATCTTCTACCTATGATGATGCTATGCATACTTAAACCCAAGTATGTTGAACCCCTTGTTGATGTTTTGCATACTTACTCTCGAGTATGTTGAACCCCTTGTTGATCTTATGCATGCTTACCCTGAGCATGTATACCCCCTTGACCACCTATATTATCATCTTCTTAGTGGTATGATGATTAACATCACGACCCTTGTAGTATCATCCTACTTATGTTGTCCTTATGCATGCTTACCCTAAGCATGTATGACCCCTTTTTGACACCTCAATCATCATCCCCTCAGTGGTACGATGGTTAGCATCATGCCCTTGTTGATAGCATAGTTCTCCACAATAAAATCTTAGGTTGGGAAACCCCGATGTTTTATGTTTTGGAAAGACTTTGAAAACTTTGGGAAGATGTTGTCTTGCCCAAGTGTGTTTCAAGAGAAAGGTCTTAATGTTTCAGAAAGTGGTGTATGGATGGTTGATGAGAAACAAGTGTGGGTCAAATGATTTTTAAGGAGCACTGCGTATAAGTGTTCGCCATCCCAACTTTTTATCGCGCAACCACACTACCCTGGGGTGGGACGAGGCTTAGGCCGTAGTTTGTTGAAGCTGGCATGGAACACCTCACAACTTTCTATGGGGGTGGATATGGCCCCTGTAGCCGGGTTGCGCTCTGGAGGAGGCAATACACTGTATTAAATTATAGCTGGACGATTACTGAGGGTCTTCTGTCGTGTCGCCGGAGATACGCTCAAAAAGGAGTTATGCTGTCGGGGTGCCGGGAAGGGTTAAGCCCGCAGGGAAGGACTCATGCTAGTGGAGATAAGGGAAAGGTTATGTCCGAGTTTCTGTCATGGCATAGTTGATATGCAGGGATGATGCCCACATGATAGACACGCGGATCTTGTGGGGAAAGTGTGCAAACTCTGCAGAGTCAAATCTATTCGAATAGCCGTGTCCACGGTCATGGACGAGTCGAAATGGCCATACGTAACTGGGGTAGTTTTGTTTAAGAAATGTTTTACAAAGAAAAAGAGAAAGTGTTCTCAGAGTACCGGAAGGGTACGGGAAAGGTTGACGACCATATCGAGATGGTCGGGAATGAAATAAAAAGGGCTACTCCCATCATAGTGTTTTATGTTGTGGAACTCTTTTGAAGTATCTTCTTCAATAAAGATATAGAGATGTCATAGGATACCTTTTGAAGTATCTTCTTCAACCAAGATATAGAGATGTCGTAGAATCCTCTTAGTGTCCCCTTCAAGTGTGATGTTGGGATGCTACATCCACAAGAGAAACTATTTCTCTTTCTCATGCTATATCCACAAAAGAAACTACTTCTCTTCTACATGCTATTTCCACAAGATAAATTAGCTCTTCCCTCTTGTCATCTTAGATTAGCACTTGTTATTTTGCACTCTTGCAAAGTACCTTCTTGATGGTTTGCGAGTACAATTCCAATGTACTCAAGGCTTTGTCCCTGGCTATTTACTTGGCTAGACTTGGAGGAACTCGACAGTTGAAGAAGGAGTTGACGACGTCTATGCAAGCTAGGAATGTCTTCCCAGTCAGTTGCTTGTAGGGTTAAGGCAGATGACTTGGGCTCTGCGCTGCTGAAGTGATTCCGCTACTCTGATATTAGATTAGGCCCTTCGAGGCTATTATGTAAAGATTTGTCATGTGACCTATTGTAATTTTCTTATTCCGTTTTGTAATGAAGGATGTAATTTGATATCAGTTCGGTTATGTGTTCACGGCGCACTGATCATGGGATCGTGAACTTTATACATAACAAGGTATTTCAGACAGTTAGTCCGGGGTCTCCATACGCAGTGTCACTATCTCGTCCTCCTGCAGATCGCACATCTCTCGGGCGCGGTCCCGAGTCTGGTGCAGCAGGCACTCCAAGTGGTGCAGCTGGTGGGCGGTGTCGAAGTGCGGGGCGCCGGCCACGGGCTGTCCCGCACCGTCGCGCAGGCCAAGGTACTGGTAGCCAGTGTCGACGACGGCATCATGGTGAAGGAAGGCAAGGCGGGCGAGCGCCTCCTGGAAGAATCGGACCATCCCGTCGAGCCACGTGCACTCCATCACGTTGACGGTGAACTCCTCAGAAACGGGGGCAATCGCACTCCCCCTGACGACACAGGTGACCAGCCAGGCCATCTTCGAGTCATGAGACCTCTCGGTATGAACGCCATTCACCTCGGGCACCGGACGTCCGCACCGAAGAGCCAGGTTGGCCAGGGCCCGCTTGAAGAGGTAGAGGGGTGGCCTCACCCCGACCTGACGGGAGTGCGAGTACTCGATTGGCATCTACACAAATTTTAAAGTAGATTAAGCTAGTGACTACAGTGTGCAAAATTTTAAGCATAGTAAAACTTTAATGCAAGTAAAATTTGTGGAAATAGAAGGAGATAGGGGACTTAAGAATTTTCAGCATTTAGTCAACCTCTTTGATTTAAGAAAATAGTTTTTGGTCTGATCTAACGCCCATGCTAACTAAGGTCTCCTACAGTCAGGATGGCTCTGATACCAGCTCTATGGGGCCCCAGACTTACCAGTCCGAAACTCCTCTTATGCATACAATTTCACGATCCCAAGATCATTCTACCGTGAATACATAACCGAACTGATACCAGATTACAACATCCATTACAATACTGAATTAAAGATATTAAGAAAGTCTTACATCATAGGCCATCAAGGCCGTAGTTCAACAAACAGCAGCGGCATTTATTTGACTTCAAACAGCGGTGGAACCCAAGTCAGGCCTTTACCCTACATGCGGCTGACTGGGGGAGCGACCTAGTTCGTGTCTTCGGCGTCGTACCCTTCATCTTCATAGTACTCCTCTTCAAAGTCTGGCCAAGTAAATAGCCAGGACAACAATGCCAATGAGTATGTTTGAATGTACTCGCAAACCACCTTAGAGAGAAATAAAGGATATGCAGTATGGCAGTAGCAAGGAACAGGCACTAAACTAGGGCGACAAGGAGCGAGAGGTGGTTCCTCTCGAGAGTATGACATCTCTATATCTTTGTTGAAAACTTTTTGTAAACCATTTTTTTGCAGGCTAATAGGTAAGGGTGACCCAATTCAATGGGAGCTCATAGGTTGTACCCCTGCCATCTGTCCGAGACGGAAAGGCGTTCCTAGTACGTCGGGAAGGCCATGGTCGATAGGTGTCCATGCTCGGACTACCCCTTACATTTGCATGACCCAAACTAAGGCGAGACAAACTACTACGCTACGCCCCGTCCCACTAAAGGGTAATGTGGTTGTACTGGCTAGGTCCGGTTTCGTACTATGGTCACCAAGGTTTTTTGAAAACAACTTATCATCTCCATTTGCATCCAGCAATATCTTTTATAAACCTTTTTGTCTTGCATAAAACCACACTTGGGCAGGGCTACCCCATTCCAAGGTTTTTCCAGAAAAACCTCTTTGCTTGAAAACAATTTTCACAAATATTTTTCCAGGGCTCCCAACCTATAGTCCAATTTCTCTTTGAAAAGAGGCGACAAGGGTGATAAGGTGGTAAGCACCATATCACTGATAGAGGTGTGATCAGTAGGTACCAACGAGGGCTGCACCCTAGAGGTGGATAGAGAAAAATCCGGGTGGCGCTAACCACCGACATAATAAATAAAGACATGCACTTTGTAAAACCTATAATAATGCAAGAGCAAGATATATAGGATCAGAGATGCATCAAGAGGTTGCTTGCCTTGATCAGCAAAGTGTCCCTGGTCTTCCTCTTCAAATCCCCCGAAGTCACCTCCTCCTTCGTTTCCGGCGGCGTTCGAATCTATCGTCGCAAAAAGAAAACAGCACACCACACCGAATCAACTAACCACTCCAGAATGTTTTACACAAAATTTTGGAAAAATCACAGTATGTAAAGGTTTACAAATGCAAAATACTGAAGTGGTTTCACTCATTTATGGTTTTTAAAACAAAAGATGTGATTTTTATTCCAGAAATGACATAGAAACCATTTAAATGGTCTAAATGTTTTTGTGAATCAAAAAAATACATGGAACATACCTATAGAAAGCTAACAACATGTAGAACACACATGCACAATAATCACATGAAAATAAATTTTTAAACAGCCTAGACCATTTAAATAAGACAGAAACCAGAGAACATAAACATCTAGGCACACCAGTATCAGAGAATCACCAACCAGAGACAAGCATACCCATTGATAGCTAATACTAATAGTGATCCAACCCGACTGGTTTGGCATTTTTCTGATTTGTAAATGATTTTACAAAAATCAGATACTGAAAAGGTATACTGTTTAAGTAATAAAATCCTTAGAAATAAACTACAACTCTGAAAATATTTCCCTTGGCACAAAATTACCCTATATATATATCTACCAGCGGCACTTTGATTTGCTTCAAAATCATTAGTAGTTTTCAAATTCAAATTCATTTACTGGCTCTCTATACATAACTTGTTTTGTAAAATAACTTAAATCCAGGAAGCTCATGCATGTGAGGCTAGTGCCAAAATAAAGCTATTTACATCTACTTCAGAAAAAAATTAACCTCATGAAGAAAGGTTTTATAAATCTCACACACTAAATAAAATACTCAATCAGATACTTTTTAGGTTTTTATTTAACAGCACATATTCACAGCACAAAATCACATGCATGCAATTTTCTATGGTTAAGTATTTTTTCACGAGTATATAGCATTTCGAATCATCAAATTTGAGTCATAGATGAATTTGTAACATTTCAAAAACTACCACAGATTTCAATGGAAGTATTGAAACAGAGAATAAAGAAGAGGGGAAACCGGCCGGGACGACTGGGCCTGGCCAGATTTGGCCCAACATCGTTGCGGCTATGTGGGAGCACCGTTTTAAACGGCCTCGACATGGCGAGCCACGCTGGCCGGCGGGCCAGGGGTCCAGGGCGCATGCACCGGTTGGATAAGAATCCAACGGTGGCCATGCCCTCGTCTACCTCACGACGCGGAAGGATACCGCGGCGGAAACCCTAGCTAGTGGGAGGGCTAGTGTGCTCACCACGGTGTGCAGATGAAGGCGAGGCGGTGCACGTTCGATGCGGTGGAGCCGGCTCTTCCGAACGGTGGTGGTGGCGAGGAAAACAGCACGGGTCAGAGTGGTTGACGTCGACGGCGCCGAACCTGCTGCTCATCACGGCGGCGTCTACAGGGGTCCCTGGAAGGTGAGATCGAGCGCGTAGAGAGAGGAGACAGAGGAGCGTCCAGGGAGCCAGAGAGGGAGGGAGATGGTGGTCTCCTGCAACCACCTTCACCGGAAGCTCGCAGACGTCGGGCTCGAGCACGGGGTGCTGGGAGGAGTGGAGCTCCCCTCCTCTGGGGAGGTGAACTGGTGGTGAAGGGGGGTTCTGGTGGCGAATGGGCTTGAGCGGAGGAGTGCAGTGTCGTTTTAAGTCACGACGCCGGTGCATGGTGCACCGGGTCCGTGGCGAGGGAGGAAGGGCGGGCGGCAGCAGCCTATTGGGCGAGTTGGGCAGCGAGCTACGCGTCGGAGACACGTCAATGGTTTTGGAGGGAGGTGCTACGTTGGGGACGTGCGGCCTGGCGTGCACGGTCGCGTCCAGTCGCACCCGCCAGCTATTCGATGGAAATGCCGCGACGTTGCTCGGTCGCGGGCATGCAGTAGAGGTCGGGGGAAAACTTGTCCGTGCGCGGGCGTCGTGGGGGAGGTCTCCTCGTCCACCGCATGGCAACCATGGACACCAGAACGGGAGCGTGGGGAGGCCAGCGTGGCCGTGTCCAGGGTGACGCGTTCGTTGGCGGTTGGGGGTCGGCGCGCTGCAGGAGTGGTGAGGGTGCACGGGAGGTTGGTCGAGGAGGGAGTGAAGGTTGCAGTGAGGCTTCACAGCGTGCTAGCCTCACGTGCACGGGCGGCGGGAAGGGAGAGGAGAGTGTCTCCCGTGCGGTTTGTGTCCAAAAAAGAGAGGTGACGGGTGAGTCCTAGGTACCTAGGAGAGGGGTCAGGAGAGGTGGTGCAGGCGTGCTGTGCTCCAAGTTTGTCTCCATCTGCTTGGCACCGAGCTCAAAATGCTGCATGTACGCCAACTAGCTCCGGCCCTATCTCCCTCTATTTCTTTCTCACTCTCTCGATGGGACAATGACATGCAAGTGCACATAGGTGCATGGGTGTGGTGAGGGAGTGAGTTGAGAGAGGGCTGGATAAGCAGAAAAAGAAAAGGAAGAAAGAAAGGGGGAAAGCAAAATAATTAGTATATGGTCTAAGTGACCATTTCTTGCTTAAGCCAAAAAATTTGGGATCATGTCATGGTCAATGTCATGTGAGGTAGGTCAAGTCAATGATGAAAAAGAGATGAGGTAAGTTGCACAAGGCTAGAGGAATTTTCAGAATATCATTTTGACGAAAAGATGAAAAAGAAAGGGTGGAGGGAATTTTGAGGGAATCATGATCTTGGAAGATCACGATCACATGCATGAGCACAACATGCCCTAGGGTTTTTGCAAGATTTAAATTAATAAAACCAGAATTAATACAAAGGGTGTCACATGTGAAAAAGGTTTTAGAAGTTTATCAAGTGGAGATTATCACAAGACAACACACAAGCACTCACTCAAACAAGGAGAAGATCACTCATGCATGACAATTTTTAAGATAGAAAAAGTTTTTGTTGGCCCAAAAATTTGCATTCCAATTTTTTTAAATCAATGCACAAAAGTTGTGTTGTTACAATGAATTAACCACAAATTCTACTACATCGCGACCTTTTTTCAATCTATGTCACATGCCAGGTCCCCTCGGCAATATTTCGATGGGGTTACCATTGCGCAACAATCTCCGCTAGCGATTTTGTGAAGTTGCGAAAGACGGAGGCACGAAAAATGGACGAATGTACCAAACGAGTCCAAGTAGCTTCGAAGCTTGTCGCCCACTCCGCCTTTGCGCCTCCTCTGTCAAATATCTTGAATGTGCCCCTACACCACTTCTTCGGATTCGTGGCCGTGGCGGTGTCCGTGACGAAGGCCCTAACAACGACCTTCTTCCCATTCACCTTGACGCCGAGCACAGCGAACATCCACTGAGAGGCTCATCTCCGTCGAGGAAACAACGCAGTAGAGTCTTCACTATTTCCAATTGGTGCAAGCAGAAGCTCGTTTTGTTCATGATCCCTAGAAAATTGGTATAGAAAAATCCAATTAGCCACTCCTTTCTTGACCAAATAGGAATGCATGTATAACTTAATATAACGGTCCTATCATGTAAATGATAAAGGGACTTGATTAGAGCGTATGAGCTAATGTGAATCTCACATCTTTGCTGTCTTTCTGCTCCCGATGATCTCTCTTCCATAGGAACACATCTAGGAAAGATCATATAGTACTTCTTTCATGTAAATGATAAATAGACTTGATTTGAGCATATGAGCTAATGTGAATCTCACATCTTTGTTGTCTTTCTGCTCCCGATGATCTCTCTTCCCTAGGAACACATCTAGGAAAGATTATATAGTACACGGATGAACAAATATTAGAGCGAACACATAAGTTTTTGTATTCACGGTACCTTGGGACTAAGGCAAGGAAAATAGTGCAATGTGACATGTAATGCAGCAATTTCCTTAACCCTAACATGATTAAACCATATGGAATTGCGTAAGACTCAAAGTCACAACAAGGTAGGCCATTTCTTCTAGCTATGCCATGTGCGATGTATGTGCACGAAACATAACATAGAGATTTTCTTATAAAACTTCACTCAAGTCTTTCCTAGCTTGTTCTAACTTTGCTACCTCATGGAGCCTCTTCTAGTGCACTACATATCAGTTAACGTATATGAACATTGAGCAGCGATAGTAATAGGCGAATGACCCAAATCAGAGATCTCTGAGTAAAATTAAGTATACCCATAGTTAGAGATCACAATATCTCGCATCACCACCATTCCAGAGACATCAGCTGAAACTTCACTCAAGAAAAATGCATTCAATAAGCTAGCATCGACCATTTTGAAGTCTATAAGCAAACCAGAGAAATATCACATTCCATAGTAACAAACACCAAGTTCTCTCAGAACTAAAAGAGAGTATTTTCTAGTGATAGTCATAACAAAAGGTTTGGACGTCCTTCTTCTCCTTCTAGTCATATTTATCTTCAACATTTGATCAGACAAATATGATCTACCATAAGTTATATTCGACAATATGGTTGTGAAGACATAAAATATCTCACTTGTCCAGCAGCTCGACAACACCATTGCTCTTGATCGCCTGGCCCAGGCATCGGCACAAAACCTTCCCTTTAGTTTTATTATGGAAGACTGAATTACTTGTAAAAGTGATAGGGTAAAGGTGGCCGATCTTTCGATGAAAGTATGATAGTGTCGATTGGTTGGTGGAGTTCGTGCTTGACGATTCGACTACACGTGCAAAGCTCGTGCGCCAATGCAATCACTAGGACAATCTTCGGGAGTTACTGATCTTGCGGAAGCACGATCAGCCTGACCAGCGAGGGTCTTAATTCCTACCTGAAATCGAGAACAAGTAAAAACTAATATTTCAATCAGAATATTGCGGATGAGATCTGAAAGCTTTATTGAATAAGGTGGGATTCCGAATAGTCGGTCTTGTTCTGGGCGTTGGCCTCAAAAGAAGTACACGAGAGTTGCAGCAATGGCTAACTTTTAGTCTAATCAAAATCCGAGTCTAAACGTGACGGCTATGGGGGTATTTAAAGGAGGAAAAGGTGGGGTTTCGGCCAGCCATGCATATGGTGGCCGAACCAAACCCTAGAAGGCCTTTCCCCCTTCAATACGGACTCTAAAAAGTGGCTGACTTAATTCCTGCGAAAATGACATGGGCCTGGCCCAAAACTAAAGGTGACGCAACACCATATTATGCTATGGACGAAATTATGAAGTGAAAACTCTATATTTCGTCCGTGTCTTCATCTCCTCTTATGGTGGCTTCAAAGTTCTGAAATCTCCACTTGCGGCGTCATCTTCAATCCTCAAATGCTTGCTGTCATCTCCTCCATGCGTGATCATGCTCCAATGCTTGTCCTCCTCATCCATGCTTGGTCCATCATTCCTAAGAGTAACAAACATATCTGATTTAGGCAGCATCATATTCTCATGTATGTGAGGAATAGTTCCAAGAAACGAAAGTACCTGATAGTTAAGTTGTTTGGCACGAGCTCGAGTGATTGGTCCTTGTATTTGTGGGGCTGTAGGTACAACGGTTGTATCAAGAGATGGGATGTCCTCATCATGCCCCCCTTCTTGAATTGAAGTCGTCCTCGACGAAAGCTCCTCTTCTTCACCAAAGTAAGGCTTCAAATCTGCAATGTTAAAAGTAGGACTAACCGGACCCAATTCTGCAGGAAGCTCAAGTTTATATGCATTATCATTTATTTTCTCTAACACCTTAAAAGGACCAGCAGCGCGTGGCATTAGTTTAGACTTGCGCAATTCAGGAAAACGATCTTTGCGCAAATGCAACTGTAACATCCCAAATTTCAATGAAAGAGAGAAGAAGAATTCCAGAGACCAAATTTGAGAACCAACAAAAACTTTTAAATTTGCATATAGTGCCCTGCATAGGACTTGTGCATTTTGAGTGATATGCCATGATGATTGTTATATTGTTTATGTGATGAACCCTAAAACCCTAAAGTGCAAGTGAAGATCACCAATCAAATAAATCAAAAAGAGAAAGAAATCAAATATAAAGAAAACCCTAAAAACCCTAACCTATGGCCTATGCCATTTTTAAAATTATGATCCTAAACCCATTTGGTCTTCACCATTATTTGCAATATGATATTAAAGAGTTACTACAACTTTGAGAATCAAAGAAATACCATTTAAACCAAATTCAAAAATCAAAATATGATCACATGAGATAATGGTCATTTTTGACTTTTACAATCTGGTCACCACTTTGACCCTCTATATTTCAAGATTTCTAAACTAAACAAATTCAAACCTTTGCATGTCATCCAAGTACACAACAAGAGGAACAACTTTTGTAAAGATCATCACACCAAATTCCTTTTGGATCAAGAGTTATGATCAAGTAAAAATGAGACTTTGAAACATATGCAACATTCCCAAGTTCCAAAACGTGATCAAACCAGGCCACCATTTGCTCATCACTTGACCTAGCCTTGACCCCTGGACATTACTACACCTAGCCCATGCATAGAAATGCCAAGGAGGAGGACAAGCACGACATGGCCGTGGCCATGCTGGCCACGTTCCACCTCGACGCCCTCCCCTCTCTTCTCTCCACGACAGGCCTCGCCACCATGTCCATCAGCTAGCCCACGATCTCCTGGATTCGCCCGTACTCGCCATTGACCGAGAGGACGCCGACACGACCCGGACGACGCGCTCCCAGTACGTTCCAGGTACGCCGCCAGCGGCATGGCGACGTCACCGCGCACGGACGCGTGCGACATGGCCACGCGGCGCTCGCCGTACCTCGTCGTACCCCGACCAATTCCTCGCGCCCTGGTACCCTCCTCGCCATGCGGAGCTCGCCGGACAAGCTGGCGTCATGCCTTAGCACCCACGGTCGCCGGAGAGGACGAGCGCGCCCGCCACGGCCGCGCCAGTACGAGCAAGGACCCGACCACCCTATGCACCCCCTTGCCGCGCCGTTCACGCTCATAGCCTCGCCATGACATCGTGAACACAACCGCAGCGTCGCCTAGCCCTCTAGCCCGCCGGAGAAGCCGCGCCCTTGTCGACCTTGCCGTAGCACCCACGGCAAGCTCGAGCCTATAAAAGGAGGCATCGCCTCGATGATTCCTTCACACCGCAACACTCCCCTCTCCTTCCTCGACTTCCTCGTCACCTCGCCATGCTTGATTAGCCACCAGACGCCCCCAATCGCTAGATCGCCGCCGCCCACAGTAGCCGACGATCGCCGGAGAAGGAGGCCGCCCCAGGAGACGCCACTGCTACCAGGAGCTTCGCCGTCGTCCACAACTTCACCGAGCACACTGCCCACCCTAGCTGGAGCCACGGTGAGCCCTCTGACCCCTACCTGAGCCGCCGGCGAACCCCTCTCTCGCCGTCAACGACGACGCGCGTGAACCATTGATCTGCGATCTAATCCAACGCCCCACGTTAGCTCATACCGCTTCAGGCGTTATGAGCGACTGACGGGTGGAGCCCCCTGTCAGGCAGCCCGCGCGTGCGTGGACGCGTGGTGGGCTGGCCTTGGGCCGTTTTAAACGTTTAGGCCCAACTGTGTTTCCCGCCGGCCTTTTTAATTCAAATCTCTTTTAATAAATTCAATTCAAATTCAATACTGGACCCAACTTTGAAAATTCATAGAATCTGTTTGGCCTGGCCAAATTTAACAAATTTTATATTGTTGGAAAGCCACAGAAAAGTTCTACAACATGCCACTGGTCCCACCTCAAGATCTGTTGTATAAATAAAATGATAAAAATAAGAAGACAGGGACTTTTTCATATTCAAATAATTATTAAAAATCAACCAGAATAGATATTTAGTTAATTCCAACTCTAATAGCTCACATTTGACTTACACTAATTGTTTCTGCAAGAAAATGGTGTGGTCACTTTGCATGATCGTGCCCTAGTTTAATTAATGGACAATATGGCTAGTTTAGTTAAGTGATATTATCCAAAACTATTATGGAAATCATATGAAGTATTTTACTTCATTTAAATCTTGTCCCAAATGAATTCATGTGATGCTTGCACCCCTGGTCCAAACACTCTTATATGAAATACTTGGAGATTTAAATCATGTGTAGGATTATTAAAGGGTATGAGGTGATCTACCTCATTTAAATCATTTTCTCAAATGATGATAATGAATGGTTGACTTTGGTAAATATGAATTCATGTTTGATTATTTGGGAAGTTAAATCTTAAGAAGATTCAATGAGAGGAAATTATTTTCCTCAAGAACTAAATGGGAATTATTAATGACATATGTAATAAGAGAAAATTACTGTTCTTCAATAAGGAAAACCAATGCACCTAATTATGTTATGTGTGTGCTTAGCCTAGTTTGTGTGAAGTAATGATGTGCTTAGTATAGCTCTTGAGCTTGTTTAGTGATTATACCTCGTATTCAAATTTAGACGCTAGCATCGGAGAATACCAAGAGGAAGAAGGATTCTACCAAGAGGAGGAAGAAGAGAACCTTGAGAACTACCAAGGCAAGCTAATACTCTTGCAAAGTGCAAAGCCCTCTTTGGGCAAGGCACCATGATTCTTATCTTTCTTAACACAAGCCTATCCTAAGTTTATACCATACAAGTTTTACTTGTTGTTTTGAAAGAGTTAATTTAACTTGGTATAGGTGAATAAGAGTACTAGAGTAGCAAAGTTAGTCTCAAAGATAGCAAAGCAATGTAGCACCCCTCATGGTTAGTGCTAGTGCTAAAATACTAAAACGACTACTCTAGATGGGAACATATGACTTGTTGAATTTGAAACCTTGGAATTATGAAGCATTCCATTGAATGATTTGAGGTGGAATGTGAACAAGAGAAGATACTGATTTTTGATAAAACCCTGAAATTGGTTTGAATGCGATACCTTTCCAATTTTAAGTACCCCCACAATACCTGATTATGGGTAGGGCTTAACTGGAAGTTTATACACTTTAGTATGGGTTCCCTCTAAACACACATCATAGGGGTTATGCCGAGGCTGCCTCCGTTGTTGAGAAATGATGTGAATTGAGGTGAATTGTACGGCCAAGCCTTGTGCAGTTCCCAGGTTAACAGTTGGTTTTCACTGGAGGCCAAGCTCATGGGGAGAGGTGCTCATACTAGGTTTATAAGTGGAAGGTTATGGTTGATGATCCGCGTACTGTGTTACGATGATTCGGAGTTATTCCGACGGATGAAATCAAATGTTGTGGCACAAGTGTGCAACCTCTGCAGAGTGTCAATCTATTCGAATAGCCGTGTCCACGGTTACAGACGGTTGGAAAGGCCATACAGTTTCCGGTGTCAGATTTTGACAACATTAATGAAATGAATGGTGACATGGTGACTTGTTGAATTACAAGAAATGTTGTGGGAATGACACTAATGTTCCCACTTGAGTTAGCTAGCACATGATCAAATACTTGTGAACTAAAATTGGGCTTATGCAAATTAAACTAGAGCTTAGCACTCTTACTCCAATAGTTAGCTCTTACTTTAGTGTTAGTTTGCAAGTACTTAAAGTACTTACGGCTTTGTCCCTGGCTATTCAAATGGCCAGAGTATGAAGATGAACAGAACTATCAAGGAGATGACCAGCAGGACGCCTATGACAACTAGGAGCTTCCTAACGTCAAGCGTTGGCCTGTGGACTAGAGAGTCCCTTTATCTTTACGCTTCCGCTATGAACTTGTGTTTGTTCGTTGATCGATAGATCAACTATTTGTGTAATATGGATCATGTGATTCAAGTTGTAAGACAATATGGTTTGTAATAAATGATGACTATGATATTCGACTATTATGCCTCGCAACAACATTATCCTGGGATTGCGATGAATGACATAATAGGCATCTGGACTTAAAAATCCGGGTGTTGACAAGTTGGTATCAGAGCCATTGTTTGACCTTAGAAAACCTTAGTTAGAATGGGCGTTTATAAAAACCTAACTTTGAAATCAAAATGAAGAGAATATTTGTGAAAATTTACTCATATTCTTGTCTTTGAGGCTTTTTCGAAATTTGATGAATCATGCTCTTTCTTATTTGAATCTACTTAAAATTTTGCCACACTTGTTCACTCTCTAACTTACTCCTCCATTTCACTTTCAGATGGAGCCGAATGCACCCATCAACACCAAGTTTTATCAACTTGGGAACGGAGGGAGTTTGATCTTCGAGCACGACCTCGACGTTGTCTCGGACTTCCTTGGACGCCCACACCCTGAGTTTCACGGGATCCAGGTGAACGACCAGGTCGGAGGCGAGTTGCAGTGGATCATCACCGCCGACTTGAGGGGCAAGCTGGAGCCTCCCACCTCGGAGAGGATCCTCTTCTCCTTCCGCGAGAGCAACTGGCTCGATGGTCTCGCACGTGGCCTTCAGGAGGCACTTGCGCGCCTCTGTGGACAGAACATGGTGCGCCTACTTGCGTCTCGCTTCGCGCATCTCATGAGCCGTGATGCTATGGGTGTGCCTATGGAGCTGCAGCCGCACCCGCAGATGAGGCACCATGCTGAGCATCTGGATTTCATGCTGTACCACACTCAGAAGGAGTTAGGCAACTCCCGCGCGTACCTGAACCAGACTCACCTTGCCCTGATCACTCATGGCGATGCCATCAAGATGTTGTCCAAGGACCACAACAAGCTTCGCCTGATGTGTGCGAAGAAGGATGCTATACTATTACGCGCCTTCGCGCACAGATAGCGTCACTAGAGGCCACTGTCAAGGCCCAGGAGGATCAGCTGAGAGAGATGGAGGAAGACGAGGCCGGTATCGATATTCAGGGAGGAGGAGCCTTCCTGAGTGACGATGACGACTTTGAGGAGGACGAGTTCACTGAGGAGGAGGACTACGCGTTCCTGGAGCCAGGACCTGATGATGTCGTTCCCATCGATATTGAGGATGAGGGTAGCGGCACTTGATCACTTATGTAGGTGTGAGTTGTATCCCGTCCCTTGTATCGTAGCATGAGAATGGTTCTTAAAACCATGGGAAGGTTGGTATGTTAGATTGTAATGTGTTATGTTGAATGAAGGAATGAATGTTTGTGTGTGTCATCCAAAGCATTCAAGTTTTACCAGTTTTTGAACTCACTCAAAATAAAGCATAGAAATTTCCCTCTTATCTTATAATCTTCTGTATATCCAGATGCCCCCTCCCAATAGCAACAACAACGATGCCATGATGCAACTGCTGCAAACCCTGCTGGCAGACAGGGAGACTGAAAGAGCTGAACGTCAAGCCAACATCGCAGCACTGCAAAACCTTGCGAACCAAGGCCATGGGAATCATGATCACCCCGGATCAAACTCAAGAACTTCCAGAACACCAACCCTCCGGTGTTTAGCAAGACCGAAGAACCCCTCGACACCGACGACTGGATCCAGACTATGGAGAACAACTTGGAAGTAGCCGGAGTTGAAGCCAACAAGAAGGTCTTGTTTGCAACCCACTATCTTGCTGGACCAGCCCGAGCCTGGTGGACTAGCACCCGTGCCATGAACGGGGGTCAAGTCATGACTTGGGCAGATTTCAAGCTCAAGTTCAGCAAGTACCATGTGCCCCCGGGTCTTATCAAGAAGATGCGGGATGAGTTCCGCGAACTGAAGCAAGGAAGGATGACGGTGGTAGAATACCGCGACAGGTTCCTTACACTGTCAAGGTACGCCCCCGACGAGACCGACACCACTGAGAAGAGGCAGGAGAGATTCCTGAACGGACTGCATGATGAGATGCAGACTGTCCTAGTCAACATCCCCTTCGCAGATCTTGAAGCCTTAGTGGACTCCGCCATTCAGATGGAGGGCAAGTTGAACCAAGCCAATGAGAACCGCAAACGCCGCATGATGCACCAGAGTGGGCCCAGCAATACTCCAAAGTATCGCCCCAGCTCAAGCGGAGGTTTTGTCCCCAGAAACAACAAGCCCCAGATGCAGACTTCACGCCCCGGATTTCAGAACCGGAGTGGAGGAAACCCCAGGCCAGGTGGTCACCACAACAACAACCACAACTACCAGAACAACACCAACAACTTCAACCGCGCCCCGATGCGAGCCCCCAACACCAATAACAACAACACCAACACCGCTCCAAGGACTGGGAGCAACGCCGTTCCCGTCGCCACCAAGGACAAGTCCACCATCACTTTCTATGAGTGTGGTGTAGTGGGACACTACTCCAACGAGTGCCCCAAGAGGCTCGCCAAGCTCGCCGGCAACACCGCTGCACCTGCTCAGCAGCAACGCCGCGTCTCCACCGGAAAGAAGTTCGCCCCCAACAACCCCAATAACCGCAACGGCCGTCTCTTCCACATGAACGCCGAAGAAGCCCAGGAAGCACCAGATGTTGTACTGGGTATGTTTCCTGTCAACTCAGTACCTGCCAGAGTGTTGTTTGATTCCGGAGCATCTCATTCTTTTGTCACTGAAGACTTTGCATCCACAAGTAAAATTCAACCTATCAGCTTGAAACATGTCATGATAGTTCAAATTCCCGGATCAACCACTAAAGCCAGAAAATTTTGCAAAAATGTACCCATCAGAATACATGAAGTAGATTTCTATGCCAATCTGATTATTCTGGGAACCAAAGGTTTGGAAATAGTGCTGGGTATGGATTGGATGGCCAAACATCATGGAATGATTGACTGTGCCAAGAAAGCCATCACCATGACCAGTAGCACCGGTATCATAGTAGAACATGTATCGAAAGACTGCCCAGAAAGTTTACCTGCAACCAGAGTGTAGCCAAGCCAACCCTGGATCAGATCAGGGTCGTCTGTCGATACCCTGATGTGTTTCCCGATGGTTTACCCGATATGCCCCCAGATCGGGATATTGAGTTTATCATCGAGTTAATCCCTGGAACCGGACCTATAGCCCAGAGAGCCTATAGTATGAACCCAGCAGAGCTAGTGGAACTGAAGAAGCAACTAGATGAACTGCTAGCCAAAGGTCTAATTCGACCAAGTGCGTCGCCTTGGAGATCCCCAGTCTTGTTTGTGGACAAGAAAGACGGTGCCAGTCGTTTATGTACGGACTATCGTAAGCTTAACGATGTCACCATCAAGAACAAATACCCCTTGCCGAAGATAGAAGACTTGTTTGACCAGCTGACCGGAGCCCTGGTCAATCTCGAAGATTGATCTCAGGACTGGATACCACCAGCTGAAGATTCGTGCATCAGATATTCCCAAAACTACCTTTACCACCAGATATGGATTGTACGAGTACAATGTCATGTCCTTTGGATTGACCAATGCCCCCGCTTATTTCATGAAACTCATGAATAAGATCTTCATGAATTTTCTGGATAAGTTTGTCGTTGTTTTCATCGACGACATACTAATCTATTCCAAGTCCGAAGAAGAACATGAGCAACACCTAGAAGCTGTCCTGGAGACCCTTAGAGAGCATAAGTTGTATGCTAAGTTCAGCAAATGTGAGTTTTGGCTGAAGGAAGTAGGATTCCTGGGACATATCTTGTCTGCAGGAGGAATTGCCGTAGATCCCGCCAAGATCAAGACTGTTGCAGAATGGAAAGCCCCAACAACCCAGACCGAGGTCCGCGCTTTTCTTGGATTAGCCGGATATTACCGCAGATTTGTAGAAGGCTTTTCGAGCATCGCTCGACCAATGACCCAATTGGTGAAGAAGGACAAGAAGTTCGAATGGACGGACAAATGTGAAGAGAGTTTTCAACAACTCAAGCTTAGACTGACCTCAGCCCCAATTCTGATCATGCCGGACATCACCAAACCCTTTGACGTTTACTGTGATGCATCCAAGATTGGTCTTGGATGTGTGTTGATGCAAGAAGGCAAGGTGATCTCTTATCTGTCCCGGCAACTGAAGCAGCATGAGCAGAATTATCCAACTCATGACCTCGAGCTCGCAGCCGTAGTTTTAGCACTGAAAGTGTGGCGTCATTACCTCATGGGTAATCGCTGCGAGATCTATTCGGATCACAAGAGCCTGAAGTATATCTTCACCCAGAAGGAGCTGAATATGACGCAAAGAAGATGGTTAGAGTTGATCAAAGACTATGATATGGAAATTCACTACCACCCCGGCAAGGCCAATGTGGTAGCAGATGCGGAGTAGACTGCCGTGTCAGTTGAACTCAATGATAGCAGAAGAACAACCTAGCTTATACCAGGAGTTTGAGCAGTTTAGAATGGAGCTAGTTAGTGAAGGATTCCTAGCCAGCATAGAGCTACAACCCACCTTGATTGGTCAGATCAAGGAAGCTCAGAAGGGAAATGCCAGCATTGATGGAATCAAGACCCAGATAGCTGCAGGAAAGCACCGGGATTCACCGTAGATGAAGAAGGAGTTCTTTGGTACAACGGACGCCTGTGTGTACCGTCAGACTCAGAGTTGAAGCAAGTTATTCTGAAGGAAGCCCATGACACCTTATACTCTATTCACCCCGGAGGTACCAAGATGTATCAAGACTTGAAGGAACAATTCTGGTGGCATGGAATGAAGAGGGAGATCGGAAGCTACATCGCCAAGTGTGATATCTGTCAGCGAGTCAAGGCAGAGCATCAGCGACTGATACGTCTCCAATGTATCGATAATTTCTTATGTTCCATGCTACATTATTGATGATATCTACATGTTTTATGCACACTTTATGTCATATTCGTGCATTTTCTGGAACTAACCTATTAACAAGATGCCGAAGTGCCAGTTCCTGTTTTCTGCTGTTTTTGGTTTCAGAAATCCTAGTAACGAAATATTCTCGGAATTGGACGAAATCAACGCCCAGGTTCCTATTTTGCCCGGAAGCATCCAGAACACCCGAGAACCGCCAGAGGGGAGCCCTGGGGGGCCCACACGTGTGGCCGGCGCGGCCAGGGCTGGGCCGCGCCGCCCTATTGTGTGGAGCCTCCGTACCCCCTCCGACTCCGCCTCTTCGCCTATTTAAAGGTCCTGACCTAAAACCTCGAGACGGAATAAGCCACGGTACGAGAAAAGTTCCAGAGCTGCCGCCATCGCGAAGCCAAGATCTGGGGGACAGGAGTCTCTGTTCCGGCACGCCGCCGGGACGGGGAAGTGCCCCCGGAAGGCTTCTCCATCGACACCGCTGCCATCTCCACCGCCATCTTCATCACCGCTGCTCCCATGAGGAGGGAGTAGTTCTCCATTGAGGCTCGGGGCTGTACTAGCTATGTGGTTAATCTCTCTCCTATGTACTTCAATACAATGATCTCATGAGCTGCTTTACATGATTGAGATCCATATGATGAGCTTTGTATCGCTACTAGTTGTGTGCTACTCATGTGATGTTATTAAAGTAGTCTATTCCTCCTGCATGGTGTAAAGGTGACTAGTGTGTGCACCGTGTGGTTCTTGTCGTAGATTATGATCATGATCTCTTGTAGATTGTGGAGTTAATTATCATTATGATAGTATTGATGTGATCTATTCCTCCTTCATAGTGTAATGTGGACAGTGTGTGCGCTATGTTAGTTCTTGGTTTATTTTGCAATGATCTATTATGCTCTAAGGTTACTTAAACATGAATATCGAATGTTGTGGAGCTTGTTAACTCCGGCATTGAGGGTTCGTGTAATCCTACGCAACGAATGATGTTCATTATCAAACAAGAGTGTATGTAGCACATATGAGAAGAAGTATTTATTATGCGATCAATGTTGAGAGTGTCCACTAGTGAAAGTATGATCCCTAGGCCTTGTTTCCAATACTGCAAACACCGCTTATTTACTGTTCTGTTGCATGTTTACTCGCTGCCATATTTTATTCAGATTGTTATTACCACTCATATACATCCATACTACTTGTATTTCAATATCTCTTCGCCGAACTAGTGCACCTATACATCTGACAAGTGTATTAGGTGTGTTGGGGACACAAGAGACTTCTTGTATCGTGATTGCAGGGTTGCTTGAGAGGGATATCTTTGACCTCTTCCTCCCTGAGTGACAAAGGATTAACTTGTCAATGCCTACGTATTGTAGACTAGGGTTTTGCTAGAAGTAGAGGGCAAGTAGATCTCGAAGGTTTCAGCCGAAAAGTACTCGACGATTATGAAAACTAGGGTTATGTTGACAGTAGATTCGATCCTTTCTTTGTCCCTCGACTCCCCCTTATATAGGAGGCGGAGCCGAGGGTTTCGTAGTACACAAGTTACAGAGTTCGGGAGGGTTTCGTACCCAACCCGTAAGATTACAAATCTCTATCTTTCCTAATACAAACTATCTTTCCTTAACACTAAATGGGCTTCCAAGTCTTCTTATTCTTCGAGTCTTGGGCTTTGATTAAACCCCGGGTACCATCTTTGGCAGGCCCATTGGGGATGCCTATGTCAGTAGCCCCCGAGATTTTTCTTGAATCGAAGAATCAAGGAAAATCTCCAATTTTACTCATTACATAATCTTTCGATATGCAAACACTATTTTGTACAGGGATAACGGTAATTGGGGCTAGTTCATCTGACGGATCAGGTACTAGTTAACTGCTCTAGTGGCAATCCGCAAAAACCTACTTCAAAATCACGTCCCTGGACATGATCTCGGGATACTGGTGTAAACTTCGACAGGTGCCGCTTAAGGTCTTACCATTCTGTCGAGTCCCAGTCATATTTTATCGGGTACCTAACGCGTCCGTTAGGATTTTTCTTCGTATCTGTTGATACGGAAAATAGTAGCAATCCGCCGTCAGAGACGGTGCCACGCCGCTCAGAACGGATCTGGGGTCTTACCTTCGCAAAGTTTTGCGGCATTCAGAGATTTATTCGCGACTTTTAGCGCTCTGAGAATATTTTGTCGAGTGCTTTTCGGCTGCTGGAATAGCACATTTTATCGAGTCATATTTGATGACTTATTTTGTCCTCCCGATGGGAGTATATGTAGAGTTATCTGTGTAACTCGAAATATACTCACTCATACTTCTTTCTTTTAATGAAAATTCATCGGGCACGCGAACAGCGTTCCCGATGGGAGTAGCCCCCGAGGCTACAGCCAAGGACTTGTGCTTGGGTGTAGGCTCCACAAATTAGTATCCTTTGTCGCTATATTTATAATCCTTCTCGATATTTTTCTATTTATCGGGTGCGCGACCAGCGCTCCCGATGGGAGTAGCCCCCGAGGCTATGAACAAGTGCTTGCATTTGGTCATAGGCTCTCGTCAATTATATTTTGTCATACTTCGAAATTTTCTTTTTTCCAGAGTAGCCCCCGAGCGTTTGGGCAAAAACTTGTATTTGATCAAAGGCTCCCGAAATAATCTTGCGTTGTCGATAAACTTTCCAAGCTTCATGGTCGAGCTTTTCTTTTACCATGATGACGTCGTTGCTGATGATGGCCACGATTTCTGTTTTGGAAATATGCGATAACCGCTTCTCTCACTGCCTTGTGGGTCCTAAGTAACCATTATCTTGACACGTCGTTCTAGTGGGGGACACACGTCCTCCGCTTTTTCTGGCGCACGTACCGTAACTTCTCAATGTTAAAATACTGTTTTACCCTCGTCTCCACGTGGTTATCATCTGCCGCATACTTTTCCATCCAACGGTCCGCCGCTTCACCGCACCTCTATATAAGATCTCCTTCTTCTACCTCGAGCACTTCCGCTCGCGCCGTTCCCCTGCTTCTACCTGCAAAACTTCCTCCTGCGCCCCACAACTCTCAGAGCTCATCCCTTCGCAGCTGCATTCCTCCGCCATTGTTGATGCCACCGCGTCGCTTGACCAGGCACACCACGCCGGAATCATCAATGGCTGCCGCGGATCTAGGAACCGCGGAGTGGGAAAGGTCCAAGATCACGAACCAGGACATGAATCTCTTGAAGAAGCTGGGGATTAGCAAGAAACCCAAAGCGGTGTGCTTCCCCAGTGAAGAAAGCTACCCAACCCCTCCAATGGGGTATCGGGTAAGTTTTGTTGATCATCTCATCCGCGGTCTTTCCGCCCCCATTCATCCTTTTCTTCGAGGATTGCTTTTTGTTTACGGTCTCCAACTTCACCACCTCACGCCCAACTCAATCCTTCATATTTCCATCTTCATCACCCTCTGCGAAGCCTTCCTTGGTGTCCAGCCTAACTGGGCATTATGGAAGCGCATTTTCTTCTGTCGCCGTAATGGCTCTTCCAATGTCGCCTATAATATAGGCGGCGTTGTTATTTCCGTTCGCTCCTCTGTCAATACTTCGACGTCAAACTCCCTGACTCCGTTCAAGGATGGCGCAAGAAGTGGTTGTATATTCAGGAAGAAAACCATGGATGCGCTGAAGACAATATCCCTCCTTTTGATGGTGCCGAGAAAATCCTTCGCCGCCGTTCTTGGGATGCAGAGGCTACCGAAGAGGAAAAAGCTTCGACAGAGGCCTTGATGACTCGCATCCATGAGTTGCAGAATACTCGTGGCAAAGAATTGTCAGGTATCCAAATTACAGCGTATTTCCTTAGAGCCAGAGTGCAGCCTCTTCAGGCCGCAAAAACCCTCTCTGGAATTATGCTGGCGATGAAGATACAGATCGTTTGTCGACAAATCTGGAAGTCAAGGATTTGGATAGGCTTGTCCGAAAAATCTCATCTCTCAACAAGAAAGATTCCATCCCTTCCTCTTGTCGTGTAAAACCATACAGCGCCACCAATGCGCTTCCTAAGGTAAACATTGTCGCTTAATTTGTTATTGCCTTGCTATTTTTATTGTTACTTCTTTTTTGACATCCTTCCCTATTTTTATACAGGACCATCCAAATCTTGTTTCGCTTCCTCCCCTTCCTGAAGGTGGAGAAGTCGAAGAAAGGGCGGTTATTCCGATGATAACCAAGATGCCCCCTCTTTTGTGAATGAACCCGCAGATTCTCGAAAATCTGCGGGATCTGATGAAAAGGAGGGTGCCTCTGAAGCCACTGCGTCGGCACAATCTCCTCCTCCTGCTGTTTCTCCAAAGAACAAAAGGAAAAGGAATGATGCCGAAGATTCCGGCACCTCCAAGCCCGAAGAAGCTGTTCCTTCACGCCAGAAGGCAGCTTATGATCCATATCTCGAGACCCTCATCAGTTCGTAAGTCCCTCTTCTCTGTTTTTTTTACTTGAAGATTTTTGTCTATATTGCTTTTTATATTGCCGACATTTAATCGTAGTGATGATGAGGAAGTAGTACCAGCTTCCAATGTGGCGGCTCGAACGAGCACGTCACATACTCTAGTCGCCTCGGAGACGCCAGTTGAAGGAGAGGAAACTTCGCCTCCTCAACAAAACGTCGGCGCTGCTACTCCTCCTTCAAGCCCCCTTGTCCCTTCACCAAAAAGGGCAAGGGTTGACACAATCCCGGAGCCTACTCTCCAAATAAGTAGCTCCTCTAGCCCTCTCTTGGATGATGTAAGTTCTTAATTTGCTTTGTCATTATCTATATTTCCTTTGTTTGCTTCTGTCACTACAAGAAAAGTTCTGATAGACAACGTCTCAAAATCGTCCGCTAAGGGGTATTTTTCGTCGCCTATGGGCCTAACCCGACGATATGGGTTCCGTTGTGGAAACTGCGTCAGGCAAAGTCCAACGACGATTTTTTCGGTCCGTCGCGCTTGGGCGCCCTTCCGCCACGGAAAATCGGACCGTTGCGGAAGTGTTTTCGGGAGCCCGTTGACTGCTGACGTCATGCAAACTGACACGTGGCAGACGCCGTTAACTGCCAGTTAACGGCGTTAACCGGCTGAAACCCCGTGGTAGATGGTAGGCCCACACGAGGCCTGCCACGTCTTAAGCGGGCCGGGCCAGATGACATAGTTTGACCGGTCAACTATATAGCTGGGCTGGTCCATTAGTTACGTGGGCCGGGCCTAACCTCTAATGTTGACTGGTCAAAACTTAAATGGGCGGCCCATTTAACATGTGGGGTCCACCTTACAACAACTGGGCCGGCCCAAGAAGCAAGTGGACCGGGCCAAAAACACAGGTGGGTCCCACTTTCTGTTAAAGGGCCGGCCCATTTAGTGTGTGGGGTCCACCGTAGAGCAAGTGGGCCGGGCCAAAAACACGGTGGGTCCCACTTTCCAGGTAAAGGGTCGGCCCATTTCGTTTGTGGGGTCCACCATACAGCAAGTGGGCCGGCCCAACAAAATAGTGGGCCGGGCCAAAAACACGTGGGTCCCACTTTCTGTTAAAGGGCCGGCCCATTTCGTATGTGGGGTCCACCATATAGCAAGTGGGCTGGCCCAAAAGATAGTGGGCCGGCCAAAAACACAGGGTCCCACTTTCTGCTAAAGGGCCCCCAATAGTATGTGGGGTCCACCATATAGCAGGTGGGCCGGCCCAACAAGACAGTGGGCCGGCCAAAAACAGGTGGGTCCCACTTTCCTCTTAAAGGGCCCCATTTAGTATGTGGGACCACCATATAGCAAGTGGGCCGGCCCAACACGATAGTGGGCCGGGCCAAAAACACATGTGGGTCCCACTTTCCTGTTAAAGGGCCGGCCCAACTAGTATGTGGGGTCCACCATATAGCAAGTGGCCGGCCCAACAAGATAGTGGGCGGGCCAAAACACAGGTGGGTCCCACTTTCCTCTTGAAGCGCCGGCCCATTTATTTTGTGGGGTCCACCAAAAAGCAAATGGGCTGGCCCAACTAATTAGTGGGCCGGCCCAGTAGTTGGTGGGGTCCACCTTAAAGCAAGTGGGCCAGCCCAATTAGTGTGGGGTCCACCGTAAATCAAATGGGCTGGCCCAAGAAGTAAGTGGGCCAGCCCGTTTAGTTGCTGTTTATATGCCGGCATAATATGCGCTTTAGGATTTTGCGGGCAGGCACATATGTGATTTCGCTTAATAGGGCCGTTTAAGGGATGGGAATTCGTGATTTAGATACTGAGAATATTTACGCAGCATTGATTTCTGTCGGATAGCCTCACTTACCACAAGCACCAAAGAAAAAATGCGCGAAAGAACTATAAAAACTAACTAAATATTACATCAGCTGCAAGGCATTGAAAAAAATATTACAGAACCCAAAGAAATTGAATGGTAATTAAACCTAGCAATACAATGAAGCGATCCGGCAATCTTTTAAGTTGTCCATGCAGCACCTATATCTGAAACAAAGACATTACAAGTTAAGACAGCAACAATGGAAAGGCAAAGACACTACAATATTGTTTGGCAAAGAATTTGGAACTCATCATTTCGTCATTATAACAAGATCATTGTAATGCGCACAATAAGCAAACAAAGAGTGCATGCCGCATACCAACAGCCAATATAACAGAGCATGTTAGAATGAAACAGCAGACTTACTACTGTCGAGTCCCATGCAAACCAACATGTTCAGGGAGTACAAAATTGGCATGAACAACATAGTAGCAGGCTATAAATTTTGTAACAACGACTGAGCAAGATGAAGTTATGATGGCTACATCTACAGAGCAGGGAATGTAAACCAAAAATAGAAGTTACGATGGCAAAAGCTAAAGAGGAGGGAATGTGAACCAACATGTGCCAAGTGCAATTACTTCATTTTGGCCGTGAACTAAATAATACTCCTGAACTTATAGTGAAGGGGATGCAAATCAAGATGTTTCGGGATATAAACTTGTAATGAGCAACACATGGAGGATAGTTAATGCTGGAGCTTAGGATGGACCAGATACAGAATATAGTGGGATCACCTGTGAACTTGTATAAGAGGGAATGCAAACCAATATGTTCAGCTTTCCATATGTGAGCGTCATGCCAAGTCAGAGAAACAAGTCAATAATGCAGCTTTTGAAGAACAAGATGGCACGCAAAATTATTATCTAGTAGTATGACAAGTTTATTTGTACTACAGGCTAGATAGCAGAGTGATAGCATGCCAAACTAAGTCCTTACTTTGTTAGCTTACAATGAACTAGATACAAAACAATGGCATCACCTGTAGTACAGGGAATGCAAGCCAACATGTTCATGGAGTAAAAAATTGGCACAAACAACATAGTAGCAGGCCATAATTTTTGTAACAACGACTGAGCAAGATAAAGTTATGATGGCTAGATCTACAGAGCAGGGAATGTAAACCAAATATAGAAGTTACGATGCCAAAAGCTATAGAGCAGGGAATGCGAACCAACATGTGCAATTACTTAAAATTGGCCATGAACTAAATAATAGCAGGATGTTACTATAATACCTACAGTATAATTTTTGTAACAACGACTGAGCAAGATAGAAGTTATGATGGCTACATCTACAGAGCAGGGAATGCAAACCAAAATGTTCAATCGCTTAAAGTTAGCAATGAAGTAGAAAATAGCAACGTGTTACGGTCATAGCTAGGAATGAACTAAAAGAGCTTCAGACAAACAAGCATCTGAACCCAGAACATGGCGCTAAAACAAGGGACTTACATTAGGAGAAGCACTCTGTGGGAGTCACAGCAGATCTTCCTGGGGTTGATAGATCCGGTGATGAAGTACGCTACATGTGCTACTTGGGGTTGGAGAGACGGCCATTACACTTCATGGTTACTCATCTCATCTGCAATCGTTAGCACAAACAGGTTCCCCCAAGATTAAACAAGAACTTGCAGGCAAGCAATAGAAAAGCGACAGTAGAAGAGTTTAGATCATGCACGGCGCCGGTGAAGCAGATCCGGTTCATGCACAGCGGTGTCGGTGAGCAAGATACGATGCGGTGGACGACGGATCCGGCGAAGCGGCTCCGGTGGGGTGGACGATACCGCAGCTGAAGCGACTGCGGTAGACTGCTGGATGAGCATATGGTTTCGAGGTTCGGCGGGGATGATCCGGTCCGGTTGATGACGGCGTCGATGAAGCGGCTCCGGCAGGCAGCCGGATGACGAGGATCGCGAGGGCTCGGGTAGGCCAGGGAAGTCCGGCGGGGATGTTCCGGTGCGGTGGTCGTGGAGGTGGGAGAGAGGGACTTGGGAAGTTCCGGTGGGTGGTCTGAGGGAAATGAATTTTTTTGGGAGGGTTTCCGGGCTAGGGAGGTGGTGATCCAAAAAATGACGGGCAGACCCCCCCACCAACCGACTTTGCTGTCATCTCCACAGGGGTAGAATGGGAATTTGGAAGCGTACGAAATTTTTGTATTTTGTAGGCGGGAAGTTTTGCCGCTATGAGATTTTGAATTTCGCTAAGGTCCAAGTATAATGATAAAAAATTGTGAGACCGTACTAGTACCTCTGTTCAAGGCCGAGTGCAAAATCAAATCATCATCATCTTGAATATTGGTCACTACCATGGTCATGATCTATCTCTGAAATTAGCGTATCCGCTATATCAAAGTATAATGATAAAAAAAATTGTGAGACCGTACTAGTACTTCTATTCTAGGCCGAGTGCAACATCAAATCATCATCACGTTAAAAATTTGTTACCATGATCATGATCTATCTCTGAAATTGGCGCATCCGCTATATCTTTCAAAGTATAATTATACGAGTAATAAAAATTGTGAGACCATACTAGTACTTCTGTTCAAGTTCGAGTGCAACATTAAATCATCATCACGTTGAAAATTTGTTACCATGATCATGATCTACCTCTGAAAATGGGCGCATCCGCTAAAACTTGCAAAGTATAATGATACAAAATTGTGAGACCGTACTAGTACTTATGTTCAAGGTCGAGTGCAACATCAAATCATCATTACATTGAAAAGTGTGTTACCATGATCACGATCTATCTCTGAATTTGGCGCATCCGCTAAATCTCGCAAAGTATAATGATAAAAAAATTGTGAGATTGTACTAGTACTTCTATTCAAGTTCGAGTGCAACATCAAATCATCATCACGTTGAAAATTTGTTACCATGATCATGATCTGTCTCTGAATTTGGCGCATCTGCTAAATCTTGCAAAGTATAATGATAAAGAAATTGTAAGACAGTAGTAGTACTTCTGTTCAAGGTCGAGTGCAACATCAAATCATCATCACGTTGAAAATTTGTTACCATGATCCTCTGAAAATAGGCGCATCCGCTAAAACTTGCAAAGTATAATGATACAAAATTGTGAGACCGTACTAGTACTTATGTTCAAGGTCTAGTGCAACATCAAATCATCATTACATTGAAAATTGTGTTACCATGATCATGATCTATCTCTGAATTTGGCGCATCCGCTAAATCTCGCAAAGTATAATGATAAAAAAATTGTGAGACTGTACTAGTACTTATGTTCAAGGCCGAGTGCAGGATCAAATCATCATCATGTTGAAATTTGTTACAACGATCATGACATATCTCTAAAATTGGCGCATCCGCTAAATCTTGCACGTGGCGCATCTCGGTGCGGAGCAACAAGCCGGTGCTATCAAGGTTGAGGCGTCGGTAGCGTCATCGGGCTCTCCTCTTTTGATAGATCTTCTACATGGCGTGGCGCACCGCCCACCGAGAAGCAGTCATATGTGAGATCGACGTGGAGACGTCGCCGGCATCCTCGAGGCGCGACCGCCCTTCTACGAGCCAGAGTCGACTCAAGGTATGAATCCATGCGCTGTCGCGTCCCTTCTGCATATGAAGTGGAATGCCTTAGATTTATTGTTCTTCTCTTACGATTATTTGCCGGACATGTGTGCTCTTTCTCTGAATATATTGCTTGAAAAGCTAACCAAGTTACTTAAATTCACTTCGTTCTTAATCTTGCGTGCCAATTTTGTTATTTTTGCTGAGAGTGGTGCGCGCAAGGAAATTTATTTCTGGGTGTGCTGAGCTGTTAGGCCTAAGTCGAAATCCTCAGCTAAACAAGGCCTCAGCTTAACACATAAAAAGGTGTTCAATCTCGCCCACAATGTCCTCTTCTTTCCTCTTCCTTTATTGGAACTTGTTTTGCAGACAAGGAAAGTGGCACGTGTAATGTGAGTAAAACCCTCTTAGCCAAAATCAGCTACGAGCAAGATTTTATGTATTGTAGATTCCCCAATTGACTCTCATCCCCAATGTAGTCTTTTTTATGTCAGTATAGACTTCTTTACTGGATGTATACTATCGTACATGGCATGCATTTGCCTAATGAGGAGCATTGTATTGCCATTCTAGCCAACCTGATCGATCTGTCAAGCTTCATGCACGAGATGCCATGTTTAATTTACTCCCTCGCTCCGATCCATATTTATTGGTGTAAAATGAATGTGAATCGGAGGGAGTACTCTTCTTAGATAGTACTATACCAGTTCAAAAAAAAGTACTGTACTACTACATCACAAATGCATCAAAAGAGTACTACATCACAAGACCACCACGGTTGTACTAGTAGAGTTTAATGCTTAACTTCCAAAGGGAATAAGATTACACATATGAACTTTAAACAGGCGCTGTCCGATGTCTGCTTGTTTGGGAGCACAACATAAATAATACTACCCCCGTCCATACATAAGTGACTAAACTTTGTCTGAAGATGTTTCATCTATATATGTTTTTAGTGTGTAGATACATCCGTATCTTGAAGGAAAAAGGTGAGCCGCTAACTTTTTGAATAGAGTGAGTAATACAATTCGGATAAACAATGGTGTAGTAAAACAAATACTCCTGCCCATCATAAAACAAAACACAGACTGACTCAAATATATGTACAGATCACAAAAAAGGTTTCATCAGAACCCGAACATATACATGCAGAAATGACCGTTTGATCACATAAAACAAAGGTTTCGTGGCATATTTATGCCCCCAAAACAAGCAGACGTAGGACAGCGCCAACGTACTAGCAGCTAGCACTATGGAGCTGCAGTACAAACAAATGGTGCAGCGACATTTCCACCAGAACGAAAACTAAAAGACATCAGACCAAACAAAAGCTGGGCTATCACTTCTTGCCCAAACAAGCCTTGCTCCTTCATATGCGACTTCCTTTTCTCTTATGGATGTTGAACTTTGAATTAGATGGGTTCCTGACAGCGCGTTCTTTTTCGTGTCCTTGATGTTGCACTCTGGATCAGGTCGGTTACTGTCAGGAAATGAACAAATTGATCAGCAAAAGTCATATGTAAATGAATGCAAAGGTTACATATGAATGACTAACCCGGTCTAACTGAGTAGGGATGTAAAGTGCACCAACGTCTAGCAGAATTGTACTTTCTCCACTGCCAGTTGCTCATATCTAATTGGAATACTCCCTCCTTTGCCCGTACAACCAGCTCATTTTTGTCCTCAAATACGCAGAGTAACCTTACTGGATGTTTCCAATTGTATGGAAATGATGTGTCAAGGCCAAAAAAAGTATCCAATTCAAAATTTATATGACATGTCCATGACTCGTGATCGCCTGTTGATGATCTTGTACTGGTCCATGTTTGTAGGGTGAAGTCTCTTATAACAGCAAGGGCAACATCTCCATTATGTCCCTTGAAGATGTGAATGTTAAGCATGAATATATCATGCGTCTCATGAGGGCACTGAATATATTTCAGAGTCTTCTTTGCATGGTCAAGCTCAATGATATATCTAGACTTCGTTGGCCAGTACAAAATACCCCCTATGAGAGTTGCCGGTCTACGGTCAATCTCTGACAGCATCGGAGTTGATCGAGCTAGAAACTCCCATTCTTTTGAATCTGGTGAGTAGATATGAGCCTGTGCATCGTAACGTTTAGTTGTTATCCAAACAACCGAGAACTTGCCACAATGTGTAAACGGTTCAGAGTTGTTTCTCGAACAGAGAATTGAGCCGCTGCTTTCAATTGTGTGATTGCGCCACAATGGTGGTTCTGGTATCGCTGTGAGAACTTGCCTAATTGGATCCCAGACTGATATATACCCTCTGGATACATTAGAATGGAGTAGCACCATACCATCGCGGCATCCCAGGACATAGATTTTGGGACCGTTCACTTGAGACGGGATTGCCAGCATCTTCAAGATGGCCGGGTGAAGATCATGCTCTGTGATGAATCGATTGTCCTCGGAGTTGTTGGTGAAAAACCCTAGCAACGGGTTTCCTCCGTTGTGTGACACAGTTAGCTTTCTGAAATAATTGCTTCCCATACATTGCCTCCATGCTTTCTTGGTGCCTGATGCAGCTAGTAAGCAGGTTGGATGGGGAGGAAGCCTGACAAGAATCTGAGAGACTACATCTCCAGGCAGATCGTTGATTGTTGTGGGTGTCCTTCGACTGAAGCTGGTAGGATTATGCAAATCGCACGATGCATCGTCAAAATTATGTAAACAGCACACTGCATCATCTATTTTTTAAAACAAAATGCAACATCTAATTTGACTAAGCAGCAAAATGCATCATCTAATTCATCATCAAAGTTTCCTAAACTGCACGGTGCATCAGCAAAATCAAAATAGTGTAAACAGCACAATGCATCAGCAAAATCAAAATAATGTAAACAGGACAATGCATCAGCAAAATCAAAATAATGTGAACAGCACAATGCATCAGCAAAATCAAAATATTGTAAACAGGACAATGCAATTGTAATCCTGTTGCATAATCAATGAAGCCCTTAATTTGCAAAAAAAAAAAAACACCACAAAAATAGGACGCACCAACGGAAGGCAATCTCGCATATACAGTAATAATTGCTAACGTGTCAACACGATTGGAGGAAAAAGAGACCTCTACAGGACCCAAAACGCTGTGGTAACATCAGATGGGGTTAGCTTTGATATAGGTAATAAAATGTAAACAGCACAATACATCATCTAAGTTGACAGCAAAATTCTTCATCGAAATTTCCCACACTGTTCAAGGAATCAGAAAAATTACCTAAAAGGCTAAAAGAGCAAAATGCATCATCAGAGTAAAATATATGTAAACAGTACAATGCATCATCCAACTTTTGGCTAAACAGCAGAGAGCATTAGCTAGGTTGACAGAAAAACAAAAACAAAAAAAACCATGAAAAATTCCTGAAGAGGTGAGTGCATCAGAAAAATTACTACCTAAAAAGCATAATGAATCACCCAAATTACAAAAGAAGCAGAATGCATCATCAAAAATACAAAAACATCTCAATGCATCATCACGTCTGGTTTGGGCAAAAAACCCAATCCACCAGATCTAACCTCATTGCAGTTGGGGAAGGTAGAACTTACAAAGGGGTTGACGAGTCACGATCATATGCAACAAGCGCCGCCTTAGATGAAGTCACCATCCAAGCTCTCGACGCGTTCAAAGCAGCCAGCTTCGAAGCCTCCGACGGTTCTCCCGGCTGCGCCGCCAAAACTCTCGAAGCACGCGCCAAGACTTTCCAACAAAATGCAGCTTCGATACGAGCATTTGCCAGCGCCACAGCGCCCGGGCCCGTCCTAGCCACCGCCTTCGCCTTTGCCTCCGCATCCGCTTTACATGTCTCCGCCGATGCATGCAGAGCATCCGTCTCCGCTTTCCATGTATCCGCCGACGCAGTGTAGGCATCGAGCGACGCCGTTTTCATTTCCTAGAAAACCCAGTAAGTTACTCACATTGCAATCCCCAAATTAAGGTTATATCGAACACAATGACCGATGAACCTCTGTACTCGCCGGAGGTTGGAGATGTACATACCTGCGAAGATCGGTCCGGTGGTGCTTGACGGTGGTGCGTCGGGGACGGGGGAGAACTCGGCGGGGAGAATGGTGGCGCGGCCCAAGACGGCGGCGCGGAGAGGGGCGACGGTGCGGTCATCGAACCTCGGCAGACAGTATTTTGTATATATATATGAGAAGAAGAATAAAGTCTGGTCGAATGAGGCAGCGCGACCGGCAGAGTACAACCGAAGGCTACTAGTGCTACCTTGGAGTATTGTAGTAATATAACATAATAAAAATAATGGCCTTGTTTAAACCACTCTTGTCAGTGTGGCATCGCTTCCAAATTTAATGCATTCTGTGGAAATCGGAATAATGCTGTAAAAACTCTCATACTACTGTGGTATATATAGCATGCACCGACACTTTTCAACAAAATGTCGTCTCCATTTCATAGGAGACTGCTTGCACACTGGGATACGATGCTGACATGACGAAGGGCGCAGAAGTATTTTGGAGTATTTCATTCGAGCAGATCGGGGCGACGGTGCGTCTTTGGAGGGAATACCGTGTGGTGTGTCTTTGGAGGGAATACCGTACGTACTTAGGAGTATTTCATTCGAGCAGACTGCTTGCACACTGGGATACGATGCTGACATGACGAAGGGCGCAGAAGTTTGCGAAAATGGTTGTACTACCATCCGACCATTAGTATAATCGAGCAGCCTAGTATAATCATTGCGCGATAGCTTACACGAGAAGGAAAAGAGCCGAACAGCTGTGGATAATAAAAGCATTTGGCTCTTCGAGGATCCTTCTTCTACTGCCTTCTCAAAGGAGTACTACTATTGTAATCTTTTTTTGTTTTTCTGGGACCTTCGGGTCCCTTCCCCGTTGAAAAGTGAAGTGTTTCGAATACATTCATATGCCTATGTTTCTATTTTTACAAGCAAATAAATAACAAAGGATGACTCAATGCACAAGTTGATCTCATTTTGAAATTTTTTAAAACTTCTTCTATTGTATTCAAATTTGATTAGAAGGAGTCGATCGATTGTACATGCCAATCGTATAGCTTGGTGGGTGGATTGGCATTTGAAGTTTGGTCATTGTGTTCTTGTTTGTTACCACCCTCGCAAGGCACGTCCAAGTATTTCCTGTCAGAATTTATGGCATGTATGTAGTTAAATAACCTACATTATTTCAATTATGAGTTTAATTACTAGGCAAAAGCTTAAAAATCCATATATAGTTCCAGATTAAGATGAACAAATCCTTGAACCTATATCTACAAAATTGATGGCACTAACACATCCTACCAAGCGGAAAGCATGTCTACCCTACTGCTTCCAAAAGGTGGAATTATGACAATAATGTGCAACTGTTAAAATTTGGTAGCCCTCCTTCACAATTAACACACATCTAGCCATTTTTGTACAGTAATAAAAAAGGGAAATCATTCTTTCATGCATGCATATAATTGTTAGAATCTCTTGTTTGTGAAGTTGCTTAAAATACGATCTCTTCCAAACTTGAGGTCATATGATAACTAAAAAGTTTTGTATGGCGGGATTTTGCATCAAAGGACATGCGCACAATACTCACTTGTGGGCAGAAAGCCAAACAAACTCATATTACTAGGTTTGTATTAATTTGTTCAAGAAATTTCACCATCACACATGATTTTGTGCTTGCGTTAATTTTACTTTAAAAACTTCTTCCAAATTCAAATTTTCTTCAAACATGCCAACGGTACATGTCTACCAATTAATAATTAAGGGTACACCACACGTACTGCCTCGTAGGGTACATAAAAAATTATACTATATTTTATGGCATGTACTAATTTCACATAATCTACAACTCAACGTCGAGTTTAATGATCAGCCCAGAACTAGAAAACAAATATACATATAGTTGCAAATTAACCTAGAAAAGCTCTAGTATCCTTTAAAACCCTAGAAAATGGACATGCATGCATGCATCCTACTCATAATAATTAATTAAGGTCTCGATCTCTATACTGCTCACGAAGTTTGGAATTCTGGCAAATATGCAACTTGTTTCATTAATTTACCATGGCGAGATAGATGCATGCACATCGATCACTTAAAAAATATAAAGTTTGTAAAGGATTTGGCATCCATATATGCTCACCGGATATATAGATAAGGCCAAGCAAACACATCGAATATTTCTGAAGAAATGTTTTTGCTAGAACCTTCAAATTTTTAGATTTACATCACACACAAAGAACACACCTTTAATTTCGCCAGGTTTGTGCACTAATAAAGTACTCCTACAGTACTAGAAATTGGATTGTTCTACTCCGGAGTGATATGCTCACCGGAGTATTTTTGGATCTTAGCTGGAGCGGCGTTTGGCGGTTGCACGAAGCCGTGCTGGATGTTAAGCCTGTCGAGGCACGCCTGGTGGAAAGCGTGCGCCACCTTAGCCTCATCGGCGCGCCGCTGCAATGCTGCGTCCCTGGGATTTGCAGCCGCCGCATTCTTAGCCTGCACGAAAGCTTGCAGAGCATCCCGGCATCTATAGAGTGCCGGGAACATCACGTTATATACGAGCTCCTTGGCGGTGTTGCTCCTGCAAAGGGCGTCGCCGTGATGCGCTTCGAAAGAACGGCCTGGCTCCACGGCCGGCACCGCCTGAAGTGCGGTCGGATTAGGCGGCTGGCCACGGGAGCTCCCTGCCTCCGCATCGTTCGCGCCGGCCGGGAAGGGGATCTCACCTGCTGGCAAAGAAAACCATGCGGCATGCGCGGGCGGAAAAGCCGGCCAGGGCCGAGCGGGCGTCGCATGCGGGGTTGCGTGGGAGATCCCTGCCTCTGCATCCATCGGCCCGCACGGGAAGCGGCTGGCGAGGGGCTCCACGGCCAGCGCCGCCGCCGCGGGCTGAACAACCGGCCAGTGCAGAGCGGGCGGGTTATGCCTTGGTGCGCGATGGACGAAGCGAAGGCGGCGCTGATGCTCCGCTTCCTCGTCGGTGGTAGGACTACGCGCGCGGCGACCAGAGCCAAGTCGGAAGGCCATAGATATGTCGATTGGTCACTTAAGCTGGAGAGAGGTTCTCTTACCATTTCGGAGAAGCGGAGTAAGAGGAAGTTGTTGCTTATACGGGTTCACTGCCACGTTGGGTTAAGAGGGGCAAAGTTGGTCAATGCCTAGGAAGTTGGAATCGTTTTGGCCCCAATTTTTTAATTACCTTGCGGTTCATCTCTCGGTCTCTCCCACCTCTTCACTATCCCTCCCCTTGCCTCCTTTCATGCTTCATCGTAGTGCATCTTGTTTTTCTAGCACCTTCACAAAAATCATACACATTTGGCCGATTCTGTCATTGTGTGCACTAATAAAGTAAAAAATCCATTATATGTGAATAAACGTTTAATACACTGGCTCGCAAAGATGTTTCTCAAGGCGATATGCACAATGCCTGCCAAAAATGGGTCATGATAACTAAATTTCGTGTTAATTTTTGCATGACATGTACTCACTTGTGTATGAAGCCAAGCAAACTCATAATCTATACCAAAAAAATGTGAAAGAGTTCTTTTTAGTATCCTTCATACATGGGGTTCCTATTTTTACTTTCTATTTTTACTAGTTACAAGTACTCATGCATGAAAACTTTTGAAAATATGTGCATTTTGGGCTGTGTGGAGACATGGTACAATAATATATTCAAGTTGATATACAAAGTCTAGACATATTCAAACTAGACAAATAATGTATCTAACCCCCTAACCCTAAACTCTGTCTTATGAAGTCAAGCATGCATGAAGAGAATTGGTTTTGGGTTTCAAACATGGAAATTTCAAAATCATCCCAAAAGCTTCATTTTAGAGCGACTAAGAAGGATCCAGGCTTACCTTTCCATTTTCATGTTTTAAACTTGTTTAAATCTTGGTCAAATCCTAGATTTAACCAAGATTCAAATGGGCATAAAATAAAAAAATGAAAAAATGAAAAACCAAAGCGCACATAGTCTTCTTATATGTCATATAGTAAGCATTAAAGTTGGTAAACAAGGTCTAGACATATTCAAACTAGACAAATCATGTATATACCCCCTAACCCCTAAACTCTATCTTATGACGAAGTCAAGCATGAAGATTAAGTGGTTTTGGGTTTCAAACATGGAAATTTTGAAAACCTCCCAAAAACTTCATTTTAGGGTGACTAAGAAGGATACAGGCTTCCCTTTTCATTTTCATGTTCTATACTTGTTTAAATCTTGGTCAAACCTAGGATTTGACCAAGATTCAAATGTGCATCAAAATTCCAAAAAAATCAGAAAAATGAAAAACCAAAGCACATAGTTTTCTTATGTCATATAGTAAGCATTAAAGTTGATAAACAAGGGTCTAGACATATTCAAACAAGAAAAATCATGTATCTACCCCCTAACCCTAAACTTTGTCTTATGTAGTCAAGCATGAAGAGAAGTGGTTTTGGGTTTCAAATATGGAAATTTCAAAAACCTATCAAAAGCTTCATTTTAGAGTGACTAAGAAGGATCCATGCTTGCCTTTTCATTTTCATATTTGAAACTTGTTTAAATCATTGTCAAACCTAGGATTTGACCAAGATTTAAATGGGCATAAAATTAAAAAATCGGAAAAATGAAAAACAAAAGCACATAGTCTTCTTATGTCACATATATATATAGTAAGCATTCAAAAGTTGATAAACAAGGTCTAGCTAGACATATTCAAATAAGACAAATCATGTATCTACCCCTCTAACCCTAAACTCTGTCTTATGAAGTCAAGCATGAAGAGAAGTGGTTTTAGGTTTCAAACATGGAAATTTCAAAAACCTCCCAAAAACTTCATTTTAGAGTGACTAAGAAGGATACATGTTTCCCTTTTCATTTTCATGTTTTAAACTTGTTTAAATCTTGGTCAAACCTAGGATTTGACCAAGATACAAATAGGCACAAAAAATAAAAAACAAAAAGCACATAGTGTTCTTATGTCATATCGTAAGCATTCAAGTTGATAAACAAGGTCTAGATATATCCAAACCAGACAAATCATGTATATATGTACCCCGTGTCGATCTTATGAAGTCTAGCATGAAGAAAAGTCGTTTTGGCCGGGTTTCAAACATGGAAATTTCAAGAACATCCCAAAAGCTTCATTTTAGAGCGACTAAGAAGGATCGAGGCTTACCTTTCCATTTTCATGATTTAAACTTGTTTAAATCTTGGTCAAATCTTGCTCAAGCATGAAGATAAGTGGTTTTGGGTTTCAAACATGGAAATTTCAAAAACCTCCCAAAAACTTCATTTTAGGGTGACTAAGAAGGATACAGGCTTCCCTTTTCATTTTCATGTTCTATATATACTTGTTTAAATCTTGGTCAAACCTAGGATTTGACCAAGATTCAAATGTGCATCAAAATTCTAAAAAAATCAGAAAAATGAAAAACCAAAGCACATAGTCTTCTTATGTCATATAGTAAGCATTAAAGTTGATAAACATGGTCTAGACATATTCAAACCATACAAATCATGTATCTACCCCTAACCCCTAAACTATGTCTTATGAAGTCAAGCATGAAGAGAAGTGGTTTTGGGTTTCAAACATGGAAATTTCAAAAACCTCCCAAAAACTTCATTTTAGGGTGACTAAGAAGGATACAGGCTTCCATTTTCATTTTCATGTATCTACCCCTAACCCCTAAACTATGTCTTATGAAGTCAAGCATGAAGAGTAGTTGGATTTTTTGAACCTTGATCTGTAGTACTGGGCAAAGCCCTAGTTTAACCTATTTAATTATAGATTCGTAGGTCGATTTTTCTACCTTTTTATTATTACTATGCAGCACATGTGTGTTTGCCCGTCGAGTGAAACTCGGAGGAAGAGGGATCACTCGGAAGGAGAGAAGAAGGGAGAGAATTATGGTGTCTCCCCTTTTTCGGGTGATGATGTTGACTTTTGTGCAGGGTTTGTCAGTGAGCAGGAGGTGCGAGCGAGCGAGCGAGCGAGCGAGTCGAGCGAGGCCGAGAATGAGAGAGATTTGTTTTTTTTTTTTTTTTTGAGAGGGACGACCGAAGGATCCAGAAGGACCCACAGACTTCCAATACGCATCCTGATGCGTCTTCTCTTGACAAAGAAAATGTCTGGGAGTTTGCGTACCTATTGCACGTGACTTGTGCTCACTGAAGTGTGGGACCTCACGCATGGGCACCACACGTAAGTGACAGACCTGTTGGTGTAAAAACTCGGTTGATTATTATAGTGCATTAGAACAAAGTTTCCTATGGATTCAAGGGTAGGAAATCCAAGTTAACTCATTTACATGACATTATTTTTTCCATGAAGCAAAGTTAACGCACCTATCAATTGGTACATTTTGGAGTGACTAAGAAGGATCCAGGCTTACTTATTCGTTTTCACGTGTAAAACTTGTCTAAATCTTGGTCAAACAAAATTGGCAGAAAATTCAAAAAAAAAACAGAAAAATGAAAAACCAAAGCGCACATAGTCTTCTTATATGTCATATAGTAAGCATTAAAGTTGATAAACAAGGTCTGGACATATTCAAACTAGCTAGACAAATCATGTATCTACCCCCTAACCCCTAAACTCTGTCTTATGACGAAGTCAAGCATGAAGATAAGTGGTTTTGGGTTTCAAACATGGAAATTTCAAAAACCTCCCAAAAACTTCATTTTAGGGTGACTAAGAAGGATACAGGCTTCCATTTTCATTTTCATGATCTATACTTGTTTAAATCTTGGTCAAACCTAGGATTTGACCAAGATTCAAATGTGCATCAAAATTCCAAAAAAATCAGAAAAATGAAAAACCAAAGCACATAGTTTTCTTATGTCACATACATATATATAGTAAGCATTCAAAAGTTGATAAACAAGGTCTAGCTAGACATATTCAAATAAGACAAATCATGTATCTACCCCTCCAAAACCATAAATAACTCTGTCTTATGAAGTCAAGCATGAAGAGAAGTGGTTTTTGGTTTCAAACATGGAAATTTCAAAAACCTCCCAAAATTAAAGCTTCGTTTTAGAGTGACTAGTTAAGAAGGATCCAGGCTTACCTTTTCATTTTCATGTTTTAAACTTGTTTAAATCTTGGTCAAACCTAGGATTTGACCAATATTCAAATGGGCATAAAATAAAAAAATAGATAAAATAAAAAACCAAAGCACATATTCTTCTTATGTCATATAGTAAGCATTCAAAAGTTCATAAACAAGGTCTAGACATATTCAAACCAGACAAATCATGTACCCCCTAACCCTAAACTTTGTCTTAATTATATATGAAGTCAAGCATGAAGCAGAGAAGTGTGGTTTTGGGTTTCAAACATGGAAATTTCAAAAACCTCCCAAAAAGCTTCATTTTAATTAGACCGGCTGGTTAATTAAGAAGGATCCATGATTAATTACCTTTTCATTGTCATGTTTTAAACTTGTTTAAATCTTGGTCGAACCTAGGATTTGACCAAGATTCAAATGGGCATAACAATTCAGAAAAAAATCGAAAGAATGAAAAACAAAAGCACATAGTCTTCTTATGTTATATAGTAAGCATTAAAGTTGATAAACATGGTCTAGACATATTCAAACCATACAAATCATGTATCTACCCCTAACCCCTAAACTATGTCTTATGAAGTCAAGCATGAAGAGAAGTGGTTTTGGGTTTCAAACATGAAAATTTCAAAAACCGCCCAAAAACTTCATTTTAGAGTGACTAAGAAGGATACATGCTTCCCTTTTCATTTTCATGTTTTAAACTTGTTTAAATCTTGGTCAAACCTAGGATTTGATAAACATGGTCTAGACATATTCAAACCAGACAAATCATGTATCTACCCCCTATCGACCCTAAACTTCGTCTTATGAAGTCAAGCATGAAGAGAAGTGGTTTTGGGTTTCAAATAACATGGAAATTTCAAAAACCTCCCAAAATTAAAGCTTCGTTTTAGAGTGACTAGTTAAGAAGGATCCAGGCTTACCTTTTCATTTTCATATTTTAAACTTGTTTAAATCTTGGTCAAACCTAGGATTTGACCAATATTCAAATGGGCATAAAATAAAAAAATAGATAAAATAAAAAACCAAAGCACATATTCTTCTTATGTCATATAGTAAGCATTCAAAAGTTCATAAACAAGGTCTAGACATATTCAAACCAGACAAATCATGTACCCCCTAACCCTAAACTTTGTCTTAATTATATATGAAGTCAAGCATGAAGCAGAGAAGTGTGGTTTTGGGTTTCAAACATGGAAATTTCAAAAACCTCCCAAAAAGCTTCATTTTAATTAGACCGGCTGGTTAATTAAGAAGGATCCATGATTAATTACCTTTTCATTGTCATGTTTTAAACTTGTTTAAATCTTGGTCGAACCTAGGATTTGACCAAGATTCAAATGGGCATAACAATTCAGAAAAAAATCGAAAGAATGAAAAACAAAAGCACATAGCCTTCTTATGTCATATAGTAAGCATTCAAATTGATAAACATGGTCTAGACATATTCAAACCAGACAAATCATGTATCTACCCCCTATCGACCCTAAACTTCGTCTTATGAAGTCAAGCATGAAGAGAAGTGGTTTTGGGTTTCAAATAACATGGAAATTTCAAAAACCTCCCAAAATTAAAGCTTCGTTTTAGAGTGACTAGTTAAGAAGGATCCAGGCTTACCTTTTCATTTTCATGTTTTAAACTTGTTTAAATCTTGGTCAAACCTAGGATTTGACCAATATTCAAATGGGCATAAAATAAAAAAAATAAATAAAATAAAAAACCAAAGCACATATTCTTCTTATGTCATATAGTAAGCATTCAAAAGTTCATAAACAAGGTCTAGACATATTCAAACCAGACAAATCATGTACCCCCTAACCCTAAACTTTGTCTTAATTATATATGAAGTCAAGCATGAAGCAGAGAAGTGTGGTTTTGGGTTTCAAACATGGAAATTTCAAAAACCTCCCAAAAAGCTTCATTTTAATTAGACCGGCTGGTTAATTAAGAAGGATCCATGATTAATTACCTTTTCATTGTCATGTTTTAAACTTGTTTAAATCTTGGTCGAACCTAGGATTTGACCAAGATTCAAATGGGCATAACAATTCAGAAAAAAATCGAAAGAATGAAAAACAAAAGCACATAGCCTTCTTATGTCATATAGTAAGCATTCAAATTGATAAACATGGTCTAGACATATTCAAACCAGAAAAATCATGTATCTACCCCTAACCCTAAACTCTATCTTATGAAGTCAAGCATGAACAGAAGTACGGTGGTTTTGGGTTTCAAACATGGTAAATTCAAGAACCTCCCAAAAGCTTCATTTTAGAGTTACTAAGAGAAAGATCCAGACTTAATTACCTTATCATTTTCACATGTTAAACTTGTTTAAATCTTGCTCAACAAACCTAGGATTTTACCAAGATTCTCAAATGGGCATAAAAATCAAAAAATGAAATACCAATGCACATAGTCCTCTTATAAGTCATAAAGTAAGCATTCAAGTCGATAAACAAGGTCTAGACATATTCAAACAAGACAAATCATGTATCTACCCCCTATCGACCCTAAACTTCGTCTTATGAAGTCAAGCATGAAGAGAAGTGGTTTTGGGTTTCAAACATGGAAATTTCAAAAACCTCCCAAAATTCAGCTTCATTTTAGAGCGACTAAGAAGGATCGATGCTTACCTTTTCATTTCCATGTTTTAAACTTATTTAAATCTTGGTCAAACCTAGCTAGGATTTGACCAAGATTCAAATGGGCATAAAAATTCAGACAAAAAATCTAAAGAATGAAAAACCAAAGCACATAGCCTTCTTAATTATGTCATATAGTAAACACTCAAGTTGATAAACAAGCTAGGTCTAGACATATTCAAACCAGAAAAATCATGTGTATATCTACCCCTAACCCTAAACTCTGTCTTATGAAGTCAATCATGAAGAGAATTGGTTTTGGGTTTCAAACATGGAAATTTCAAGTACGTCCCAAAAGCTTCATATATTTTAGAGTGACTAATTAAGAAGGATCTTGGCTTACGTTTTCATTTTCATGCTTGAAACTTGTTTAAATCTTGGTTGAACCTAGGATTTGACCAGAATCAAATGTGCATAAAATTCTTAAAAAAATAGAAAAATGAAAAACAAAAGCACATGGTCTTCTTATGTCATATAGTAAGCATTCAAGTTGATAAACAAGGTTTAGACATATTCAAACCAGACAAATCATGTATCTACCCCCTAACCCTAAACTCGGTCTTATGAAGTCTAGCATGAGGAGAAGTCGTTTTGGGTTTCAAACGTTTAAGCCAAAAGCCCCATTTCAAATATTTCAAACTTATTCAAATTTGAAAGACACACAAGTTATAGCACACATAGTGCATACATTCTCACACATACTGCACTAGATGCTAACCCGGCCTATAGTTTGAGGCCATTGGATGAGGTCGAAAAAATCTTGGATTAGAAATGGGGTTGTTCGAACCCCGTAGTTGGATTTTTTGAACCTTGATCTGTAGTACTGGGCAAAGCCCTAGTTTAACCTATTTAATTATAGATTCGTAGGTCGATTTTTCTACCTTTTTATTATTACTATGCAGCACATGTGTGTTTGCCCGTCGAGTGAAACTCGGAGGAAGAGGGATCACTCGGAAGGAGAGAAGAAGGGAGAGAATTATGGTGTCTCCCCTTTTTCGGGTGATGATGTTGACTTTTGTGCAGGGTTTGTCAGTGAGCAGGAGGTGCGAGCGAGCGAGCGAGCGAGCGAGTCGAGCGAGGCCGAGAATGAGAGAGATTTTTTTTTTTTTTTTTGAGAGGGACGACCGAAGGATCCAGAAGGACCCACAGACTTCCAATACGCATCCTGATGCGTCTTCTCTTGACAAAGAAAATGTCTGGGAGTTTGCGTACCTATTGCACGTGACTTGTGCTCACTGAAGTGTGGGACCTCACGCATGGGCACCACACGTAAGTGACAGACCTGTTGGTGTAAAAACTCGGTTGATTATTATAGTGCATTAGAACAAAGTTTCCTATGGATTCAAGGGTAGGAAATCCAAGTTAACTCATTTACATGACATTATTTTTTCCATGAAGCAAAGTTAACGCACCTATCAATTGGTACATTTTGGAGTGACTAAGAAGGATCCAGGCTTACTTATTCGTTTTCACGTGTAAAACTTGTCTAAATCTTGGTCAAACAAAATTGGCAGAAAATTCAAAAAAAAAACAGAAAAATGAAAAACCAAAGCGCACATAGTCTTCTTATATGTCATATAGTAAGCATTAAAGTTGATAAACAAGGTCTGGACATATTCAAACTAGCTAGACAAATCATGTATCTACCCCCTAACCCCTAAACTCTGTCTTATGACGAAGTCAAGCATGAAGATATATAAGTGGTTTTGGGTTTCAAACATGGAAATTTCAAAAACCTCCCAAAAACTTCATTTTAGGGTGACTAAGAAGGATACAGGCTTCCATTTTCATTTTCATGATCTATACTTGTTTAAATCTTGGTCAAACCTAGGATTTGACCAAGATTCAAATGTGCATCAAAATTCCAAAAAAATCAGAAAAACGAAAAACCAAAGCACATAGTTTTCTTATGTCACATACATATATATAGTAAGCATTCAAAAGTTGATAAACAAGGTCTAGCTAGACATATTCAAATAAGACAAATCATGTATCTACCCCTCTAAAACCATAAATAACTCTGTCTTATGAAGTCAAGCATGAAGAGAAGTGGTTTTTGGTTTCAAACATGGAAATTTCAAAAACCTCCCAAAATTAAAGCTTCGTTTTAGAGTGACTAGTTAAGAAGGATCCAGGCTTACCTTTTCATTTTCATGTTTTAAACTTGTTTAAATCTTGGTCAAACCTAGGATTTGACCAATATTCAAATGGGCATAAAATAAAAAAATAGATAAAATAAAAAACCAAAGCACATATTCTTCTTATGTCATATAGTAAGCATTCAAAAGTTCATAAACAAGGTCTAGACATATTCAAACCAGACAAATCATGTACCCCCTAACCCTAAACTTTGTCTTAATTATATATGAAGTCAAGCATGAAGCAGAGAAGTGTGGTTTTGGGTTTCAAACATGGAAATTTCAAAAACCTCCCAAAAAGCTTCATTTTAATTAGACCGGCTGGTTAATTAAGAAGGATCCATGATTAATTACCTTTTCATTGTCATGTTTTAAACTTGTTTAAATCTTGGTCGAACCTAGGATTTGATCACCAAGATTCAAATGGGCATAACAATTCAGAAAAAAATCGAAAGAATGAAAAACAAAAGCACATAGTCTTCTTATGTCATATAGTAAGCATTAAAGTTGATAAACATGGTCTAGACATATTCAAACCATACAAATCATGTATCTACCCCTAACCCCTAAACTCTGTCTTATGAAGTCAAGCATGAAGAGAAGTGGTTTTGGGTTTCAAACATGAAAATTTCAAAAACCGCCCAAAAACTTCATTTTAGAGTGACTAAGAAGGATACATGCTTCCCTTTTCATTTTCATGTTTTAAACTTGTTTAAATCTTGGTCAAACCTAGGATTTGATAAACATGGTCTAGACATATTCAAACCAGACAAATCATGTATCTACCCCCTATCGACCCTAAACTTCGTCTTATGAAGTCAAGCATGAAGAGAAGTGGTTTTGGGTTTCAAATAACATGGAAATTTCAAAAACCTCCCAAAATTAAAGCTTCATTTTAGAGTGACTAGTTAAGAAGGATCCAGGCTTACCTTTTCATTTTCATGTTTTAAACTTGTTTAAATCTTGTTCAAACCTAGGATTTGACCAATATTCAAATGGGCATAAAATAAAAAATAAATAAAATAAAAAACCAAAGCACATAGTCTTCTTATGTCATATAGTAAGCATTCAAGTTCATGAACAAGGTCTAGACATATTCAAACCAGACAAATCATGTACCCCCTAACCCTAAACTTTGTCTTAATTATATATGAAGTCAAGCATGAAGCAGAGAAGTGTGGTTTTGGGTTTCAAACATGGAAATTTCAAAAACCTCCCAAAAAGCTTCATTTTAATTAGACGGGCTGGTTAATTAAGAAGGATCCATGATTAATTACCTTTTCATTGTCATGTTTTAAACATGTTTAAATCTTGGTCGAACCTAGGATTTGACCAAGATTCAAATGGGCATAACAATTCAGAAAAAAATCGAAAGAATGAAAAACAAAAGCACATAGCCTTCTTATGTCATATAGTAAGCATTCAAATTGATAAACATGGTCTAGACATATTCAAACCAGAAAAATCATGTATCTACCCCTAACCCTAAACTCTGTCTTATGAAGTCAAGCATGAACAGAAGTACGGTGGTTTTGGGTTTCAAACATGGTAAATTCAAGAACCTCCCAAAAGCTTCATTTTAGAGTTACTAAGAGAAAGATCCAGACTTAATTACCTTATCATTTTCACATGTTAAACTTGTTTAAATCTTGCTCAACAAACCTAGGATTTTACCAAGATTCTCAAATGGGCATAAAAATCAAAAAATGAAATACCAATGCACATAGTCCTCTTATAAGTCATAAAGTAAGCATTCAAGTTGATAAACAAGGTCTAGACATATTCAAACAAGACAAATCATGTATCTACGTACCCCCTATCGACCCTAAACTTCGTCTTATGAAGTCAAGCATGAAGAGAAGTGGTTTTGGGTTTCAAACATGGAAATTTCAAAAACCTCCCAAAATTCAGCTTCATTTTAGAGCGACTAAGAAGGATCGATGCTTACCTTTTCATTTCCATGTTTTAAACTTATTTAAATCTTGGTCAAACCTAGCTAGGATTTGACCAAGATTCAAATGGGCATAAAAATTCAGACAAAAAATCTAAAGAATGAAAAACCAAAGCACATAGCCTTCTTAATTATGTCATATATAGTAAACACTCAAGTTGATAAACAAGCTAGGTCTAGACATATTCAAACCAGAAAAATCATGTGTATATCTACCCCTAACCCTAAACTCTGTCTTATGAAGTCAATCATGAAGAGAATTGGTTTTGGGTTTCAAACATGGAAATTTCAAGTACGTCCCAAAAGCTTCATATATTTTAGAGTGACTAATTAAGAAGGATCTTGGCTTACGTTTTCATTTTCATGCTTGAAACTTGTTTAAATCTTGGTTGAACCTAGGATTTGACCAGAATCAAATGTGCATAAAATTCTTAAAAAAAATAGAAAAATGAAAAACAAAAGCACATGGTCTTCTTATGTCATATAGTAAGCATTCAAGTTGATAAACAAGGTTTAGACATATTCAAACCAGACAAATCATGTATCTACCCCCTAACCCTAAACTCGGTCTTATGAAGTCTAGCATGAGGAGAAGTCGTTTTGGGTTTCAAACGTTTAAGCCAAAAGCCCCATTTCAAATATTTCAAACTTATTCAAATTTGAAAGACACACAAGTTATAGCACACATAGTGCATACATTCTCACACATACTGCACTAGATGCTAACCCGGCCTATAGTTTGAGGCCATTGGATGAGGTCGAAAAAAATCTTGGATTAGAAATGGGGTTGTTCGAACCCCGTAGTTGGATTTTTTGAACCTTGATCTGTAGTACTGGGCAAAGCCCTAGTTTAACCTATTTAATTATAGATTCGTAGGTCGATTTTTCTACCTTTTTATTATTACTATGCAGCACATGTGTGTTTGCCCGTCGAGTGAAACTCGGAGGAAGAGGGATCACTCGGAAGGAGAGAAGAAGGGAGAGAATTATGGTGTCTCCCCTTTTTCGGGTGATGATGTTGACTTTTGTGCAGGGTTTGTCAGTGAGCAGGAGGTGCGAGCGAGCGAGCGAGCGAGCGAGTCGAGCGAGGCCGAGAATGAGAGAGATTTTTTTTTTTTTTGAGAGGGACGACCGAAGGATCCAGAAGGACCCACAGACTTCCAATACGCATCCTGATGCGTCTTCTCTTGACAAAGAAAATGTCTGGGAGTTTGCGTACCTATTGCACGTGACTTGTGCTCACTGAAGTGTGGGACCTCACGCATGGGCACCACACGTAAGTGACAGACCTGTTGGTGTAAAAACTCGGTTGATTATTATAGTGCATTAGAACAAAGTTTCCTATGGATTCAAGGGTAGGAAATCCAAGTTAACTCATTTACATGACATTATTTTTTCCATGAAGCAAAGTTAACGCACCTATCAATTGGTACATTTTGGAGTGACTAAGAAGGATCCAGGCTTACTTATTCGTTTTCACGTGTAAAACTTGTCTAAATCTTGGTCAAACAAAATTGGCAGAAAATTCAAAAAAAAAACAGAAAAATGAAAAACCAAAGCGCACATAGTCTTCTTATATGTCATATAGTAAGCATTAAAGTTGATAAACAAGGTCTGGACATATTCAAACTAGCTAGACAAATCATGTATCTACCCCCTAACCCCTAAACTCTGTCTTATGACGAAGTCAAGCATGAAGATATATAAGTGGTTTTGGGTTTCAAACATGGAAATTTCAAAAACCTCCCAAAAACTTCATTTTAGGGTGACTAAGAAGGATACAGGCTTCCATTTTCATTTTCATGATCTATACTTGTTTAAATCTTGGTCAAACCTAGGATTTGACCAAGATTCAAATGTGCATCAAAATTCCATAAAAAATCAGAAAAACGAAAAACCAAAGCACATAGTTTTCTTATGTCACATACATATATATAGTAAGCATTCAAAAGTTGATAAACAAGGTCTAGCTAGACATATTCAAATAAGACAAATCATGTATCTACCCCTCTAAAACCATAAATAACTCTGTCTTATGAAGTCAAGCATGAAGAGAAGTGGTTTTTGGTTTCAAACATGGAAATTTCAAAAACCTCCCAAAATTAAAGCTTCGTTTTAGAGTGACTAGTTAAGAAGGATCCAGGCTTACCTTTTCATTTTCATGTTTTAAACTTGTTTAAATCTTGGTCAAACCTAGGATTTGACCAATATTCAAATGGGCATAAAATAAAAAAATAGATAAAATAAAAAACCAAAGCACATATTCTTCTTATGTCATATAGTAAGCATTCAAAAGTTCATAAATAAGGTCTAGACATATTCAAACCAGACAAATCATGTACCCCCTAACCCTAAACTTTGTCTTAATTATATATGAAGTCAAGCATGAAGCAGAGAAGTGTGGTTTTGGGTTTCAAACATGGAAATTTCAAAAACCTCCCAAAAAGCTTCATTTTAATTAGACCGGCTGGTTAATTAAGAAGGATCCATGATTAATTACCTTTTCATTGTCATGTTTTAAACTTGTTTAAATCTTGGTCGAACCTAGGATTTGACCAAGATTCAAATGGGCATAACAATTCAGAAAAAAATCGAAAGAATGAAAAACAAAAGCACATAGTCTTCTTATGTCATATAGTAAGCATTAAAGTTGATAAACATGGTCTAGACATATTCAAACCATACAAATCATGTATCTACCCCTAACCCCTAAACTATGTCTTATGAAGTCAAGCATGAAGAGAAGTGGTTTTGGGTTTCAAAAATGAAAATTTCAAAAACCGCCCAAAAACTTCATTTTAGAGTGACTAAGAAGGATACATGCTTCCCTTTTCATTTTCATGTTTTAAACTTGTTTAAATCTTGGTCAAACCTAGGATTTGATAAACATGGTCTAGACATATTCAAACCAGACAAATCATGTATCTACCCCCTATCGACCCTAAACTTCGTCTTATGAAGTCAAGCATGAAGAGAAGTGGTTTTGGGTTTCAAATAACATGGAAATTTCAAAAACCTCCCAAAATTAAAGCTTCGTTTTAGAGTGACTAGTTAAGAAGGATCCAGGCTTACCTTTTCATTTTCATGTTTTAAACTTGTTTAAATCTTGTTCAAACCTAGGATTTGACCAATATTCAAATGGGCATAAAATAAAAAATAAATAAAATAAAAAACCAAAGCACATAGTCTTCTTATGTCATATAGTAAGCATTCAAGTTCATGAACAAGGTCTAGACATATTCAAACCAGACAAATCATGTACCCCCTAACCCTAAACTTTGTCTTAATTATATATGAAGTCAAGCATGAAGCAGAGAAGTGTGGTTTTGGGTTTCAAACATGGAAATTTCAAAAACCTCCCAAAAAGCTTCATTTTAATTAGACGGGCTGGTTAATTAAGAAGGATCCATGATTAATTACCTTTTCATTGTCATGTTTTAAACATGTTTAAATCTTGGTCGAACCTAGGATTTGACCAAGATTCAAATGGGCATAACAATTCAGAAAAAAATCGAAAGAATGAAAAACAAAAGCACATAGCCTTCTTATGTCATATAGTAAGCATTCAAATTGATAAACATGGTCTAGACATATTCAAACCAGAAAAATCATGTATCTACCCCTAACCCTAAACTCTGTCTTATGAAGTCAAGCATGAACAGAAGTACGGTGGTTTTGGGTTTCAAACATGGTAAATTCAAGAACCTCCCAAAAGCTTCATTTTAGAGTTACTAAGAGAAAGATCCAGACTTAATTACCTTATCATTTTCACATGTTAAACTTGTTTAAATCTTGCTCAACAAACCTAGGATTTTACCAAGATTCTCAAATGGGCATAAAAATCAAAAAATGAAATACCAATGCACATATATAGTCCTCTTATAAGTCATAAAGTAAGCATTCAAGTTGATAAACAAGGTCTAGACATATTCAAACAAGACAAATCATGTATCTACGTACCCCCTATCGACCCTAAACTTCGTCTTATGAAGTCAAGCATGAAGAGAAGTGGTTTTGGGTTTCAAACATGGAAATTTCAAAAACCTCCCAAAATTCAGCTTCATTTTAGAGCGACTAAGAAGGATCGATGCTTACCTTTTCATTTCCATGTTTTAAACTTATTTAAATCTTGGTCAAACCTAGCTAGGATTTGACCAAGATTCAAATGGGCATAAAAATTCAGACAAAAAATCTAAAGAATGAAAAACCAAAGCACATAGCCTTCTTAATTATGTCATATAGTAAACACTCAAGTTGATAAACAAGCTAGGTCTAGACATATTCAAACCAGAAAAATCATGTGTATATCTACCCCTAACCCTAAACTCTGTCGTCTATGAAGTCAATCATGAAGAGAATTGGTTTTGGGTTTCAAACATGGAAATTTCAAGTACGTCCCAAAAGCTTCATATATTTTAGAGTGACTAATTAAGAAGGATCTTGGCTTACGTTTTCATTTTCATGCTTGAAACTTGTTTAAATCTTGGTTGAACCTAGGATTTGACCAGAATCAAATGTGCATAAAATTCTTAAAAAAAATAGAAAAATGAAAAACAAAAGCACATGGTCTTCTTATGTCATATAGTAAGCATTCAAGTTGATAAACAAGGTTTAGACATATTCAAACCAGACAAATCATGTATCTACCCCTAACCCTAAACTCGGTCTTATGAAGTCTAGCATGAGGAGAAGTCGTTTTGGGTTTCAAACGTTTAAGCCAAAAGCCCCATTTCAAATATTTCAAACTTATTCAAATTTGAAAGACACACAAGTTATAGCACACATAGTGCATACATTCTCACACATACTGCACTAGATGCTAACCCGGCCTATAGTTTGAGGCCATTGGATGAGGTCGAAAAAATCTTGGATTAGAAATGGGGTTGTTCGAACCCCGTAGTTGGATTTTTTGAACCTTGATCTGTAGTACTGGGCAAAGCCCTAGTTTAACCTATTTAATTATAGATTCGTAGGTCGATTTTTCTACCTTTTTATTATTACTATGCAGCACATGTGTGTTTGCCCGTCGAGTGAAACTCGGAGGAAGAGGGATCACTCGGAAGGAGAGAAGAAGGGAGAGAATTATGGTGTCTCCCCTTTTTCGGGTGATGATGTTGACTTTTGTGCAGGGTTTGTCAGTGAGCAGGAGGTGCGAGCGAGCGAGCGAGCGAGCGAGTCGAGAGGCCGAGAATGAGAGAGATTTGTTTTTTTTTTTTTTTTTGAGAGGGACGACCGAAGGATCCAGAAGGACCCACAGACTTCCAATACGCATCCTGATGCGTCTTCTCTTGACAAAGAAAATGTCTGGGAGTTTGCGTACCTATTGCACGTGACTTGTGCTCACTGAAGTGTGGGACCTCACGCATGGGCACCACACGTAAGTGACAGACCTGTTGGTGTAAAAACTCGGTTGATTATTATAGTGCATTAGAACAAAGTTTCCTATGGATTCAAGGGTAGGAAATCCAAGTTAACTCATTTACATGACATTATTTTTTCCATGAAGCAAAGTTAACGCACCTATCAATTGGTACATTTTGGAGTGACTAAGAAGGATCCAGGCTTACTTATTCGTTTTCACGTGTAAAACTTGTCTAAATCTTGGTCAAACAAAATTGGCAGAAAATTCAAAAAAAAAACAGAAAAATGAAAAACCAAAGCGCACATAGTCTTCTTATATGTCATATAGTAAGCATTAAAGTTGATAAACAAGGTCTGGACATATTCAAACTAGCTAGACAAATCATGTATCTACCCCCTAACCCCTAAACTCTGTCTTATGACGAAGTCAAGCATGAAGATATATAAGTGGTTTTGGGTTTCAAACATGGAAATTTCAAAAACCTCCCAAAAACTTCATTTTAGGGTGACTAAGAAGGATACAGGCTTCCATTTTCATTTTCATGATCTATACTTGTTTAAATCTTGGTCAAACCTAGGATTTGACCAAGATTCAAATGTGCATCAAAATTCCAAAAAAAATCAGAAAAATGAAAAACCAAAGCACATAGTTTTCTTATGTCACATACATATATATAGTAAGCATTCAAAAGTTGATAAACAAGGTCTAGCTAGACATATTCAAATAAGACAAATCATGTATCTACCCCTCTAAAACCATAAATATAACTCTGTCTTATGAAGTCAAGCATGAAGAGAAGTGGTTTTTGGTTTCAAACATGGAAATTTCAAAAACCTCCCAAAATTAAAGCTTCGTTTTAGAGTGACTAGTTAAGAAGGATCCAGGCTTACCTTTTCATTTTCATGTTTTAAACTTGTTTAAATCTTGGTCAAACCTAGGATTTGACCAATATTCAAATGGGCATAAAATAAAAAAATAGATAAAATAAAAAACCAAAGCACATATTCTTCTTATGTCATATAGTAAGCATTCAAAAGTTCATAAACAAGGTCTAGACATATTCAAACCAGACAAATCATGTACCCCCTAACCCTAAACTTTGTCTTAATTATATATGAAGTCAAGCATGAAGCAGAGAAGTGTGGTTTTGGGTTTCAAACATGGAAATTTCAAAAACCTCCCAAAAAGCTTCATTTTAATTAGACCGGCTGGTTAATTAAGAAGGATCCATGATTAATTACCTTTTCATTGTCATGTTTTAAACTTGTTTAAATCTTGGTCGAACCTAGGATTTGACCAAGATTCAAAATGGGCATAACAATTCAGAAAAAAATCGAAAGAATGAAAAACAAAAGCACATAGCCTTCTTATGTCATATAGTAAGCATTCAAATTGATAAACATGGTCTAGACATATTCAAACCAGAAAAATCATGTATCTACCCCTAACCCTAAACTCTATCTTATGAAGTCAAGCATGAACAGAAGTACGGTGGTTTTGGGTTTCAAACATGGTAAATTCAAGAACCTCCCAAAAGCTTCATTTTAGAGTTACTAAGAGAAAGATCCAGACTTAATTACCTTATCATTTTCACATGTTAAACTTGTTTAAATCTTGCTCAACAAACCTAGGATTTTACCAAGATTCTCAAATGGGCATAAAAATCAAAAAATGAAATACCAATGCACATAGTCCTCTTATAAGTCATAAAGTAAGCATTCAAGTCGATAAACAAGGTCTAGACATATTCAAACAAGACAAATCATGTATCTACCCCCTATCGACCCTAAACTTCGTCTTATGAAGTCAAGCATGAAGAGAAGTGGTTTTGGGTTTCAAACATGGAAATTTCAAAAACCTCCCAAAATTCAGCTTCATTTTAGAGCGACTAAGAAGGATCGATGCTTACCTTTTCATTTCCATGTTTTAAACTTATTTAAATCTTGGTCAAACCTAGCTAGGATTTGACCAAGATTCAAATGGGCATAAAAATTCAGACAAAAAATCTAAAGAATGAAAAACCAAAGCACATAGCCTTCTTAATTATGTCATATAGTAAACACTCAAGTTGATAAACAAGCTAGGTCTAGACATATTCAAACCAGAAAAATCATGTGTATATCTACCCCTAACCCTAAACTCTGTCTTATGAAGTCAATCATGAAGAGAATTGGTTTTGGGTTTCAAACATGGAAATTTCAAGTACGTCCCAAAAGCTTCATATATTTTAGAGTGACTAATTAAGAAGGATCTTGGCTTACGTTTTCATTTTCATGCTTGAAACTTGTTTAAATCTTGGTTGAACCTAGGATTTGACCAGAATCAAATGTGCATAAAATTCTTAAAAAAATAGAAAAATGAAAAACAAAAGCACATGGTCTTCTTATGTCATATAGTAAGCATTCAAGTTGATAAACAAGGTTTAGACATATTCAAACCAGACAAATCATGTATCTACCCCCTAACCCTAAACTCGGTCTTATGAAGTCTAGCATGAGGAGAAGTCGTTTTGGGTTTCAAACGTTTAAGCCAAAAGCCCCATTTCAAATATTTCAAACTTATTCAAATTTGAAAGACACACAAGTTATAGCACACATAGTGCATACATTCTCACACATACTGCACTAGATGCTAACCCGGCCTATAGTTTGAGGCCATTGGATGAGGTCGAAAAAAATCTTGGATTAGAAATGGGGTTGTTCGAACCCCGTAGTTGGATTTTTTGAACCTTGATCTGTAGTACTGGGCAAAGCCCTAGTTTAACCTATTTAATTATAGATTCGTAGGTCGATTTTTCTACCTTTTTATTATTACTATGCAGCACATGTGTGTTTGCCCGTCGAGTGAAACTCGGAGGAAGAGGGATCACTCGGAAGGAGAGAAGAAGGGAGAGAATTATGGTGTCTCCCCTTTTTCGGGTGATGATGTTGACTTTTGTGCAGGTTTGTCAGTGAGCAGGAGGTGCGAGCGAGCGAGCGAGTCGAGCGAGGCCGAGAATGAGAGAGATTTGTTTTTTTTTTTTTTTTTGAGAGGGACGACCGAAGGATCCAGAAGGACCCACAGACTTCCAATACGCATCCTGATGCGTCTTCTCTTGACAAAGAAAATGTCTGGGAGTTTGCGTACCTATTGCACGTGACTTGTGCTCACTGAAGTGTGGGACCTCACGCATGGGCACCACACGTAAGTGACAGACCTGTTGGTGTAAAAACTCGGTTGATTATTATAGTGCATTAGAACAAAGTTTCCTATGGATTCAAGGGTAGGAAATCCAAGTTAACTCATTTACATGACATTATTTTTTCCATGAAGCAAAGTTAACGCACCTATCAATTGGTACATTTTGGAGTGACTAAGAAGGATCCAGGCTTACTTATTCGTTTTCACGTGTAAAACTTGTCTAAATCTTGGTCAAACAAAATTGGCAGAAAATTCAAAAAAAAACAGAAAAATGAAAAACCAAAGCGCACATAGTCTTCTTATATGTCATATAGTAAGCATTAAAGTTGATAAACAAGGTCTGGACATATTCAAACTAGCTAGACAAATCATGTATCTACCCCCTAACCCCTAAACTCTGTCTTATGACGAAGTCAAGCATGAAGATAAGTGGTTTTGGGTTTCAAACATGGAAATTTCAAAAACCTCCCAAAAACTTCATTTTAGGGTGACTAAGAAGGATACAGGCTTCCATTTTCATTTTCATGATCTATACTTGTTTAAATCTTGGTCAAACCTAGGATTTGACCAAGATTCAAATGTGCATCAAAATTCCAAAAAAATCAGAAAAATGAAAAACCAAAGCACATAGTTTTCTTATGTCACATACATATATATAGTAAGCATTCAAAAGTTGATAAACAAGGTCTAGCTAGACATATTCAAATAAGACAAATCATGTATCTACCCCTCCAAAACCATAAATAACTCTGTCTTATGAAGTCAAGCATGAAGAGAAGTGGTTTTTGGTTTCAAACATGGAAATTTCAAAAACCTCCCAAAATTAAAGCTTCGTTTTAGAGTGACTAGTTAAGAAGGATCCAGGCTTACCTTTTCATTTTCATGTTTTAAACTTGTTTAAATCTTGGTCAAACCTAGGATTTGACCAATATTCAAATGGGCATAAAATAAAAAAATATATAAAATAAAAAACCAAAGCACATATTCTTCTTATGTCATATAGTAAGCATTCAAAAGTTCATTAACAAGGTCTAGACATATTCAAACCAGACAAATCATGTACCCCCTAACCCTAAACTTTGTCTTAATTATATATGAAGTCAAGCATGAAGCAGAGAAGTGTGGTTTTGGGTTTCAAACATGGAAATTTCAAAAACCTCCCAAAAAGCTTCATTTTAATTAGACCGGCTGGTTAATTAAGAAGGATCCATGATTAATTACCTTTTCATTGTCATGTTTTAAACTTGTTTAAATCTTGGTCGAACCTAGGATTTGACCAAGATTCAAATGGGCATAACAATTCAGAAAAAAATCGAAAGAATGAAAAACAAAAGCACATAGCCTTCTTATGTCATATAGTAAGCATTCAAATTGATAAACATGGTCTAGACATATTCAAACCAGAAAAATCATGTATCTACCCCTAACCCTAAACTCTGTCTTATGAAGTCAAGCATGAACAGAAGTACGGTTTTGGGTTTCAAACATGGTAAATTCAAGAACCTCCCAAAAGCTTCATTTTAGAGTTACTAAGAGAAAGATCCAGACTTAATTACCTTATCATTTTCACATGTTAAACTTGTTTAAATTTTGCTCAACAAACCTAGGATTTTACCAAGATTCTCAAATGGGCATAAAAATCAAAAAATGAAATACCAATGCACATAGTCCTCTTATAAGTCATAAAGTAAGCATTCAAGTTGATAAACAAGGTCTAGACATATTCAAACAAGACAAATCATGTATCTACCCCCTATCGACCCTAAACTTCGTCTTATGAAGTCAAGCATGAAGAGAAGTGGTTTTGGGTTTCAAACATGGAAATTTCAAAAACCTCCCAAAATTCAGCTTCATTTTAGAGCGACTAAGAAGGATCGATGCTTACCTTTTCATTTCCATGTTTTAAACTTATTTAAATCTTGGTCAAACCTAGCTAGGATTTGACCAAGATTCAAATGGGCATAAAAATTCAGACAAAAAATCTAAAGAATGAAAAACCAAAGCACATAGCCTTCTTAATTATGTCATATAGTAAACACTCAAGTTGATAAACAAGCTAGGTCTAGACATATTCAAACCAGAAAAATCATGTGTATATCTACCCCTAACCCTAAACTCTGTCTTATGAAGTCAATCATGAAGAGAATTGGTTTTGGGTTTCAAACATGGAAATTTCAAGTACGTCCCAAAAGCTTCATATATTTTAGAGTGACTAATTAAGAAGGATCTTGGCTTACGTTTTCATTTTCATGCTTGAAACTTGTTTAAATCTTGGTTGAACCTAGGATTTGACCAGAATCAAATGTGCATAAAATTCTTAAAAAAATAGAAAAATGAAAAACAAAAGCACATGGTCTTCTTATGTCATATAGTAAGCATTCAAGTTGATAAACAAGGTTTAGACATATTCAAACCAGACAAATCATGTATCTACCCCCTAACCCTAAACTCGGTCTTATGAAGTCTAGCATGAGGAGAAGTCGTTTTGGGTTTCAAATGTTTAAGCCAAAAGCCCCATTTCAAATATTTCAAACTTATTCAAATTTGGTTCAAATTTGAAAGACACACAAGTTATAGCACACATAGTGCATACATTCTCACACATACTGCACTAGATGCTAACCCGGCCTATAGTTTGAGGTTTTTGAAATTTCCATGTTTGAAACCCAAAACCACTTCTCTTCATGCTTGGCTTCGTAAGATAGAGTTTAGGGTTTGGGGTAGATACGTACATGATTTTTCTAAGTATTTTTACGCCCATTTGAATCTTCGTCAAATCCTAAGTTTGACCAAGATTTGAACAAGTTTAAAAACATGAAAATGAAAAGGGTAAGCCTGGATCCTTGTTTAGGGTTAGGGGGTAGATACATGATTTTTGTGGTTTGAATATGTCAGACCTTGTTTATCACCTTGATATATGACATAGGAAGACGGTGTGCTTTTGTTTTTCTTTTTTTTGAATTTTTATGCCCATTTGAATCTTGGTCAAGTCATAGGTTTGACCAAGATTTAAACATGTTTAAAACATGAAAATGAAAAGGTAAGCCTGGATCCTTCTTAGTCACTCCAAAATGTACCAATTGATAAATGAGTTAACTTGGCTTCATGGAAAAAATAATGTCATGTAAATGATTTAACTTGGCTTTCGTACCCTTGAATCCATAGGAAACTTTGTATAAATGTAGTAGTATAATAATCAACCGAGTTTTTACATCAACAGGTCTGTCACTTACGTGTGGTGCCCATGCGTGAGGTCCCACACTTCAGTGAGCACAAGTCACGTGCAATAGGTACGCAAACTCCCAGCCATTTTCTCAAAAAAGACGCATCAGGATGCGTATTGGAAGTATGTGGGTCCTTCTGGATCCTTCGGTCGTCCCTCTCAAAAAAAAAAAAAAACAAATCTCTCTCATTCTCGGCCTCGCTCGACTCGCGCTCGCTCGCTCGCTCGCACCTCCTGCTCACTGACAAACCCTGCACAAAAGTCAACATCATCACCCGAAAAGGGGAGACACCATAATTCTCTCCCTTCTTCTCTCCTTCCGAGTGATCCCTCTTCCTCCGAGTTTCACTCGACGGGCAAACACACATGTGCTGCATAGTAATAATAAAAAAGTAGAAAAATCGACCTACGAATCTATGATTAAATAGGTTAAACTAGGGTTTTGCCCACTACTACAGATCAAGTTCAAAAATATCCAACTACTAGTTCGATTTTGGGCTACTAATATAAAATTAAAATAAGTTGAACTAGTATTCCTCTAAAAAATCATTTTGGTATGCATTGTTTGATACTTTTCATAGCTATAGTGCATCACAAATTTATGATTTCATGCTTTGCTTTGCCAATTTCGATTTTTTCTAACCACCTTCTCTTTGATTTCAAATTTAGGTCAAACTATCGATGCCTACTATGTGTTCTACTTGAATTGGATGCAGCGTGCGCACATGTTTTGCCATTGTTCTGGGCTTCCACACATCTTTGGGGCATCCAAGTATTTAAGTTACCTTGTTTTTTTGAATTGTAATTCATACCCTTCCTCCCAATTTTTATGCCCATTTGAATCTTGGTCAAATCCTAAGTTTGACCAAGATTTGAACAAGTTTAAAACATGAAAATGAAAAGGTAAGCCTGAATCCTTCTTAGTCACTCAAAAATGAGAAGCTTTTGGGAGTTTTTTGAAATTTCCATGTTTCAAACCCAAAACCACTTCTCTTCATGCTTGACTTCATAAGACAGAGTTTAGGGTTAGGGGGTAGATACATGATTTGTCTAGTTTGTTGTTTAGACCTTGTTTATCAACTTGAATATAATGCTTACTATATGACATAATAATACTATGTGCTTTGGTTTTCATTTTTTTTTGATTTTTTCTGAATTTTTATGCCCATTTGATCTTGGTCAAATCCTAGGCTTAACCAATATTTAAACAAGTTTAAAACATGAAAATGAAAAGGTAAGCCTGTATCCTTCTTAGTCACTCCAAAATGAAGCTTTTGGGAAGGTTTTTGAAATTTCCATGTTTGAAATCCAAAACGACTTCTCTTCGTGCTTGACTTCATAAGACAAAGTTTAGGGCTAGGGGTAGAAACATGATTTTTCTGGTTTGAATATGTCTAGACCTTGTTTACCAACTTGAGTGCTTACTATATGACATAAGAAGGCTATATGCTTTGGTTTTTCATTTTTTTTGAAATTTTATGCCCATTTGAATCTTGATCAAATCCTAGGTACGGTTTGACCAAGATTTGAACAATTTTAAAACATGAAAATAAAAGGTAAGCCCAACCTGGATCCTTTAGTCACTCTAAAATGAAGCTTTTGGGGGGTTCTTGAAATTTCCAAGTTTGAAACCCAAAACCACTTTTCTTCATGCTTGACTACATAAGACAGAGTTTAGGGTTAGGGGTAGATACATGATTTTTCTTGTTTGAATATATCTAGACCTTGTTTATATCAACTTTAATGCTAACTATATGACATAAGAAAACTATGTGCTTTGGTTTTTAATTTTTCTGATTTTTTTATTTTGATGCACATTTGAATCTTTGTCAAATCCTAGGTTTGACCAAGATTTAAACAAGTATAAAACATGAAAATGAAAAGGGGAAGCCTGTATCCTTTCTTAGTCACTCTAAAATGAAGTTTTTGGGATGTTCTTGAAATTTTCATGTTTGAAACCCAAAACCACTTCTCTTCATGCTTGACTTCATAAGATAGATCAGTTTAGGGGCTAGGGGATAGATACATGATTTGCCTAGGTTTGAATATGCATGTCCAAACCTTGTTTATCAACTTGAATGCTTACTATATGACATAAGAAGACTATATGCTTTTGTTTTTCATTTTTCTGATTTTTTTTAAAATTTTATGCCCATTTGAATCTTTTGGTCAAATCCTTGGTTTAATTTGACACGGATTTAAACAAGTTTAAAATATGAAAATGAAAAGGTGGTAAGCAGGCATGGATCCTTCTTATATATATTAGTCACTCTAAAATGAAGCTTTTGGGAGGTTTTTGAAATTTCCATGTTTGAAACCCAAAACCACTTCTCTTCATGTTGTTGACTTCATAAGATAGAGTTTAGGGGTTAGGGGTATAGATACATGATTTGTCTTGTTTGAATATGTGTCTAGACCTTGTTTATCAACTTTAATGCTTACTATATGACATAAGAACACTATGTGCTTTAATTTGGTTTTTATTTTTTTTAAATTTTGATGCACATTTTGAATCTTGGTCAAATCCTAGGTTTGACCGAGATTTGAACAAGTTTAAAACAAGAAAATAAAAGGTAAGCCCGCCAGACTGGATCCTTCTTAGTCACTCTATAATGAAGCTTTTAGGGGGGTTGTTGAAAATGTAAGCATGTATCCTTCTTAGTACGTCACACCACAATGCTTTTGGGAGGGTTTTTGAAATGTCCATGTTTGAAACCCAAAACGACTTCTCTTCGTGCTTGACTTCATAATTAAGACAAAGTTTAGGGTTAGGGGTAGATACATGATTTTTCTGGTTTGAATATGTCTACACTTTGTTTATCAACTAGCTTGAGTTTTGGGTTTCAAACATGGAAATTTCAAGAACCTCCCAAAAGCTTCATTTTAGAGTGACTAAGAAGGATCCAGGCTTACCTTTTCATTTTCATGTTTTAAACTTGTTTAAATCCTGGTCAAACCTAGGATTTGACAAAGATTCAAATATATGGGCATAAAATTCAAAAAAAATAGAAAAATGAAAAACCAAAGCACATAATCTTCTTATGTCATATAGTAAGCATTAAAGTTGACAAAAAAGGTCTAGACATATGCAAACTAGACAAATCATGTATCTACCCCCTAACCCCTAAACTCTGTCTTATGAAGTCAAGCATGAAGAGAAGTCGTTTTGGGTTTCAAACATGGAAATTTCAAGAACATCCCAAAAGCTTCATTTTAGAGTGACTAAGAAGGATCCATGATTACCTTTTCATTTTCATGTTTTAAACTTGTTTAATCTTGGTCAAACCTAGGATTTGACCAAGATTCAAGTGGGCACAAAATTTAAAAAATCAGAAAAATGAAAAACCAAAGTACATAGTCTTCTTATGTCATGTAGTAAGCATTCAAGTTGATAAAATGGTTCATGCAGGCGTCTTAGCTCCTAAAAAAAATTATACACCAATTGATTTGACGAATTGATGATTTACTCTAGTCTGCTTCTAGACCATGCAGCTAGCGAGTATTCATATGTACTGCATGGAGCCCCCAACTTTTGACTTCCCGTGTCGGAAAAGGCCTGTCTAATAATGTGGGGCAGTGAGGTATCCCGAAGTATCTAGAGGGTTCCAGTGTTTCAGGCTTTCAGCATCGCCAGTCCAAGGGAAGGATGGGTGACGAATCCGTGCATTCACAGCCGTTTAGATCTGAAGAGTCCTTGTATGATGAGCGGTAGATAGCACCTCTAAGCTGCAAATCAACAGCTTCAATTACTTCAAATGAGCATTGGCCGGAACGCTGACAGAGTGAAAAAATTCAATTTCAAAAACTCATGTATAGAATAGAAAAAAATAAAAAACATGTAGATAGAATAGAGGTATAGATAGATTAGCCCAAAAAAGAAGAGGACGGGGAAATTTCGAACGCTCGCCTTTAACTCAGCACAGCAGACACCTCCCTCGCGCACCTAAACTTTCGAACGCGCGCCCAATATTTCGAACGCTCGCCTTTAACTCAGCACCCAGCCCACCTTGTTCTTCTCTAGACACCTCCTTCGGCGCCCTGTTCTTCTCTAGACACACCCTCGGTGAACCAGGCCGCGCACCAAAACTTCCCCACGCTGTCTATCAGCCGCGTCAGCCGGCGACTGCTGGTGGCGCCGTTCTTCTCCAGCCGCACCGGCAGGCGCGGTCAGCTGGTAGATCCTCACGGTATGCATGCTATCTTCAGGCCTGGGCAAGTACGATTCATTATAGCTCAATCGAAGTCAGTCGCCGTCGCCCAGCCCTTATAAGTTCGTTAGTTCGTTCGAATCGATCGGTTGATATTGTTTTCCTCTCGATGTGTTTGTTTGACATTGTTTTCCGCTTTACCTATTTGCTCGAATTCGTTCGTACTGTACACTGTACTGCTCACCATTGCCCAATGTCTGTAGTCGTCGCTTGGTGCCAGTCCTCTATGGACCTGTTTGTAATCTTATTACTTCTGGGTTCTTTGCACTGCTAATACATCGGTGGATTTACGGCCAAAAAGAAGAAAGAATTTGTTGGTATTATATTGCTTTCGATTGATCTGTTCGCCCCCAAGCTTTTACAGAAGCCGCAAGAGATTCAAGGATGAAATGGCTCTCCTTGTTTGCGGTGGCGGATCTACAGGGTATGCCGTATATGCCACGGCATACCCTGCGTCCAAGCCGTGCAAGATCTTTGATAGTTTAATGAGCTGAGCAATTAATCAAGATGAGTGATGTATATGTATACATGCGGTGCTAATACATGTGGCGGTGCAGCCATGCGAACACTGAGCTAGTGCATGTAACCGATTGATTAGACATCCGATTGATTTGGCCAAAATCCGGTGATAACACATGCCCCCCTGGTTTTGGTAATGATAATATCAAAACCATCTGTTTTTCCTTCGAGGGGTCATGTCGTGGCAGAGCAGAACCGTCGCAGTATTCTTCATCATGACGCCTTGCCTTCTCAACTTCTCTGCACGATTTGACAGTTTTGAATATTTTATGATTTGCCACACTTTTCTTAAAAGTGTCTATTATTTGCCACATGACCACCACATGTCTCTTTTTATTTAACCGCATCGAACAGTTCACTTCTTCATCCTCCTGCTTCAAACCAGCCATCGGCCCAAAAACCCTCCTCCTCTGTAACCATGTCTTCCTCTTCCTCCTCCCAATCCTTTTCCTCGAGTGAGCTGGAGCCAGAGGTCAGCCAGATGGAAGCGTACAATAGGCGCGCTCCCAAGCATTGGGACGAGCAAGAGTTCGACTTCGACTTCGTACCAGAGGGTCGACCCGAGGACCTCGTCTGGTCGGATGGCGACATGCCCCTGACTGACGGGGAAGATGACCTCCGATTCCTGATTGACGGAGAACTGGAGGCGGAGAGCGACGACGACGACCCTCTCTTCCGGGGTAAATTCACTTCCTCCACCAAAGAAGAAGAAGAAGAAGAAGAGGACGACGAAGACGAAGACATCTCCTCCGACACGAAGAAGGAACCAGAGGACGACACCTCCTCCGATGAACCGCCACCAAAGCGCATCCGTGGCTGGGCCTGGTCCGATGAGGAGGATGATGATGAAGAGGAAGAGGCCTCCGCTGAAGGTCACAGTAGCAGCGACGAGGAATTCGTCGACAGTAGCAATGACGGCAGCTACCCCAGCGACGACGAAGACGGCAACAGCCCTTAGAGTAGGGATTTACTAGCATAAGACTAGCCGTAGCAATCTGTTCCCCTTTTGTTGAGCAATCAGCTTCTCCTTGTAAGAAATCCCCTTTTAAATCAATGAAGATGGATAGATTCTTCCTTTTGAGGGCAATCAGCTCTTCTATGTAAGAAATCTGATCATCGATGAAGAATTTCCTCTAATTTGACTTTGTCGATTTTCTTCAAATTGATTTAGCCGATTTTCCCTCAATACTCCACTATAATAAATATAGCATATCTATGATAGTACTCTATGATACCACCCACTATGCACCCATGTTCCAAACACCACTCCCGCTGACTGTACCTTATTGTATCGAGCGATAAGCTTGATGAGCAACCCAAACAAACAAAAAAAAGACTGTACCTTATTGTACTTGCTCTTACCCGTATCTTCTCTTTCTCTTTCATCGCGAGTGCAGCTAATTCAGTTAGTCTTCCAATGAATATTAATATTTTGTCTCAATGATGTCATGTTTCGACTAACAATTAGCACTTTTGAATTCTTAGATTGCCTTTTCACACGATGCACTTCTTTTAATTTATTTTACCACATTTCAATGTGAACCTTGACCAAATAAATAGGACAACAATATCACGATCATATAATACATAAGCAGCATTGTTAGAATCGTGTTGGAAAATACTTTCTAATGATACCAGTTTTATATCAATTTTTTTATATACTTCATCCTGAAAAATATGTTTCAACTTCATCAAAACTTGCATGTATCTGCAAACTAAACTCATCTAAATACATGTATATCTACATAAAATTGAAACATCATTTTTAAATAGAGAGATATAGATTAATATTTTTTCGAAGATAAAATACGAAAAACAAGGGTGCATTGTTTATTGAAATGGAGTGAGTAGTATATATAAAATCATTTTAGTTGCCAATGATCATGTTGAGGGCCTCTATTTCTTGTTTTGCTCAGGCCCTCCGTATTCTCAGGTACGGCCCTGGTGGTCTATGAACCTGTATGTAATCTTATTACTTTTGGCTTCTTTGCACTGCTAATAGATCGGCGGAATTACGGCAAAAAAGAAGAAAGAATGTGTTGGTATTGTATTGCTTTCGATAGATCTGTTCGCCCCTCCCCCCAAGCATTTATAGATGGCACAAGAGATTCAAGGATGAAATTGCTCTCCTTGTTCATAAGGCAAAGAGGAAATCATATCATGGGTAGAACATTATATATATATTTTGCTGCTTGGGATCTATGATCCTTTTAGTTGCTGCTCTCCAGCAACTTTTGTACATATTTCCCTCTTTTTATTAATAAAAAAATAATAAGTGGGGAAACCCAGTGGTCAGCCTAAAAAAATCTGTTCGCTAGGTAGCCGTAGTTTTGCACTCAGTTTGTTTGCTGAAATCGGCTCAAATAATGTAGCATTTATAGTTTTATATTCGACCTGTTTGCTCAGGTATGCTTGCTTACATTCGTAGGTGACCTGTTTGTTGAAATAGCTTATCGCTTCTCTGACCATCTATCTCCTCAACAGATGGACAGAACTTGGATATTATTTGACTCATTAACCACACCAACATATTTGAGTGGTATTGAAGACTTCATGAAGCACGTTAGTGATTTTACTGACGGCGACAAGACAAAGGAAGTGATTTGTCCATGCCGCGTATGTTTGAATATTGGGTCCAAGCCTCAACATGTAGTCTCAGATCATTTATTCGTTTATGGGATGGACCAGACATATATCAGGTGGATTAACCATGGTGAACACTATGATCAGCCTGACATTATTGATCCTCTTTATTCTGATGGTTATCAGCCTGAAGATCTCGTCCAGGATGAGGCTACTGCTAATTTGTTACGGGATCTGTATCCATATGCAAGCCAACAGCCCCATGGTTATCACAAAAAGCCTCTTTTCCATGACCTGATAGAAGATGCTAAGCGCTTAGTGGCCCCTGGTTCTGTTGTGTCAAGATTCGAATTAATTGTGAAATTACTTCATGACAAGTCATACCAGGGGATTACCAATAAAGCGTTCAATGCAGTTGCGAAGACATACAGCGATGCACTCCCTGGGGCTGGACTGCCAAAATCCTTTTATGAGGTGAAGCAGTACATCAAGGTACTGGGACTTGGATATGAGAAGATTGATTTTTGCAAAAATAACTGTGCACTGTTTTGGATGGAGTATAATGACCTCGATGAATGTCCAGTATGTAAGGAATCAAGATGGAAACATGATGGAGCTGGTGGTAAGAAAAAGATTCCTTGGAAGGTTCTGAGATACTTTCCACTTGTACAAAGATTGCAGAGGTTGTTTGCTTCAGAACAAACATCTCGGGAAACAAGATGGCACAAAGAGATTCTCACGCCCGACCCTGATTTACTGAGGCATCCTGCTGATGGCGATGAATGGAAGCAATTCGACCTGGATCATCCAGATTTTGCTGCAGATCCAAGGAACCTGAGACTTGGCCTTGCTACAGATGGATTCAACCCATTTGGCAACATGAGCAACTCGTATAGCATGTGGCCAGTACTAGTTACACCTTACAACCAGGCTCCCTGGACATGCACCGATCAGTCGAACTGTATGATGGCCTTACTCATCCCAGGTCCCAAATCTCCTGGGAAGGATTTTGATGTGTTCATGCAGCCTCTTATTAGAGACTTGCAAACATTATGGGAGGGTGTCCCTACACGGGATGTGTGTCAACCTAAAGAACAAAATTTTCTATTACGTGCTGCTGTACTGTATTGCACCCATGATTATCCAGCTTTGGGCACTATGTCAGGCAGAGTAACATCAGGTTATAATGCATGTGTTCACTGTGATACTGATCAGCTGGCAGTGAGGATAATAAACAAGATATGCTATATGGGCCATCGCCGTTTCCTTCCATTAGATCACAGTTTCCGAAAAAATAGAAAAAAATTGCAATTTATTGGTGATCAGGCCTGTAAAAAGACTAAACCGCAGCACTTTAAGAGTCACGAGTTGGAGGCGCACCTAGAAGCGGTCAGAAATGTTAAACCAGGAAAACCACCAGCCGCCACAGCAGGTACAGCAGAGAAGAATACAGAAGATGCAGCAGCAGTAGTAGCAGATAGAAAAAGGAAGAAGAGACGAGATGAACTGAGTCTAGCAGCTACCAAAAGGAAGATGGGAGGTGAAATAGCAGCACGTACCAAGAGGAAGGAAATGGAAAATGATAGACCGAGAATATTTTATAAGCGCAGGACCACTCTTTGGGACTTGCCGTATTGGGCTGGTAAGAAGCTTCGGCATAATATTGATATCATGCACATGGAGAAGAATATATGTGACAGCATTGTCGGCACATTACTCAACATTCCATCCAAGACAAAAGATAGCTCAAATGCTAGGATTGATTGTGCAACATTGAATGTTAACAGGCACTTGCAACTGGATCGTAATGACAAAGTGAACAAAGGCAAGGAAAAACATTATAAATTTCGAGGCGCGGAATTCACATTGCCGATGCCTAAAAGGAGATTATTTTGTGAGTACCTCCGAGGTGTGATGTTCCCGTTCGGATTTGCTTCCAACATTGCAAATTGTCTCAATGCTGAAGGAAACAAGCTCCAAGGGTTGAAAACTCACGATTGTCACATCCTGCTGCAAAGGCTTTTAGCTATTGGCATTAAAGATTTAGTGAAGCCAAATATGTACAACGTGATTGCAGAGTTGGGAAGGTTCTTTAGGGAAATATGTAGTAAAACTCTAAGCAGAGCTGTTGTAGAACGTCTTAAGGTGGACATAGCAGTAATCCTGTGCAAGCTGGAGCTGATATATCCTCCAGCCTTCTTTGATGTGATGGTGCATTTGGCTGTTCATCTACCTGATGAGGCACTTTTAAGAGGTCCGGTACAGTATGGATGGATGTACCCTATAGAACGTCGACTGTGCACTTTCAAGAATACAGTTAGGAACAAAGCTAGACCGGAGGCTTGCATTGCAGTGGCGTATATTGCTGCTGAAGCATATACATTTGCCTCAAGATATATTCCTGATATTGAGACCAGATTCAATCGGGGTCGCAGAATTTTGGAAGTTGGAGGATCTGTTTTTAAACATGGTGTTGAGCTAATAGGAAAGAGGACCGAAAAAACATTAGAGCAGTCTGAATTTGAACAGCTGTCTTGGTATGTGCTGAATAATGCTACAGAGGCTGATGAATATGTTAAGTGAGTACTATGCACACGAACTACTCAGTTCCTCGCATATACTATGAACTTGTATCAAAATGAAATATATTCAGCTGACTTGGCTATGTTTTGCAGGTTGTACATGGAAACGAATGGAAAGCTATCGGCACGTGGGAGTGGGTTTCAGGACTGGTTTGAGAAATATGTAAGATGTTCAATTGCACTCTGACTTGTCTATGTGTTTTCACATGAGATGACCTCTTGTCTATTTTGTAATCGTAGATCTCGAAACTCCATGCGGAGAATCCAGGCGCTGTTAGTGCTGATCTCCTTGTCCTATCACGTGGTCCAGATAAGAGGGTGTTGGTAGCTGCAGCTTGCAATGCCAATGGTGTCCATTACAGCTCCTATGAGCGTGAACAACATTTGAAGACACGAAATAGTGGCATCACAACCAGTGGAGATCACTTGACAACCAGAAAAAAGAGATCAGAGTCATTTGACCATTATGGTCACATAGAAGAGGTTATTCAGTTGTTCTATAGTGATAAGGTTACTGTCCGATCTGTGGTTCTATTTAAGTGTTATTGGTACAACCAAGATCCAAACAAGGGCAAAGGTGCCAGAAATGATGGGTATTTCATATCAGTCGATACTACTGCTCAGTGGTACAAGGATGATCCTTATATTTTGGTACCTCAAGCGGCCAAGGTACTTTTCTTGGAAGACAGATCTAGAAAAGGATGGCAGTATGTGCAAAAGTTTGTGGCAAGGAACATATATGATTTGGATGAGAATGCGGATCCAATAATTGGTGCCCAGCAAGATGATTTCGCTGGTTGTATGCAAACTAAAGTTGCTGACATTGATGAAACCTCGTTGGATACAGGTATCCCTGCACATGATGGAGAAGTAGATTTCACTGTTGAGGTTAGCATAGTCGACAAAGAGATGGATAAACTGAAGCTACCTGGTGAATCTCAGGAGGAGAATGGACAGGACGAGCAGGATGAGACCATGCACGAATATCAGAATGAAGACGGAGGTGATGATGATGATGATGATGATGATGATGATGATGATGATGATGATGATTAGACTCTTGTCTCTGTATCATGCTGTGAGATGAAGAACCATGATTTGTTTTGATTTTTCTATTTGGAAAATGTATGAGTCCTGAAGACAATTATCTGTTGGATTGTAATCCCATGATGACTAATTATTTATGTTTGTTGTCCTACTAAAAGTTGGTCAAACTTAATTGTGTGGAAGTAATCACATGCTGTTTGATTCATAGGGTCATATCCCATAGGAAAATAGAATGATAATAGATCAAACTAATGCAGAATATCTTATAACCACAATCAAATAGAATTTCTCTTGACATAGGATTCAAGTTGGCATGGCATCCCTATCATACAGGGTTTTTATTCATACTATGCTACAAATCGAAAATAAGATGGGTCAGCACTTTATCGCGGCAGATAGGGCAGCTGGCGTTCGTTACAAACCAGGAGAAGATGCACTTCCTATGGAACGGGTGTTTGCATCCCCGGAGACGCACCGTTGTGCGCTGCGACAGCCCCAGCATGCATATGCTGCAGTGGCCGTCCTCCGGCGCAACTAGGACCCAACTGTCCTGCAGCGCCGGCAAGTTGACGATGAGCCGGTGGTCCACCCTAAGGGTGAGGTCGAAGTGGAGGCCACCGAGCCGACGACACGCCTGCTGCCACATCAGGTGCATAACATCGTAAGGCATGATGATGTCCCACTCCTCCTCCGTGAGGTTCAGGTTCTTGAGCAGCCATACACGGGCAAGAATCTCGCGCATAGTTCGCACGACATTGCCCCCACTACGCAGCTTCCTCGGAGGCAAGCTAAGATCCAGCACCACCTCTTCGCAGGGTGTAGTGGTGATATCGTCCTCATCCAGTGGGGCAGGGAGGGGGCCGGCCATCCTCCTGAGCTCGTACGTCCTCGAGAAGAAGATGTGCACTGTCATAGTGTACGGGGACGCCTCGCCCTCGCCCACGGCCGGCGGCTCGCCGACGGAGAAGTCGGTCGTGCTTGCCGACACACGGCAGGCACGGAAGACATGTGGGCCAGACTCGATGATGCGCTCGCGTGAGGAGCGCTCTAGTAGGGGCGTCGCCGCCATTGGGGATTCTTCGGAGGGCTGTAGACTGGCGGCTAGTCGACGGTGAGGTGGTTGGTGTGAGATCTCTGGGATGAGGCCAGGGGAAGTGGGCGAAGTGCTCGGGACTAGGGACTGCCCTCAACTTTCCGCAGTAGTTTATGATAATAATTGGTGGACGAGGGAGACTAGTCCAGAGACTACCCAAAGTTGATAAATCATGTTCGAGGGAAAATGCCCAAGATTTATTATCAAAATTCAAGCTAATTTCGCCGATTTTGTTCTGCCGTTCATTAGACATCATCCAACGGCCTTTGGTCTCTGGGATTCGCTGCTACAGTGTCATCGAGTACTATTTTCTACCCAATTCCAGAAACATCCATAAAGCTAGTACAGTAGATAGCTTTCCTGCTTGTTGGCCCCACCCCATTTTTTTAATCTTTTCTTCCTTATCCCCTTCGCTCATGCTAGCAGCTACTTGCAGCCATTGCTACACTACACCAGCGAGGTGATCTCTATATGATAGGCACGGTTTTAGTAAGACAGCAAGTTGTAGATAGCTAACCATGAGACACATGCCTCTCTGGTTGAGACTGAGCTCGCTCTTGTGATTGGGCTCCAATGGTCGAGGTGAGTCACAGCTGCAATGACAGAGGTTTGTGCTGAATTAATTAGCACAGAGGCGTAACTAGCACTAGATGGAGAAGGCATAGTACACATATCGGACACGAAGTCGCGTCTGGCGAGCAGCTCGCATTCACTTGCATCAGTGCGGTACAACAAAGATGATGAAGAAGGATTGGAGCTTTGAAGGTAGTCAGAAAAGTTACAAAAAATAATACGTGCAAAACTTAACCTGTATAAACGCACATGCATGGATAATTTTACATTTCTGCATGAGAAAGACATGTCAATTTTCAGTACGACATGGTTTGATTTGTCAAATTTGATGCTCCTTAATGCATTTTAAGTGAAAATTACAGGTTTATTCATTATAATTGCCGATTTTTAACGTTACGTGCAGCTGACTAGCAAACTATAAGTGTGTGATTGCTTGCTTCCAAAATAAGGATATGTAATCATTTTGTATAAGGTAGTACCAATTAGTCGTTATATTGCAGAACTTAAAGAGTTTTGAGAGATTCAACTCGTTGCTACTCCATAAGAATGGTCATGTTGACAAATTTGATCCAGTGTTGAACAGAGCCAGAAACATTTCAAAAACTTGAGCATGGAAGAGGCTAGGGGTAAATGCCCCAAGGCCAGCCGAGCCTATCGTAGGTGCCGTCCCGAGGAGGAAGTACCTTAATTTGGGGCGCGCGCGGACGCTGCGGTACCCCGAGCTCGAGACGCCGCCGTACCGGTAGCTCGACCCGCGACGAGGCATGGCGGCGGCGGCGGAAGCGGAGCGGCGGCGGCGGAAGGTAAAGCTCCTGCTGACAAACATATTAGGCACAAATGGGCAACCTTCAGTAACCCATGTTCCATTTTTTTTGTCAGGATAACCCCATGTACCACCTTCCCAATAGAAAAAGTACTGTTCAACCTTCCCCTGTTGGGCCCAATATTTCACTTTTGGGTTGCCAAGGAACATCTACATGGTAATTGTTATCGGTCTACTTGCTCCGGCCGTCGAAGCCCAATAACTTCAAATGGGCCTTTCTGCTCATGCAATTTCGGCCCTTTTCTAATGAAACACAGATCCTATGATTGGCAAAAAAAAAATACACGGAGATTCTACATAAAAGTTGTTTTTATTTATTTTGAATTATAGGGTTCCAATTTTTGAAACTGCTCATGCCCAATATGAAAATCCTTGATCGCTCCATACCCACATGGATAACGGTATTTTTAAAAATTCATAAAGTGGATTTGAAATTTAAAACATATCCTAATAATTCCTTGATTTAATCTATCAACTTGCAAGATCTTGGAGCCAAAGAGCTTGTATTAGTCTGCGAAAATAATACTGATAAACCTGTCGTTAACAAGAAATGAAGGTTTATCGTTCAGAGAGGATGCCATGTGGGACCCATGAGACAGTAGCGTCCTCAACGTTTCAAAGAAAAAGGCAAGTAGCCCGAAAATAGGGGTAAAAAATAAATCCTACAAAGGAAACATTTATTGTTCATAGAGGCTGACATGTGGGACCGATCTGCCAGCTGCATCCTCATCATTTCGAAGTCGGTAGGGATCAGAAGAAAAAGGCAAATAGCCAGAAATTAGGGGTCAAAAATAAATCCAAAAAGGAAACTTATATTCTTCATAGAGGATGACATGTGGGACCGACCTGCCAGCAGCGTCCTCATCGTTTCAAAGGCCGCAGGGGATCAAAAGAAAAAGGCAAATAGCCAGAAATTAGGGGTAAAAAAAATACAACAAAGGAAAGGTTTATTGTTCATAGAGGCTGACTTGTGGGACCCATGAGCCAGCGGCGACCTCAATTTCAAAGGCGGCATATGATCGAAAAGAAAAAGGCAAGTTAGCAAAAATCAGTGGGTAAAAAAAATCTAAGAAATGAAACTTTATTGTACAGTCCCATGAGCCAGCACCTTACTCAACGTTTCAGTGGCGGCATGAGATAGAAAGAAAAAGGAAAGTGACCAAATATCAGGAGCAAAAAATAATCCAAGAAAAGAAACTTTTATTGTACATAGATGATGACATATGGGTCCCACTTATACAAGCTCTTTCGCTCCAAGATCTTGCAAGTTGATTGTACATAGAGGATGACATGCGGGCCCCTTGTGTCAGCAGCTTACTCAACGTTTCCAAGGCGGCAGGGGATCAAAAGAAAAAAGGAAGTAGCCAGAAATTAGCGGTAAACAATAACTCCAAGGAAGGAAACTTTTATTGTTCATAGAGTATGACATGCGGGACCCATGCGCTAGCAGCTTCCTCAACGTTTCAAAGGGGGCATGAGATCGAAAGAAAAAGACAAGTGACCAAATATCAGGAGCAAAAAATAATCCAAGAAAAGAAACTTTATTGTACATAAAAGATGACATGCGGGTCCCATTTTGCAGCAGCGGTGTCAACGTTTCAAATGCGGCTTGAGATCAAAAGAAAAAGAGTAGCCAGAAATTAGGGGTAAAAAAACTCCCAGAAAAAAAAGTTGATTGTACATAGAGGATGGCATGCGGGTCCCATGACCCAGCACCTTACTCAACGTTTCAGAGGCGGCATGAGATCGAAAGAAAAAGGAAAGAGACCAAATACCAGGAGCAAAAATAATCCAAGAAAAAGAAACTTTTATTGTACATAGAGGATGACATATGGGTCCCACTTATACAAGCTCTTCCGCCCCAAGATCTTGCAAGTTGATTGTACATAGAGGATGACATGCGGGCCCCTTGTGTCAGCAGCTTAATCAATGTTTCCAAGGCGGCAGGGGATCAAAAGAAAAAGGAAACAGCCAAAAATAAGAGGGTGAAAAAATCCAAGAAAAGAAACTTTTATAGTATCGAGGATGACATGTGGGTCCCATGAGCCAGCAGCTTCTCAACGTTTCAGAGGCTGCATGAGATCGAAAGAAAAAGGCAAGTGACCAAAAATAAGGGGGTAAAAAAAATCCAAGAAAAGAGACTTGATTGTACATAGAGGATGACATGCGGGTCCCACCAGTCAGCAGCTTACTAACGTTTCCAAGGCGGCAGGGGATGAAAAGAAAAAGGAAATAGCCAAAGATCAGAGGGTGAAAAAAATCAAAGAAAAGAAACTTTTATAGTACATAGAGGATGACATGTGGGTCCCATGGGCCAGCAGGTTCCTCAACGTTTTCAAGGGCGGCATGAGATCGAAAGAAAAAGGCAAGTGACCAAAAATCAGAGGGTGAAAAATAATCCAAAAAAAGAAACTTTTATTGTACATAGAGGATGACATGCTGTCCCAACGTTTCAAATGCGGTTTGAGATCAAAAGAAAAAGAAAGTAGCCAGAAATTAGGGGGTAAAAAAACTCCAAGAAAAGAAAATTGATTGTACATAGAGGATGACATGCGGGTCCCACGAGTTTGCAGCTTACTCAACGTTTCCAAGGCGGCAGGGGATCAAAAGAAAAAGGAAATAGCCAAAAATCAGAGAGTGAAAAAAAACCCAAGAAAATAAACTTTTGTAGTACATAGAGGATGACATGCGGGTCCCATGAGCCAGCAGGTTCCTCAACGTTTCAAACGTGGCATGGGATCGAAGGAAAAAGGCAAGTGACCAAATATCAGGAGCCAAAAATAATCCAAGAAAAGAAACTTTATTGTACATAGAGGATGACATGCGGGTCCCATTTTGCAGCAGCGGTCCCAACGTTTCAAATGCGGCTTGAGATCAAAAGAAAAAGAAAGTAGCCAGAAATTAGGGGGTCAAAAAAACTCCAAGAAAGGAAAGCTTTATCGTTCATACAGGCTGACATGTGGGACCTATGAGCCAGCAGCTTACTGGACGTTTCAAAGGCGGCAGGAAAAAAAAAAAAAAAGGAAATAGCCAAAAATCAGAGGGTGAAAAAAATCCAAGAAATCAAACTTTTATTGTACATAGAGGATGACATGCGGGTCCCATGAGCCAGCAGATTCCTCAACGTTTCAAACGTGGCATGAGATCGAAAGAAAAAGGCAAGTGACCAAATATCAGGAGCCAAAAATAATCCAAGAAAAGAAACTTTATTGTACATAGAGGATGACATGCGGGTCCCATTTTGCAGCAGCGGTCTGAACGTTTCCAAGGCGGCACAGGACCAAAAGAAAAATGAAGTAGCCAGAAATCAGGGGGTGAAAAAAATCCAAGAAAAGAAAGATTTCAATTGGGCTGCATCTAGACATCTGGGCCTTCGAACTATCCTTCTGGGCCTTTTGACACGTACAATTTCAGCCCACTCCAGAACATGATAGTTCGGATTTTTCTCAAAAAAAAAAACAGGAAAGTCCTATGCTTCGCCAAAACAAAAAACAAGGAGATTCAAGATATATGTTGTAAAAATAAAGATTTAATTTATCCGTTTGCAATAGCTCAGAGCGCAATACACTGTTTATTGTCTGCAAAATAATCAAGATATCACATGTTTCTTGTACGGGGAGGCTGACATCGTGGACCCATGAGCCAGCAGCGTCGTTTTAAAGGCGGCAGGGGATGGAAAGAAAAAATAAACCAAAAATCTGTTGGTAAAAAATCCAAGAAAAGAAACATTTTCGTTCGAGAGGATGACATGCGGGACCCATGAGGCAGCAGCGTCCTCAGCGCTTATTGTTCATAGAGGCTGACATGTGGGACCCGTGAGCCAGCAGCGTCCTCAACGTTTTAAAGGCGGCAGGAGATCGAAAGAAAAAATAAGCCAAAAATCATTTGGTAAACAATATCCAAGAAAAGAAACATTTACCGTTCTGAGAGGATGACATGCGGGACCCATGAGGCAGCAGCATCCTCAACGATTCCAAGGCGGCAGGGGATCAAAGAAAAAAAAAGGAAATATCCAGAAATTAATTAGGGGTTCAAAAAAATCCATCAAAGGAAACTTTTATTGTTCATAGAGGATGACTTGTGGGACCGACCTGCCAACAGCGTCCTCATCGTTTCAAAGGGGCAGGAGATCCAAAGAAAAAGGCAAATAGCCAGAAATTAGGGGTCAAAAATAACTCCAAGAAAGGAAACTTTTATTGTTCGTAGAGGATGACATGCGGGACCCATGAGCCAGCAGCTTACTCAACGTTTCAAAGGCGGCATGAGATCGAAAGAAAAAGGCAAGTGACAAAATATCAGGAGCAAAAGATAATCCAAGAAAAGAAACTTTATTGTACATAGAGGATGACATGTGGGTCCCATTTTGCAGCAGCGGTCTCAATGTTTGTAATGCGGCTTGAGATCAAAAGAAAAAGAAAGTAGCTAGTAATTAGGGGGTGAAAAAAAATCCAAGAAAGGAAAGTTGATGGACATAGAGGATGACATGCGGGTCCCTTGAGCCAACAGCTTACTCAACGTTTCAAAGGGGGCAGGGGATCAAAAGAAAAAGGCAAGCCAAAAATCAGAGGGTGAAAAAAATCCAACAAAGGAAACTTTTATAGCACATAGAGGATGACATGCGGGTCCCATGAGCCAGCAGGTTCCTCAACGTTTCAAACGTGGCATGAGATCGAAAGAAAAAGGCAAGTGCCCAAATATGAGGAGCCAAAAATAATTCAAGAAAAGAAAGTTTTATAGTACATAGAGGATGACATGCGGGTCCCATTTAGCAGCAGCGGTATCAGCGTTTGAGAGGTGGCAGGGGATCAAAAGAAAAAAGAAATTGCCAAAAATCAGATGGTGAAAAAAAACCAAGAAAAAGAACTTTTATAGTACATAGAGGATGACATGCGGGTCCCATGAGCCAGCAGGTTCCTCAACGTTTCAAACGTGGCATGAGATCGAAAGAAAAAGGCAAGTGAAAAAATATCAGGAGCCAAAAATAATTCAAGAAAAGAAAGTTTTATAGTACATAGAGGGATGACATGCGGGTCCCATGAGCCAGCAGCGGTATCACTGTTTGAGAGGCAGCAGGGATCGAAAGAAAAAGTCAAGTGACCAAATATGAGGTGCCAAAAAAATCCAAGAAAAGAAAGTTTTATAGTACATAGAGGATGACATGCGGGTCCCATTTAGCAGCAGCGGTATCACCGTTTGAGAGGCAGCAGGTGATCGAAAGAAAAAGGCAAGTGACCAAATATGAGGTGCCAAAAATAATTCAAGAAAAGAAAGTTTTATAGTACATAGAGGATGACATGCGGGTCCCATTTAGCAGCAGCGGTATCACCGTTTGAGAGGCGGCAGGGATCGAAAGAAAAAGGCAAGTGAAAAAATATGAGGAGCCAAAAATAATTCAAGAAAAGAAAGTTTTATAGTACATAGAGGATGACATGCGGGTCCCAGTTAGCAGCAGCGGTATCACCGTTTGAGAGGCGGCAGGGGATCGAAAGAAAAAGGCAAGTGACCAAATTTGAGGTGCCAAAAATAATCCATGAAAAGAAAGTTTTATAGTACATAGAGGATGACATGCGGGTCCCATAGCAGCAGCGGTATCACCGTTTGAGAGGCGGCAGGGATCGAAAGAAAAAGGCAAGTGACCAAATTTGAGGTGCCAAAAATAATCCATGAAAAGAAAGTTTTATAGTACATAGAGGATGACATGCGGGTCCCAGTTAGCAGCAGCGGTATCACCGTTTGAGAGGCGGCAGGGGATCGAAAGAAAAAGGCAAGTGACCAAATTTGAGGTGCCAAAAAAACTCCAAGAAAAGAAAGTTGATTGCACATAGAGGATGACATGCGGGTCCCATTTAGCAGCAGCGGTCTCAACGTTTCCAAGGCGGCAAGGGATCAAAAGAAAAAGGAAGTAGCCAGAAATCAGGGGTCAAAAAAATCCAAGAATAGAAAGAATTTTGGTTCATAGAGGATGACATGCGGGACCCATGATCCTGCATCGTAAACGGCTCGTTGAACGAGATGGCGCGATGTAGAAAAAAAACAATGCCAGAGAGGCTGCCATCTGGGCCCTACATCCCTCGGCGGTGCGGATTTGCGTTGACTCGGCCGGCGAACCCGAGATTTCGAGATGCACCACGTCCCGGGCCACCATACGCCATGTTTTGGCCGCTTTCGTCGGGCTAGGTGGCCTCAAAAACGAGAAAAAAAAGTTTTGACATGCACCACGGAGGGACCAAAATCGTCGGCCATGGTACACCAGCAACCACGGCGCGACTTCAACTTCGTCGGCCATGGCAACTTTTCTTGTAGTGTGTATGCCATCATTTTCACCATACCGATATTTTCTTTCTTTGTCCTTCCTTGATAGCCTGTGATCAAAGAGCTTCTTCGCATTGGTGCCCAATTCGTTGGGTACCGTGATTATGCCAAAACTGAAGGTAGTGCCTTGTTGCTTCTTTTTGCTTTTGCTTTCTTGCTCCTTTGTTGTCGACGTTTTTAACTAATTTTAACTTTCTTTGCAGAAAAACTGGCAGAAGTCAACGAGCGTGCCGATACACTTGCTCAAAAATTAGAGCAAAGTGAAGAGGCACGTAAGAAGGCCGAGTCAGATGTCGTTGAAGCTAGGCGAGAAGCTGACAAAGCCAAGGCTGATGCTGCTGGTGTCGAAGATCTTCGGAAACGTCTGCATGATGCCGAGACTTCGTTAAGCGAGCACATAACTGCACAAATCGCTCGTGAAGAAGCGATTACTAAACGTCTAAGGACGCAAAATCGTCGCTTTGTCAGTAAGTATCTGAACCACTTCATATCCTTTGGATTTTTCTTTTCTGCACTCATTTGCTGATCGGATTTTTTTTATTTTGACAGATAAGACCTCTCAAGAATTTGAACTTGAAGATCCCGACAATGATCCTCTTCTTGACGCCGTTTCGTTCCTTGAATTTCATGGGACAGAAGCGCGTGAGGGCATTGATGAAGCCAGGACAGGGCTGTCGCGGCTTTTCCCCTACTTCTTCCCGAAGAAAGAGGAACCCGCAACTTTCCTTGCTCTTGCCAAGTGCTTTAACCCTCCCGAAGATCTTGGGCTGAAGATGCGTCATGAAAACATGAAGGTTGCCGTTGAAAGCACTGTTGCCTTGGTTGCTGATAGTCAACAGACCATTGACTGGGCGAAAGTGGGCAACACGGAGCAGATAGAGCAAGCAAAATGGCGATCATTGATCAAGGCGGCAAAGCTGAATACGAAGAAAATCCTGGCCTATCTCGGGATCAAACCATCTTCAACTCCTAGCTCGTCAAGGCCGGAGGTCTAATTGAATGCCTTTGCCTTTTCTATATTTTGCTTTCTTTATTCCTTTTGCTGTTGTCGCCATTCTAGCCTTGGCGACAATTACCCTGTCAATCCCTTTAGAGAACTTCTTTTGTAATATCCATGTAAACTTTCTAGAAAGCAATGAAATTCCTCTTGGTACTATCATTGATCCGGGGATTTTCTTTTCCAGTTAATATTTGATAATTATTCGACCAATCCTTGCTCTCCTGATGCTGCGCCTGCGTCTTCCTTCTCGAAGAAAGTAAAAGCCGATGATAATCTCCTTGAAGGTTCTTCAAGCAAACCTTTGTCGGAAGATTTACAAGAACTTCGACAACAACTTCAATCCATGAAGAAACAAACTCTGGCAATGATGGAACAATCTCGGAAAGCGTCTGAACAAGAACAACTTGCTCTTCAACAAGCCGAAGAGGCTATGATTGCCAAAGATGCTGCTGTATTGGAAGCAAAAGGAGCTACTACCCGAGAAAATAGCATGCTCGAGCTAATGTTGGAAGCTAGCACGGATATGTTAGGTATGTATCTCCAACCTCATGATGCCTCCTCTTTATTTTGCTGTGCCTTCTTCCAAGTTTCTTGCCTTGTTGCCTAATAGGCTCGGTTCTTGATGCTGCCGCCGAAGATCGAAGAGTGAACGAGAGAACGAATCTTCTTGTCAATCTTTCCCTTAACCATGGCTGTTTATTTTGGGCCACTCCTGAACGAACCCAGCAGATTGTCAGGTTCCAAGATCGTGCTTGCCAAGTGCGCGAATTTCTCAATTTTTGCACGACAACATTAACCCTTGTTTTCAAGACTTTGTTTCCTCGGAATGAGGTTCCTGCAACTCTTCCTGAATGAGGTGGGTGTGGTGCTGCCGCTATTCTGAGCTGGTGCCGATTTTCGTCCGTAATTGCGGGAGGAGGTGGAAGGTGGATCTCGCTCCTTGGCCCCTGGGGTTCGTGGCTTGGGCATTTGCAATTCCTGCGGCTCGCAACATTGCCTGAAAATTTCGGCAATCTTTCTGGAGATGCCCTGACTGCCTCTTTCCGTTATTGTCAAGATAAAAATGCATTTGACACGGACCGTTCATCATCTCTTCGGGGGACACATAAGGTCTTTGAAACCTTGGTCCACTGTTTTGTCTGTTGCCGCGAGAATCGCCTCTATTGTCGCCTTGATGTTCGTTACTCCTTTGATAGTCATCTCGACTGTTTCCTCCAGGATTTCCTCGAAAGCCAGCCGATATATGGCCAGGAGCATCGTTGTTGTAGAACTGGCGAGAAAATCGCCTTCTATTTTGATAATTTCGACTACGATCCTCTTCTGGCGACCTGTGTCGCTTGTTGTATATTGCGTCTTCTCCATCTGCCCACTTATTGGCTATCTCCATGAGTGCTGATATAGTCTTAGGGTTAGTTCTTCCTAAGTCCTCAACGAAATCTCCTCGCCGAATTCCTGCCACAAACGCATCTATTGCTCTCTCGTCAGATATATCTTCTGCCGAGTTTTTTATAATGTTCCATCGCTGTATATACTTTCTCATCGACTCGTCATGTTTCTGTCGACAAGCCCTCAGCTCTTCCAACGACGCGGGTTTCTTGCAGGTGGATCGGAAATTTTTCACGAAGATATCCTCAAAGTTATCCCAGCTGTCGATGGAACTTGGGGGGAGTTTCTTTATCCAAGATCTCGCGGCACCGCTCAAGTGAACTTGGATACTTTGCATGGCTGTTGCTCTGGTTCCTCCTACCAGCTTTACCATCTCTAGATAATCAACAAGCCAATCCTCGGGATCCTGCAAACCGTCGAATTTCTTGAAATTTTCGGGTAACTTGAATCCTTTTGGGACTCGAGTTTTTCGAACTCTTCTCGTAAAGCACGGGAGCCCACACATATCTTCGTCGGCAACTTCTGGTGAGTGCTGACGCTCTCTTCTTTCTTGTCGCGCTCTGTCCACCCTTACTTGGACTGCTGTGTCTCTTGCTCCACTTGTTCTTGGTGGGTCTTGAACTGCTGCGGTGGGTCGTGGACTATTTTGCCTAGGATTTTCTTCGGGAGGCGTGGCTGCAAACGCTGTTCCCATAACTCCTACTCCAGCCATCGCCATATTGAACAATGGTTCTCTCGGGTCCCCAGGGGGTGGTCTGGACGCCAGGATGTAAGCTTGCGTTGCCATGTAACCTGCTTCTGGCGTTTTTGGGATGATATTTCCCCTTTCATCAATCGACATAAAGGACATGTCGAGATTTTGAATTATGTTTCCTCTCTCTGCTTCGGGTATGTTTTGCAACCGAGACATTGCTCTCCTCCGAGCTTCTCTGTGACTGTCTCCCGAAGTTCCTGATTGTCGACTTAACTCTGCTCGGCGTCTGCTTGATGCGGAAGCTGCCTCTTTTCTCCTATTCAAAGATGCTGTCTGTTTTTCCAATTCTCTGCTTACCCGAGCAAGTCTATATTGATATGCTTGTAGTTCTTGTACAGTAGCAGTGGCTGTCATTGGTTCTGAACCATCCATGGCTCTTGCAGCCCTATCCCACGCTGCTTGCGGGAGTTGTACTCTTTCTCGAGGTGAGGACCCGACGTATTTAGTGCCTAGGCCTTTTCTGAGATCAGTGGGATCGATGTAAGGATTTCCCAAATCATCAAAAGCCTCTGACGTTTCTGGTTCTGATCGGCCTGCCTCTTCTATCGCATAGATCTGATGATATTTTGCGTATTGATTTTTGTCAGGATTGGTGACACCATCATATAGAGTGGTGAAGACCTTTCCGATGGCAGCAGATTTGTCGATGAAGTTGAGGCTGTCGACGCTGTCGGAGTCGCTGCTTATAAAGGAGTCCGCAGACGACTCGAAGGATGTGTTGCTTAAGATCTTGGCGAGCTTTCCGCTTGCCTTGCTGTCGACGAAGCGTGGCGACGAAAACTCCCCGTCATTCGACGAAAAGCTAGAATCGACCGCTGAAAATTCCGACGAGATCGGAACTTCGAGACGCTAGGATCCTTCCTTGTTGACGCCAAATCGGAGTTCTCCGAACGTCATGATGATGGGCTCCTCCAGATAGGCACATGCATCCATACGGGAGGGCGGGTGAGGAATAAAATTGACTAGATCAGTTTTTTCCTGGTTACCTCGATCCATCGCATTGCTTGCCACCGACGAAGTCGACGATCTTGAACGTGCCATCGAGATCAGCTCCTTGCAACCTCTAATCCCCACAGACGGCGCCAATTGACAAAGGATTAACTTGTCAATGCCTACGTATTGTAGACTAGGGTTTTGCTAGAAGTAGAGGGCAAGTAGATCTCGAAGGTTTCAGCCGAAAAGTACTCGATGATTATGAAAACTAGGGTTATGTTGACAGTAGATTCGATCCTTTCTTCGTCCCTCGACTCCCCCTTATATAAGAGGCGGAGCCGAGGGTTTCGTAGTACACAAGTTACAGAGTTCGGGAGGGTTTCGTACCCAACCCGTAAGATTACAAATCTCTATCTTTCCTAGTACAAACTATCTTTCCTTAACACTAATGGGCTTCCAAGTCTTCTTATTCTTCGAGTCTTGGGCTTTGATTAAACCCCGGGTACCATCTTCGGCAGGCCCATTGGGGATGCCTATGTCACTGAGTTCGATAAACCTTGGGTAATCCACTTAAGGGAAACTTGCTGCTGTTCTACAAACCTCTGCTCTTGGAGGCCCAACACTGTCTACAAGAATAGAAGCACCCGTAGACATCAGCGACCCGCAGGACTGCTGCAACCACTACAGATTCCAGAATGGAAGTGGGATTCTGTAGGAATGGACTTGATCACAGGTTTGCCCAAATCCAGCAAAGGAAATGATTCGATATGGGTAGTTGTTGATAGATTGACCAAGGTAGCCCATTTCATCGCTGTAAAGACCACCTACAAAGGCCCAAAGTTAGCTGAGCTGTACATCTCTAGAATAGTCGCACTGCACGGAACCCCGAAGTCGATAGTGTCAGATAGAGGATCACAATTCACCTCAAGATTCTGGCAGAAAGTGCACGAAGGACTAGGAACCCGCCTGAATTTCAGCACCGCATATCACCCGCAGACCGATGGACAGACGGAAAGAGTCAACCAGATACTGGAGGACATGCTGAGAGCATGTGTACTGGAATATGGATCCAAGTGGGAAGAATGTTTGCCTTACGCAGAATTCTCTTACAACAACAGTTACCATGCCAGTTTACAGATGGCCCCCTTTGAAGCCCTGTACGGAAGGAAGTGCCGTACCCCCCTGAATTGGTCGGAAGTCGGAGAAAGTCAAGTCTTTGGACCTGATGTTCCTCGTGAAGCCGAAGAGAAGGTGCACAAGATCCGCGACTACCTCAAGACGGCGCAATCAAGGCAGAAGAGTTACGTTGACAAGAGACGCCGAGAGATGACCTTTGAGACCGGAGATTTTGTCTATCTCAAAGTATCCCCGTTGAAAGGAATGCAGAGATTTCAGCTGAAAGGAAAGCTCGCACCCCGATATGTCGGACCCTTCAAAGTTCTGAGTCGCCGATGCGAAGTATCCTATCAACTGGAGCTGCCTGAAGAAATGTCGGCGGTGCACGACGTGTTTCACATCTCACTCCTCCGGAAGTGCCTTGAGGTCCCCGAGAAGACCGAAGTGTTCAAGAACATCGATCATCATTCGGTGGATATCAACCAATACCTGACGTACCGCGAAGTGCCGATTCGCATCTTGGAGGAAGCTTACAGAACCACCCGCACCCGAAGCATCAAGTTTCTGAAGATACAGTGGAGCAATCATACCGAAGATGAAGCCACATGGGAGCGAGAGGAAGACATGAAGAAGGAATACCCAGATCTCTTTAGTACCTAATTTTCTTTAAGATCTCGGGACGAGATCTTTTGTAAGGGGGAAGGGTTTGTAACATCCCAAATTTCAATGAAAGAGAGAAGAAGAATTCCAGAGACCAAATTTGAGAACCAACAAAAACTTTTAAATTTGCATATAGTGCCCTGCATAGGACTTGTGCATTTTGAGTGATATGCCATGATGATTGTTATATTGTTTATGTGATGAACCCTAAAACCCTAAAGTGATCAAGTGAAGATCACCAATCAAATAAATCAAAAAGAGAAAGAAATCAAATATAAAGAAAACCCTAAAAACCCTAACCTATGGCCTATGCCATTTTTGCAAATATGATCCTAAACCCATTTGATCTTCACCATTATTTGCAATATGATATTAAAGAGTTATTACAACTTTGAGAATGAAAGAAATACCATTTAAACCAAATTCAAAAATCAAAATATGAACACATGAGATAATGGTCATTTTTGACTTTTACAATCTGGTCACCACTTTGAGCCTCTATATTTCAAGATTTATAAACTAAACAAATTCAAACCTTTGCATGTCATCCAAGTACACAACAAGAGGAACAACTTTTGTAAAGATCATCACACCAAATTCCTTTTGGATCAAGAGTTATGATCAAGTAAAAATGAGACTTGTAAACATATGCAACATTCCCAATTTCCAAAACGTGATCAAACCAGGCCACCATTTGCTCATCACTTGACCTAGCCTTGACCCCTGGACATTACTACACCTAGCCCATGCATAGAAATGCCAAGGAGGAGGACAAGCACGACATGGCCGTGGCCATGCCGGCCACGTTCCACCTCGACGCCCTCCCCTCTCTTCTCGCCACGATAGGCCTCGCCACCATGTCCATCAGCTAGCCCACGATCTCCTGGATTCGCCCGTACTCGCCATTGACCGAGAGGACGCCGACACGACCCAGACGACGCGCGCCCAGTATGTTCCAGGTACGCCGCCAGCGGCATAGCGACGTCACCGCGCACGGACGCGTGCGACACAGCCACGCGGTGCTCGCCGTACCTCGTCGTACCCCGAAAAATTCCTCGAACCCTGGTACCCTCCTCGCCACGCGGAGCTTGCCGGACAAGCTGGCGTCATGCCTTAGCGCCCACAGTCGCCGGAGAGGACGAGCGCGCCCGCCACGGCCGCTCCAGTACGAGCAAGGACCCGACCACCCTATGCACCCCCTTGCCGCGTTCACGCTCATAGCCTCACCATGACGTCGTGAACACGACCACGTCGTCGCCTAGCCCTCTAGCCCGCCGGAGAAGCCGCGCCCTTGTCGACCTTGCCGCAACACCCACGGCAAGCTCGAGCCTATAAAAGGAGGCATCGCCTCGACGATTCCTTCACACCGCAACACTACCCTCTCCTTCCTCGACTTCCTCGTCACCTCGCCATGCTCGATTAGCCACCAGACGCCCCCAATCGCTAGATCACCGCCGCCCACAGTACCCGACGATCGCCGGAGAAGGAGGCCGCCCCAGGAGACGCCACTGCTACCAGGAGCTTCGCTGTCGTCCACAACTTCACCGAGCACACTGCCCACCCTAGCTGGAGCCACGGTGAGCCCTCCGACCCCCTACCTGAGCCACCGGCGAACCCCTCTCTCGCCGTCGATGACGACGCGCGTGAACCGTTGATCTGCGATCTAATCCAACGCCCCACGTTAGCTCATACCGCTTCGGGCGTTATGAGCGACTGACGGGTGGAGCCCCCTGTCAGGCAGCCCGCGCGTGCGTGGACGCATGGTGTGCTGGACTTGGGCCGTTTTAAACGTTTAGGCCCAACTGTGTTTCCCGCCGGCCTTTTTAATTCAAATCTCGTTTAATAAATTCAATTCAAATTCAATACTGGACCCAACTTTGAAAATTCATAGAATCTGTTTGGCTTGGCCAAATTTAACAAATTTTATATTGTTGGAAAGCCACAGAAAAGTTCTACAACATGCCACTGGTCCCACCTCAAGATCTGTTGTAGAAATAAAATGATAAAAATAAGAAGACAGGGACTTTTTCATATTCAAATAATTATTAAAAATCAACCAGAATAGATATTTAGTTAATTCCAACTCTAATAGCTCACATTTGACTTACACTAATTGTTTTTGCAAGAAAATGGTGTGGTCACTTTGCATGATCATGCCCTAGTTTAATTAATGGACAATATGGCTAGTTTAGTAAAGTGATATTGTCCAAAACTATTATGGAAATCATATGAAGTATTTTACTTCATTTAAATCTTGTCCCAAATGAATTCATGTGATGCTTGCACCCCTGGTCCAAACACTCTTATATGAAATACTTGGAGATTTAAATCATGTGTAGGATTATTAAAGGGTATGAGGTGATCTACCTCATTTAAATCATTTTCTCAAATGATGATAATGAATGGTTGACTTTGGTCAATATGAATTCATGTTTGATTATTTGGGAAGTTAAATCTTAAGAAGATTCAATGAGAGGAAATTATTTTATGTGTGTGCTTAGCCTAGTTTGTGTGAAGTAATGATGTGCTTAGTATAGCTCTTGAGCTTGTTTAGTGATTATACCTCGTATTCAAATTTAGACGCTAGCATCGGAGAATACCAAGAGGAAGAAGGATTCTACCAAGAGGAGGAAGAAGAGAACCTTGAGAACTACCAAGGCAAGCTAATACTCTTGCAAAGTGCAAAGCCCTCTTTGGGCAAGGCCCCATGATTCTTATCTTTCTTAACACAAGCCTATCCTAAGTTTATACCATACAAGTTTTACTTGTTGTTTTCAAAGAGTTAATTTAACTTGGTACAGGTGAATAAGAGTACTAGAGTAGCAAAGTTAGTCTCAAAGATAGCAAAGCAATGTAGCACCCCTCATGGTTAGTGCTAGTTCTAAAATACTAAAACTTGACTACTCTAGATGGGAACATATGACTTGTTGAATTTGAAACCTTGGAATTATGAAGCATTCCATTGAATGATTTGAGGTGGATTGTGAACAAGAGAAGATAGTGATTTTTGATAAAACCCTGATTTGGTTTGAATGCGATACCTTTCCAATTTTAAGTACCCCCACAATACCTGATTATGGGTAGGGCTTAACTGGAAGTTTATACACTTTAGTATGGGTTCCCTCTGAACACACATCATAGGGGTTAGCCGAGGCTGCCTCTGTTGTTGAGAAATGATGTGAATTGAGGTGAATTGTACGGCCAAGCCATGTGCAGTTCCCAGGTTAACAGTTGGTTTTCACTGGGAGGCCAAGCTCATGGGGAGAGGTGCTCATACTAGGGTTTGTAAGTGGAAGGTTATGGTTGATGATCCGCGTACTGTGTTACGATGATTCGGAGTTATTCCGACGGATGAAATCAAATGTTGTGGCACAAGTGTGCAACCTCTGCAGAGTGTCAATCTATTCGAATAGTCGTGTCCACGGTTGCCGACGGTTGGAAAGGCCATACAGTTTCCGGTGTCAGATTTTGAAAACATTAATGAAATGAATGGTGACATGGTGACTTGTTGAATTACAACAAATGTTGTGGGAATGACACTAATGTTCCCACTTGAGTTAGCTAGCACATGATCAAATACTTGTGAGCTAAAATTGGGCTTATGCAAATTAAACTAGAGCTTAGCCCTCTTACTCCAATAGTTAGCACTTACTTTAGTGTTAGTTTGCAAGTACTTAAAGTACTTACGGCTTTGTCCCTGGCTATTCAAATGGCCAGAGTATGAAGATGAACAGGACTATCAAGGAGATGACCAGTAGGACGCCTATGACAACTAGGAGCTTTCTGACGTCAAGCGTTGGCCTGTGGACTAGAGAGTCCCGTTATCTTTACGCTTCCGCTATGAACTTGTGTTTGTTTGTTGATCGATAGATCAACTATTTGTGTAATATGGATCATGTGATTCCAGTTGTAAGACAATATGGTTTGTAATAAATGATGACTATGATATTCGACTATTATGCCTCGCAACAACATTATCCTGGGATTGCGATGAATGACATAATAGGCATCTGGACTTAAAAATCCGGGTGTTGACAGCAACCAAACAAGATCACCAACATCAAACACAACATACTTTCTTCCTCTATCCCCAGCAATTTTATACTTAGCATTCATGCGTTCGATGTTGTCTTTAGTAGTCTCATGCAATTTTAGTATCAATTCAGCACGGTCTGTAGCATCCAAATTATTTTGCACCGAAGATGGTAAAGGCAACAAATCAATAGGTGCACGTGGTACAAAACCATACACAATCTCAAAAGGGCACATCTTAGTGGTAGAATGCAGCGAACGATTGTAAGTAAATTCAATATGAGGTAAGCATTCTTCCCACAATTTTAAGTTCTTCTTCAAAATAGCCCGCAACATAGTAGACAATGTTCTATTTACTACTTCAGTTTGTCCATCAGTTTGGGGATGACATATAGTACTAAACAGCAATTTAGTCCCTAACTTAGCCCATAAACATCTCCAAAAGTGGCTAAGAAACTTAGTATCACGATCAGAAACAATAGTATTTGGCACACCATGTAAACGCACAATTTCGCGAAAGAACAAATCAACAACATGTGTAGCATCATCAGTTTTGTGACATGTCACACCCCAAATTTTGCAACCTTGTTTAGCTGTCCTTAGTGCAAAAATTAGGGGGAACAAAAACTTTTTCTTTAGAATAATTAGATGAATTGCCTTGATTTGTTTGTTAAGATGATTTGCTTTGATCTGGTGGTAGATAAATTGTCTTGATTTAATTGTTGAGTTTTGTCTTGAGCTACCTCAAGGAACAATACCTCTAGTGGTAAAATCATCCATGAATTCAAAACTTGGGATCATATACCCCTTAATACATCCCTCTCTTATACCCTAGTCAAAACCCCTAAGGCATCACAAATTTGGCTAAGTCCTAAAACTGTTATCAGGTCCCATTTTGGAGCCGCCCCGGATCCGCCCCAGGACGCCGCCCCTCCGCCAGGCGTCGGCGTCGCGCGTCGTCCCCGGCCGCCGCTGTTTCTCCCAGACGCCCGCGTCGCTGTATCGCGGAGGGAGACGACGCCCCGATGCGATCGGGCGTGCATGGCCAACCGGCCACGTCGGCCCATGCACATGGGCCCCGCACCGGGCCCTCCCTCCCCCTTTTTTTTTCTTTTCTTCAAACGCCAGCTAGAAATACCCCTGGGCCGGCCCAAATCGCCACCCCCGCGCGGCCCAGAAACTTTCCCGCCCGTTTAAAATTCAAAAATTTCTGTTAATTGGTGATTAAAACCAGAGAACTTCATTTGTTAATAACTCGAGATTTACACACTCAAATCCAGTGAAACCAAGTGCATTAGTTCAAAATTTTCAATATCTTTCAAATGCCTCTGGTCCCATATTTTTATGATTTTTTTACAATTATTGGTAAATTAAACTTGTTCTATGTGTACTACAGACTCTAACAAATTCCTAAAATTGTAGGATTAATATTTTTGGGTGAATCCAATTGGGTTAGTCTTGTTTTAATACTGGCCATCTAGGAAAAATATATTTAGTCACTGTTCATGCATATTTGTTACTATTAGTAATATGTGTGTGTCACATCAATTGTTGAACCAAAACTTTTTGTTTATTTAAAAACTTTGCCCATCTCCTTTATTAAAAATGGTCAACCTATGTTTTATTTCTGAAAAACAAAACCTTTTTCAACTTAAACAAAGTGTTATTGTTTTGCTTAAGAATTCAAAAGGAGTAGTACCTTGGTTACTTCCTATTTTTAGTATAGTGTTTTGTAAGCAAAATACAATAGGAAAATGATGTCTTGCTTTTCCAAAAATGTTTTATGAGGCCAAAGCATTGTACTTGTCTTCTTTTTGGTGTTATCTACCAAGGGATATTTAAATTATGCCATGGTGATAACCGGAGAGGCAATTGCTACTTTGTGAGGCTCTCATACTTTTATTAAGTAAAATAAATGGGTTTTGTTTTGAAAAGTTGTTTTGAAGTAACTATAAGCCCTTTTGTATGTTAGCCCTTAGTAGAGTGCTTAGCTATTGATTGTTCATTGTTGATTGTTGTGTTGTTGGTACCATGTGATTGATTGTGTTCCTTTTATATTTTCCGGCGATAGATGCGAACAATTTTGGAGAAGAAGAAGAAGTGGATCGGACGAGGATTTTATTTATTGTTGGAATTTTTTTGATGGGGTTGAAGAAGTCCAGGGACAAATAAGCCAACCAAGGCAAGCCATCTCTTGATCTCTGAATGTTGAATCACATATTGTGGTTACTTTGTTGTTATTCTTGTCTCTCGATCTATTTTGTGTGGTATCTACTTATGATTGATGGAGCGTGCTCGCCATGAGCATGTTGAATTCTCTTTGACACCTCACCTACCACCCCCTTTAGGGAAAATAGTGGTCATCATCATGATCTTGGTGTACCCTCGAAGTGTGAGGGGTATGCCCACTTGTCTTGTGTGTGTCGACCTCTTGACACCCTTTTTGCACCCCATAGTGGTATGGTGGTTAGCATCATGCCCTTGTCGTATCTTAAACCCCTTGTTGATGCCATGCATACTTACTCCCAAGTATGTGAACCCCTTGTTGCTGTTATACATACTTACTCTCGAGTATGTTGAACCCCCTGTTGATCTTATGCATGCTTACTCTAAGCATGTATGCCCCCTTGACCACCTATATTATCATCTTCCTAGTGGTATGATGATTAACATCATGACCCTTGTTGAATCATCCTATTTATGATGTCCCTATGCATTCTTATCCTAAGTATGTATGATATCCTTGACACCTCAATTATCATCTCCTTAGTGGTATGATGGCTAGCATCATGCCATGGTTGTCTCTTAGTTCTTACATGAAACTATAGGTTGGGAACCCCTTGGAAAAATACCTTGTTGAAAAGAAATTTTGAAAAACCTTGGGTGAGTTGGACTTACCTAAGTGTGTGTTTATGAAAGAAAAGGATCTTGGCAAAGATGGTTGGAAAGAGAATCTTGTTTATGAAAACTTTGGCGTCTAAGTATTCACCCGTGACAATTAACCCGTGCAACCACAGCTACTCCAACGTGGGCACGGAGCTTAGCTTGACGTTTGTTCTTCTTAGCATGAGGCACCGAACAACTATACAATGGTACGGTTACCCCCGAGTCCGAGTTGTCATTGTTGGGACAATAGTATAACGGGAGGCCTTCGGGGCTGACCCGTCCGGAAGACACTATGGGTCTCCTGGCTTGGCGGTGGAGCCACGCTCAAGAGGAGGTGAGCTGCCACGGTGCCGGGGAGGTACATACTCCATAGGGTAGGACCTCTTGCTAAGTCGAAGGGGCGAAAGGCTATGTTCGGGTATCCGTCGTGGCATATGTTGTTATGCGGGGATGATGCCCACACGATAGGTATCCGGATAGAGGTGGGGAAAGTGTGCAAACTCTGCAGAGTAAAATCTATTCGAATAGCCGCGTCCGCGGTCATGGACGGTTGGAATGGCTGTTGCTTAGCCTGATGAGTTTTGTTTTACAAAATTGTTTGACAAAGGAAAGCAAAGAACTTGTTTTGAAGTACCGGAAGGGTACGAGAAAGCATGTGTCGACCATATGGAGATGGTCGGGAAGGATAAATAAAATTGGGTTACCCCATCCTAGTGTTTTATGTTGTGGAACTCTTTTGAAGTATCTTCTTCCACAAAGATATAGAGATGTCATGGAACCCTCTTAGTGTCCCCTTCAACTGCGAAGTTGGGATGCTATATCCACAAGAGAAACTATTCTCTTCCTCATGCTATTTCCACAAGAGAAATTAGCTCTTCTCTCTTGTCTTCTGTAGTTAGAATTGTTATCACCTTCTTGATGGTTTGCGAGTACAATTCCAATGTACTCACGGCTTTGTCCCTGGCTATTTACTTGGCCAGACTTGGAGGACTTCGACCAGAAGAAGAAGGAGTTGACGACATCTATGCAAGCTAGGAACGTCTTCTCAGTCAGTTGCCTGTAGGGTTATGGCAGATGACTTGAGCTCTACGCTGATCGAAGTGATTCCGCGACTCTGATGATTAGATTAGGCCCTTCAAGGCTATTATGTAAATATTGGTCATGTGACCTCATTGTAATTTTCATATTCCATTTTGTAATGGATGATGTAATTTGATTTCAGTTCAGTTATGTGTTCGCGGGGCACTGATCATGGGATCGTGAACTGTATACATAACAGGGTATTTCGGACAGTTAGTCCGGGGTCCCCACAGAGCTGGTATCAGAGCATCCTGACTGTAGGAGACCTTAGTTAGCATGGACGTTAGTTAGGAAATAAGTACCTGGGCAAAATTATTTACCAAACAAATTCTTTCTTTAATCGGAAGCATAGCTTCTACTCCTCATGTTTCTTCAAAACTTCTAAATTCTTATCTCTCCGCTTTATAAAAAGGTTTGAAAAGTCTTACTCTATTGTCTCATTCACTTCAAACCTACATATTGGACGATGTCCCCAACTCAGACTAGAGACTCGAACTCAAAGATGGATCAATCCCTCATGAAGACTCATGTATCTCCAACAGCAGCTATTGAAGATTGGATGCCGACTTAGTCGTGCACATAAAGAGATAATAAGATCACATCTTTGGTTAACACCAAAGTCTGTCAAGGAGCTGACCTTTTTTTCCTCCATGGACTTGCACATTTTGCAGTCATCAGGGATCAAGTCCTCAGTTCTTGACTAGTAATTTTTAGGCCAGCCATGAGAAGAGCTCGACTGTGCGAGTACCTCAACAACTACCCTCCGAAGACCTCACTTCCCCCGGGATGTTGAGACTAGAAGTTCTACGCAATTCCCGCCTCCCACTCAGTGTGAATAACTCAACGTTAGATCTTCTTCACCACCAACTGCTCCAAGAATACCAGTTGAAGACAACGTCAGAAGAATGAAGACGCCAACATATGTGACCAACCCCAAACCTATAGGATGGATAGGACAAATTCAATCGCTTTGATTGAGCTACCCCCACATAGTAGGAATCCCTGGGTACTTATGTTACCTTGTCTGGTGTGATGATTGCTTGTAGTTTCCTTGTGTGTTGCCTTGAGTGTTTTTATCTGTTTGTTGTGTGGATGTTTCGGCCTGAGAAACACTCTTAGTGTGATAAGCCAACGTAGGAAGCCTCCCAAAGATGTTTTCACCCCATCTACCTCGTCGATAAAATGCTAACTGCTAGTTAATTAGATAAGCTAACCCTGCTAACAGTTGGTTTTCAACCGTCAGAAAAACTAACTCGGACCCCTATCTGCGCTAACTACTTTGAAGATCAGCTGAAGCATCTCGACTACGCCAAGAAAGCAGAAGCCCCTACCTTCAACACTGACTGCACCTCTATGAGAAGACATAATAACTTGGTCTAACCTTGGAATATAATCGCGCTAACCTCGAGGATATCTTCTTGAAACCACCCTCTAACACACCGCCTAACAAGCTGAGAGACCAATAGCGTCAAAGCCAAGCTACATCACATGGTTCATCTGATCCTCATCAAGTGAAGCTCCTGAAGGTACCTCAAGACAAGATTAGGTATATTTTACCCGCTCACTTCTTAGCTGGTAAAGTCAGCGTCGACCCTCAAGCTGAAGATTGTCTTTGACGACCTTTGTTGATGCTTCATGTGGATACCAACCAGGCGTTTCATCAACATACTAACTTACCGTGCGTCCTATGGTTTAGTTAACACCGTGAGTACATCTTGAAGCCGTGATCTACACGTCTCCCCCGAAGATTCTTCAACTGAATACGGAAGATCGACGACTTCTTCAGAAGCCCCAGACAGAGCCACAAGGCAGAAGCTCAGAGTTTTTCTGAAACCCCCGATGAAAAATCTTAAGGGTGGAAGACTTCGTCTTCCACTAAAAATTGGAGCTGACCCTAAAATTTTAAACCTTTCAAAAACACCGTTGGGAACTTGGGATGCACTAACTCCCCTTGAAACTGTGGACTGGACCTTGCCCCCTGAAGATGTTTCAACTCAAGACGAGAGAAAGATGACTTCTTCGAAAAACGACGACAAGACCTGTGGCCGAAGCTTAGAGTTTTTAAGCCCCCCTATGAACAATTTTAAGGGTGGAAGACTTCGTCTTCCACTAGAATTTAAAGCTAACTCTAAAAAGTTTCCAACCCTGCTAAAGCACCGCTGGAGTGCACTAACTCTCCCAGAATCTTGAACCCCCACTAGGATCTTTAAGAAACCACAGATCTAACAACTAGCTGCATGGAGTAATCAACCTCTTCACGAAGCTTGACCTCGGTAGAAGATCTATCGTGTCTCTCGGAAGCTCAAGCTATGACCCCAGCGACAGCGGCACATCTACAGAAGAATGGAGTCCAACTTTATTTAAACTTTACAACCCCTCCAGTCCTACGCTTAGTAATCTCGGGACGAGATTATTTTAAGGGTGCAAGAGCTGTCACACCCCAAATTTTGCAACCTTGTTTAGCTGTCCTTAGTGCAAAAATTAGGGGGAACAAAAACTTTTCTTTATAATAATTAGATGAATTGCCTTGATTTGTTTGTTAAGATGATTTGCTTTGATCTGGTGGTAGATAAATTTTCTTGATTTAATTGTTGAGTTTTGTCTTGAGCTACCTCAAGGAACAACACCTCTAGTGGTAAAATCATCCATGAATTCACAACTTGGGATCATATACCCCTTAATACATCCCTCTCTTATACCCTAGTCAAAACCCCTAAGGCATCACAAATTTGGCTAAGTCCTAAAACTGTTATCAGGTCCCAGTTTGGAGCCGCCCCGGATCCGCCCCAGGACGCCGCCCCTCCGCCCAGGCGTCGCCGTCGCTCGCCCGTCGCCGGTACGTCCCCGGCCGCCGCTGTTTCTCCCAGACGCCCGCGTCGCTGTATCGCGGAGGGAGACGACGCCCCGATGCGATCGGGCGTGCATGGCCAACCGGCCACGTCGGCCCATGCACATGGGCCTCGCATCGGGCCCTCCCTCCCCCTTTTTATTCTTTTCTTCAAACGCCAGCTGGAAATACCCCTGGGCCGGCCAAAATCGCCACCCCCGCGCGGCCCAGAAACTTTCCCGCCCGTTTAAAATTCAAAAATTTCTGTTAATTGGTGATTAAAACCAGAGAACTTCATTTGTTAATAACTCGAGATTTACAAACTCAAATCCAGTGAAACCAAGTGCATTAGTTCAAAATTTTCAATATCTTTCAAATGCCTCTAGTCCCATATTTTTATGATTTTTGTACAATTATTGGTAAATTAAACTTGTTCTATGTGTACCACAGACTCTAACAAATTCCTAAAATTGTAGGATTAATATTTTTGGGTGAATCCAATTGGGTTAGTCTTGTTTTAATACTGGCCATCTAGGAAAAATATATTTAGTCACTGTTCATGCATATTTGTTACTATTAGTAATATGTGTGTGTCACATCAATTGTTGAACCAAAACTTTTTGTTTATTTAAAAACTTTGCCCATCTCCTTTATTAAAAATGGTCAACCTATGTTTTATTTCTGAAAAACAAAACCTTTTTCAACTTAAACAAAGTGTTATTGTTTTGCTTAAGAATTCAAAAGGAGTAGTACCTTGGTTACTTCCTATTTTTAGTATAGTGTTTTGTAAGCAAAATACAATAGGAAAATGATGTCTTGCTTTTCCAAAAATGTTTTATGAGGCCAAAGCATTGCACTTGTCTTCTTTTTGGTGTTATCTACCAGGGGATATTTAAATTATGCCATGGTGATAACCGGAGAGGCAATTGCTACTTTGTGAGGCTCTCATACTTTTATTAAGTAAAATAAATGGGTTTTGTTTTGAAAAGTTGTTTTGAAGTAACTATAAGCCCTTTTGTATGTTAGCCCTTAGTAGAGTGCTTAGCTATTGATTGTTCATTGTTGATTGTTGTGTTGTTGGTACCATGTGATTGATTGTGTTCCTTTTATATTTTCCGGCGATAGATGCGAACAATTTTGGAGAAGAAGAAGAAGTGGATCGGACGAGGATTTTATTTATTGTTGGATTTTTTTTTATGGGGTTGAAGAAGTCCAGGGACAAATAAGCCAACCAAGGAAAGCCATCTCTTGATCTCTGAATGTTGAATCACATATTGTGGTTACTTTGTTGTTATTCTTGTCTCTCGATCTATTTTGTGTGGTATCTACTTATGATTGATGGAGCGTGCTCGCCATGAGCATGTTGAATTCTCTTTGACACCTCACCTACCATCCCCTTTAGGGAAAATAGTGGTCATCATCATGATCCTGGTGTACCCTCGAAGTGTGAGGGGTATGCCCACTTGTCTTGTGTGTGTCGACCTCTTGACACCCTTTTTGCACCCCATAGTGGTATGGTGGTTAGCATCATGCCCTTGTTGTATCTTAAACCCCTTGTTGATGCCATGCATACTTACTCCCAAGTATGTGAACCCCTTGTTGCTGTTATACATACTTACTCTCGAGTATGTTGAACCCCTTGTTGAACTTATGCATGCTTACTCTAAGCATGTATGCCGCCTTGACCACCTATATTATCATCTTCTTAGTGGTATGATGATTAACATCATGACCCTTGTTGAATCATCCTATTTATGATGTCCCTATGCATTCTTATCCTAAGTATGTATGATATCCTTGACACCTCAATTATCATCTCCTTAGTGGTACGGTTACCCCCGAGTCCGGGTTGTCATTGTTGGGACAATAGTATAACGGGAGGCCTTCGGGGCTGACCCGTCCGGAAGACACTATGGGTCTCCTGGCTTGGCGGTGGAGCCACGCTCAAGAGGAGGTGAGCTGCCACGGTGCCGGGGAGGTACATACTCCATAGGGTAGGACCTCTTGCTAAGTCGAAGGGGCGAAAGGCTATGTTCGGGTATCCGTCGTGGCATATGTTGTTATGCGGGGATGATGCCCACACGATAGGTATCCGGATAGAGGTGGGGAAAGTGTGCAAACTCTGCAGAGTAAAATCTATTCCAATAGCCGCGTCCGCGGTCATGGACGGTTGGAATGGCTGTTGCTTAGCCTGATGAGTTTTGTTTGACAAAATTGTTTGACAAAGGAAAGCAAAGAACTTGTTTTGAAGTACCGGAAGGGTACGGGAAAGCATGTGTCGACCATATGGAGATGGTCGGGAAGGATAAATAAAATTGGGTTACCCCATCCTAGTGTTTTATGTTGTGGAACTCTTTTGAAGTATCTTCTTCCACAAAGATATAGAGATGTCATGGAACCCTCTTAGTGTCCCCTTCAACTGCGAAGTTGGGATGCTATATCCACAAGAGAAACTATTCTCTTCCTCATGCTATTTCCACAAGAGAAATTAGCTCTTCTCTCTTGTCTTCTCTAGTTAGAATTGTTATCACCTTCTTGATGGATTGCGAGTACAATTCCAATGTACTCACGGCTTTGTCCCTGGCTATTTACTTGGCCAGACTTGGAGGACTTCGACCAGAAGAAGAAGGAGTTGACGACGTCTATGCGAGCTAGGAACGTCTTCTCAGTCAGTTGCCTGTAGGGTTATGGCAGATGACTTGAGCTCTACGCTGATCGAAGTGATTCCGCGACTCTGATGATTAGATTAGGCCCTTCAAGGCTATTATGTAAAGATTGGTCATGTGACCTCATTGTAATTTTCTTATTCCGTTTTGTAATGGATGATGTAATTTGATATCAGTTCAGTTATGTGTTCACGGCGCACTGATCATGGGATCGTGAACTGTATACATAACAGGGTATTTCGGACAGTTAGTCCGGGGTCCCCACATGACATGGAATAAAGTGTGCCATCTTAGAAAACCTATCCACAACAACAAAGATACTATCCCTCCCCTTCTGTGTACGAGGCAAACCCAAAACGAAATCCATAGAAATATCCTCCCAAGGTACACTAGGAACAGGAAGAGGCATATATAAACCATGTGGATTAAGTCGAGACTTAGCTTTTTGACATGTAGTGCAGCGTGCCACAAATCTCTCAACATCTCGACGCATACGTGGCCAAAAGAAGTGTGCAGCAAGTACATCCTCCGTCTTCTTCACACCAAAGTGACCCATCAATCCTCCTCCATGCGCCTCCTGCAACAACAAAAGACGAACGGAACTATCTGGGATGCATAGCTTGTTAGCACGGAACACAAATCCATCATTGAGGACGAATTTGTTCCATGTTCTACCATCTTTACAATTCAGCAACACATCTTTAAAATCAGCATCATGCAAGTATTGTTCCTTTATGGTTTCTAATCCAAAAATCTTGAAGTCAAGTTGAGATAGCATAGTATAACGGCGCGACAAAGCATCAGCAATAACATTATCTTTACCCTTTTTGTGTTTGATAACATAAGGAAAAGACTCAATAAACTCAACCCACTTTGCATGGCGGCGATTCAACTTAGCTTGACTACGAATATGCTTCAAAGATTCATGATCAGAATGTATAACAAATTCTTTAGGCCATAAATAATGTTGCCAAGTTTCTAATGTCCGAACCAGCGCATATAATTCTTTATCATAAGTAGAATAGTTCAGACTAGGCCCACTCAATTTTTCACTAAAATATGCAACAGGTTTGCCCTCTTGTAATAACACACCTCCCAAACCAATTCCACTAGCATCACATTCAAGCTCAAAAGTCTTATTGAAATCAGGAAGTTGGAGTAATGGAGCATGTGTTAACTTATCTTTCAGAATCATGAAGGCTTCTTGTTGTGCATCGCCCCACACAAAGGGCACATCCTTCTTTGTAAGTTCATTCAGCGACGCAGCAATGGATCCAAAATCTTTCACAAAGCGCCTATAGAAACCAGCGAGGCCAAGAAAACTCCTCACTTGTGTGACCGTCTTTGGCTGCGGCCAACTCTCAATTGCCTCAATCTTGGCTAGATCAACTTCAGTTCCAGTAACAACATAGCCAAGAAACGCAACTCGATTGGTGCAAAAGGTGCACTTCTCAAGATTACCATACAAACGTGCATCACGTAAAGCATTGAAAACAGCACGTAAATGATCCAAATGTTCCTCCAAAGATTTGCTATAAATCAGAATATCATCAAAGTATACCACCACAAAACGTCCAATAAAAGCACGTAAAACTTCGTTCATCAGTCTCATGAAAGTACTAGGTTCATTAGTTAAACCAAAAGGCATTACTAACCACTCATATAAACCAAACTTAGTTTTAAATGCTGTTTTCCATTCACCTCCTAATTGCATACGAATCTGGTGGTAACCACTACGCAAATCAACTTTAGAAAACATAATAGAACCACTCAATTCATCAAGCATATCATCTAAACGAGGTATAGGATGACGGTATCGAATGGTAATATTATTAATAGCTCTGTAATCAGTACACATGCGTGAAGAACCATCCTTCTTAGGTACCAAGATAATAGGGACAACACATGGACTAAGAGACTCACGAATGTAACCTTTATTTTGGAGAACCTGAATTTGTCGCTGAATCTCTTTGGTCTCGTCAGGATTGGTACGATATGGTGCACGGTTGGGCAGCAAAGCTCCTGGAATCAAGTCAATTTGGTGTTCTATCCCACGAATAGGTGGTAATCCAGGTGGAACATCTTGTGGAAACACATCAATGAATTCCTGCAAAAGGTTAGCAACCGCAGGTGGCAAAGAAGGAGGCATATCCTCAAATGAAAACAGAACTTCTTTGCAAATAATAGCATAGCATTGAGTAGTGTTCACATCAAGTTCAGCAATATCAGATTTGCTAGCAAGCAAACAAGGATTTTTCAAACGAATTTCAGTAGCATGGTTTGAATCAGATTTAGTATTAGTCTTATGTGGCACAAAATCTGCAGCAACAATCTGATTTTCACTCTTATGTTTCTCCTCGTTTTTTACTCTACTAGCTCTAGCAAGATCATCTTTTACTATTTGTTCAGGAGTCATAGGTTTGAGACCAATTTTCTTTCCATCATGCATAAGAGAATACTGATTAGTTCTACCATTATGAACAGATTCTCTATCAAATTGCCAAGGTCTACCAAGTAACAAAGAACAAGCTTGCATAGGTACAACATCACAATCAACAAAATCAGAATATGTACCAATAGTAAAATGCACACGTGTAGTTCTTGTTACCTTGAGCTTCCGAGAGCTCTCAAACCATTGAATGTAGTATGGATGTGTGCGCTATCTTGTAGGGAGAGAAAGCTTCTCCACCGTGTCAACGCTAGCCAGATTATTGCAGCTCCCTCCATCAATGATGATCCGTATAGCTCGCTCTTTTACAACGCCTCGTGTTTGGAATAGATTGTGGCGTTGATCATGCTCAGCTTTGCTCAATTGCACGCTCAACACACGGTGTGCAACTAAGCTCCTGTACTGATCAGCAGTGTCAGCTTCCATTACCTCCATCTCTCTCTCAGAGTCAGAATTGGCACCATCACTTGCAGCAATAAGGGCCAATGTATCTTCATCAAAGTCACTTGCAGAATCATATTCTCCATCTTCACGCACCAACATCACACGCTTGGTTCTGCATTCTCTCTCTATGTGACCAAATCCCAAGCATTTGCGACATTGAATGTCGCGTGTCTTCCCCGTGGAGGCCATGGAAGATGAACTCCGAGGAGGACCAGCAGATGGTGGTGGAGCAGCAGCAGGTGGTGCTCGTGATGCAGGCGCGGTGTACTTGGAGGTAGTAGGTGCTGGTGCAGTCCCACGAGATGGTGGCGCTGATTGTCGCGGAGACCACGATGATGTACGACCTGCAGAAACATTAGCTCTTCTCCATGGTGGTTGACGATCCTGCACTTCACGTTCAGCTTTGCAAGCAAGATGAAACAAGCGAGTAATAGTGTTGTACTCCTTATAATCTAAAATATGCTGAATCTCTTTATTCAAACCACCAAAGAAACGTGCAAGCATAGCCTCATTATCCTCTACAATACCATAGCGAATCATGCCAGTTTGCAATTCTTGATAATAGTCTTCTACAGAATATTTCCTTGTTCTAAGCTAGACAATTTTTTCAGCAAATCACGTTGATAATGTGGAGGAAAAAAACGAGTACGCATAGCAAGTTTTAACCCAATCCAAGTAGTAGGAATATTAGCATGATGTACTCTACAATGCTCAGACCACCAAATAGATGCAAAATCTGTGAACTCACAAGTAGTAGCACTAACACGCAAGTGATCAAGGTATTTTAAACATGCAAAGCGTTGTTCTACTTCCAATTCCCATGTAAGATATGCATCAGGATTATATCTACCCTCAAATGGCGGAATACTCAGTTTCAGTTTAGCAACATGATCATCATCATTACGTACCGGGCGTGGAGGTGGGCGAGCGTGGCGGTTCAGTTGTCGTGGACGACCAGGTGCAGGTTGTTCGACTTCCTCGCCGTCCAGCACGTTCTCCTCGACCTGCTCGTCCGCGTCCCCTTCATAATCTTCGTAGCTTTCATCAGAAGGCGCGTCATGTGCGGCTGCTGCAGCAGGAGCGGTACCCACAGGCACATCCGCACGAGGAACAAGGCGTGCGCATCGTCGCACGTTGTCGCGAGGTGGCGGCAACCGAGTCAAGAGCTCCTGGAACTTGGCGTCGAGCTTGGAGTTGAAAGCTTCCTCGAGGCCATCCAACTTTTCCAGCGCGTCGGTGAGTTTGGCATCCATGTCACCAATGCGCGCCTCAGTGTCGCGTGCATGCCTGCCCAAAAGGTGGGTGAAGTGAGCATGCAACTCCTCACTCTTCATCTTGGCCGGGTCAACAGCGGCCGGTGTAGGTCCTGACATGGTTAGTACTCAAAAAGCACAAATGTATATGCCTAGAAACTATGGAATATGGTGGTTCACGCGCAATTCGTCAAGCAAAATACAGAGTTCTTACAAGTTCTTACCAAACAGGAGGAAGGTGATACGGCAACCAACAAGGATCAGCGTCGCCAAAGATTGCCAAAGTGATTACCAGGTGTCGACACAGTGCACGTGGAGACAATATATAGAGCTGTAGGAAGGCTAATATGGTAGCAAACAGCAATTGTCAAAACATCAATGCAATATTGAAAGTATGCTCAACAACGGTACTGTGCTGGTCCTAGGCTAGACCGTACTAGAGACGCGAGCCTAGAACACTAACAAGGTCACGGCGCGGCACACAAGCAACTAGCAGCGATGAGGTGGCGAACCGAGATGCGAAAAATCACTATGATGACAAGTGTCTCAAACTGATCCCCGAGGTCTAAAAACAGAATAGCCTCAGAATTTTTTTTTTGTCGAAATTTTCGGGAGTGCTCCGGAAAGTGTGCAGGTGCGAAAAAAATGTCGCTATAACGCCCAGTGGCGAAAAGTGATCGCCAAAGTGAAAAACCAATGTAGCCAGAATATTTTTTCGGAGGCGTTTCCAGACTTTTTTTTTGCTCTCCTTCCAATTACTTACTGGCGGTCGAAACTTATCTCACGGGAATTTTTCTACATCACATGATGAAGTTAGAAGGCAACAGCTATTAAGGAAAAAAACAGAAAAACCTTAGTCTACATGGACTCTGTCTCGACAGAGAAAACAGCACAAATCCGTGTCATGGTAGGAACCTTGGTATATGGCAGGTGTATATGGCGATGGCGGAAGTAAATGGCAGGTGTATATGGCGATGGCGGAAGTATATGGCAGGTGTATATGGTAGTGGCGGAAGTATATGGTGGGTGTATATGGTGGTGATCTGCGGATGGTGCGAGCGGGCGGCGATCTGGTGGGTGTATATGGTGGGTGATGATCTGCGAGCGATGCGAGTATGCGGCGGCGGCGTAACTACTATGACCAGAACTCGAAACTCTAAAGGAACTAGATGCTAAGACCAGCAACTCGACACGAAGATGCAGACACAAATTCAACTATGCAAAACTGAAAAGACAATGCAAGGCGTGGCAGGGGGTTTATAGGATGATGATCTAAAAACCTAACAGTATTTTTGACTTTTTCGTGGTTTATGGGTATGATGGCAGATGCAATCTACACTAGGAAAACTGTAAATTCTCACTGAGCAACCTGAAATCTGATACCACTTGATAGGGCAAAGGTGGCCGATCTTTCGATGAGAGTATGATAGCGTCGATTGGTTGGTGGAGTTCGTGCTTGACGATCCGACTACACGTGCAAAGCTCGTGCGCCAATGCAATCGCTAGGACAATCTCCGGGAGTTACTGATCTTGCGGAAGCACGATCAGCCTGACCAGTGAGGGTCTTAATTCCTACCTGAAATAGAACTAATATTGCAATCAGAATATTGCGGATGAAAGATGAAAGCTTTATTGAATAAGGTGGGATTCCGAATAGTCGGTCTTGTTCTGGGCGTTGTCCTCAAAAGAAGTACACGAGAGTTGCAGCAAATGGCTAACTTTTAGTCTAATCAAAATCCGAGTCTAAACGTGACGGCTATGGGGGTATTTAAAGGAGGAAAAGGTGGGGTTTCGGCCAGCCATACATATGGTGGCCGAACCAAACCCTAAAAGGCCTTTCCCCCTTTAATACGGACTCTAAAAAGTGCCGGACTTAATTCCTGCGAAAATGACATGGGCCTGGCCCAAAATTAAAGGTGACGCAACACCATATTATGCTATGGACGAAATTATGAAGTGGAAAACTCTATATTTCGTCCGTGTCTTCATCTCCTCTTATGGTGGCTTCAAAGTTCTGAAATCTCCACTTGCGGCGTCATCTTCAATCCTCAAATGCTTGCTGTCATCTCCTCCATGCGTGATCATGCTCCAATGCTTGTCCTCCTCATCCATGCTTGGTCCATCATTCCTAAGAGTAACGAACATATCTGATTTAGGCAGCATCATATTCTCATGTATGTGAGGAATAGTTCCAAGAAAAGAAAGTACCTGATAGTTAAGTTGTTTGGCACGAGCTCGAGTGATTGGTCCTTATATTTATGGGGCTGTAGGTACAGCGGTTGTATCAAGAGATGGGATGTCCTCATCAAAAAGCCTTATCATTAGCTAGTATTTCAGCTTGCCCAAGGAGATAGATAACACGTGTGTTGTGCTTTATGGTTGGGTTCAACTCATATTCATTTTCATGATTAATTTTGCAATACCGACAGAACGAGACAAACCATAAACAAGTGCAACTCTAATTCAAGATAGATAGTAAGATGCACTTTAACACACATTCCCTTCCTGGCGGCCGAACGCTCGAGCTCGTTCCGCGCGGAGAGCTCGTCTAATACGCGCTTTTTGTCGCGACCTACTCCTCGCTAATCCTGCATTAACTTCGTGTTTCCATTCCTGACTTGGCCTACCAGGCATGCTGCAGGACCAGATCGGAATGGCTACACGCCTTTTTTTTAAAGTCTACTCTGGTGCTGACGTTTAATATTCTCACCATTTTTTTTGAATTCCCTTTTTAGGTAGTGGTAAAAATTGAATAGAGATACCACATGGTTGGCATTGAGTCAGCATGAGTTGGACTAATCATCTATTTATGTGTAACTTTTTTTTTGAAATTGAGGCAAAAGTTTTGCCTCATTCTATTAATTAAGGAGAATAATTAAATAAGTTTTACAAGGTAACCCAACCATGACTTTACAAACCGCCTACTCTCGCGGCATCAAAAAAGTCACCGTTTTGCCTCACTCTATTAATTAAGGAGAATAATTAAATAAGTTTTACAAGGTAACCCAACCGCGACTTTACAAACCGCCTACTCTCGCGGCATCAGAATCATCTTCCACAACAGTCCAAGACCGTGTGAAGTTTGCTGCACACCAACTCAAGGGTGTGGCTGCAGATTGGTGGGAGAACTATTGCGAAGCGCATGATGATGCTGAGGGGATCACTTGGAACGACTTTTCTGAAGCATTTCGGACCGCACACATTCCTGCTGGTCTCATGGAGCTGAAGAGGGATGAATTCCGAGCTCTAGTTCAAGGGAAGATGACAGTCTCTGAATACTGGGATCGTTTTACCCAATTATCTCGCTACGGAAGAGCGGATATTCCCACTGAGGCAGACAAGATTTCTAAATTTCTGAGGGGTTTGAACCTAGGTCTGAAGGATAGATTGGTGTCGCATGAGTTCGCCAATTTCCAAAGCTTGGTCAACAAGGCTATTCTGCAAGAGAACTCTAAGAGGGAGTTAGACGAACATCGCAAGCGCAAAGCACCACAAGGTCAACATGGAGCAGGAAGCTCACGTCAGAAGAACAATAACCATCCAGGTTATCGTGGAGCAAGTACCAAAACTGCAAAACCTAATAACTTCCAGCACAATGCCTACCGTACTCCAAGAGCTGAAGTTGGAGGAAATCATGCCAATACTGCAGGAAGGGCATGCTACCACTGTGGCATAGAGGGTCACTTTTCTGCTGGGTGCCCGAGCAAGAACACGGGGGTGACGCCAGTAAAGTTCAATTTAGGGTCGGCAGCTAAGACACCAGCAGCGGGACGTGGACGAGGCATACTGCCTACACCAGGAGGTGCACATCAAGCCTCAGGACAGCCTGGACGTGGTCAAGTCAACCACATCACAGCAGAACAAGCTCATCAAGCCTCACATGTTGTTCTTGGTATGTTCCCGATCAACTCATGTTATGGTTCAGTACTATTTGATTCTGGAGCTTCCCATTCATTCGTTTCAAAGGAATTTGTTGAAATACATCATTTGAAAACTGAGGGTATGAGTCGGGCAATGGCGGTACAATCACCTGGGGGAATTCTTACCACGGGTTTAAAATGCCCTAACGTGATCATAACAATCGAAGGAATAGAGTTTCTAGCAAACCTCATAGTGTTAGATTCAAAAGGGTTAGATGTCATTCTGGGCATGAACTGGTTAGGAAAACACAAGGCTATGATAGATTGTGGCCTTAGAGCGGTCTCGTTAACCAGTAATAAAGGAATTGTTGTGGACTACAATCCCGAGTCAACAACCCATACTGCAACTGACAGCTTGTTGAACAGCTTGAAGGAGATGGTTGTGTCAGATGTTAGAGTTGTTAAGGAATACACTGATATCTTTCCGGATGAGTTACCAGGTCTACCACGAGACCGTGAGATAGAGTTTGCCATCGAGTTAGTCCCAGGCACCGCTCCTATAGCAAAGAGACCGTATAGAATGCCAGCAAATAAGCTAGCTGAGATGAAGAAGCAAATTCAGGAGCTTATAGAGAAGGGATATATTAGACCGAGCACCTCACCTTGGGAAGCACCCGTATTGTTTGTGAAGAAGAAGGATGGTACCATGCGAATGTGTGTGGATTATCGTGCCCTAAATGAAGTAACCATCAAGAACAAATATCCTTTGCCAAGGATCGATGATTTGTTTGATCAGTTGAAAGGAGCTTCTGTCTTCTCAAAGATAGATCTCAGGTCAGGATACCATCAGTTGAAGATCCGACTAGAAGACATACCCAAGACAGCCTTTGTTACTCGGTATGGTCTCTATGAGTTTCTGGTGATGTCATTTGGACTCACGAATGCACCAGCTTACTTCATGAATCTCATGCACAAAGTGTTCATGGATTGCTTGGATAAATTCGTCATGGTGTTTATTGATGATGTATTGATCTACTCCCGTAATGAAGAAGAACATGAGAAACATCTTCGAATTGTTTTGGAAAGGATCAGAGAACATCAACTCTATGCGAAGTTTAGTAAGTGCGAGTTTTGGTTGAAGCAAGTGGACTTTCTTGGTCATGTTATCTCAGCTGAAGGAGTAGCAGTGGATCCAGCTAAAGTGGAGTCAGTACTTAGCTGGAAACAACCAAAGAATGTGTCAGAGATACGCAGTTTCCTCGGACTTGCAGGATACTACCGCCGCTTCATAGAAGATTTCTCAAGGATTGCAAGGCCTATGACACAACTGATAAAGAAGGATAACAAGTTCGAGTGGACACCAGCTTGTGAAATGAGTTTCCAAGAGCTCAAGAGAAGATTGACATCTGCTCCAGATCTAATATTGCTAGATATTCGGAAGGACTTTGAAGTTTATTGTGATGCTTCTAAACAAGGTTTGGGTTGTGTGCTCATGCAACAAGGAAAGGTGGTAGCATATGCATCAAGACAATTACGAACCCATGAAGTGAGCTATCCGACACATGACTTGGAATTGGCTGCCGTGGTACATGCTTTGGATTTGGAGGCACTACCTTATTGGTAACCGTTGTGAAATATATAGAGATCACGAAAGTTTGAAGTACATTTTCACTCAACCAGATTTAAACCTCAGACAAAGGAGATGGCTAGAATTAATTAAGGACTACAATATTGGCGTCAATTACCACCCTGGTAAAGCGAATGTCGTAGCTGATGCGTTGAGCAGAAAAGTTTATTGTAATAACTTGATGATAAAAGAAGCTCAACCAGAACTTCATGAAGAATTAACTTCTCCTAATCCCAAATTGAGGTTTCGGCGCATGTCCTTCAGCCAATCATCTGCCTCTATAGGGTCTGCTGATCCCGCAAAAGTGGGTGGCTTTGTCCTCATGAACTTTACTAGCTTGGACTGTTGTGGGGGATGATTCTGATTCTGGTTTTGGTTCTGGTTCGCCAGGTTCGCGGCCATCTGCTGCAGTAACTGTGTTTGCATCAGCATCACTTGCGCCATGTCCGGTGGCGGCGACGGTGGCGGCGGTGGTGGTGGTTGCTGTCCCTCATCCTCAGTGTCCGTGTCAGTGTCCTGGACTTCACCCTCGAAGAAGTTCTCGTCAAAAGCGGGTCCACGACCACGTCCATGACCTCCGGGTCCTACACGGCCACGACCTCGATTTCCGTTCATCCTGTTGTCTCTCAAAGTTAGGATAGATGAGAGGGAAATAAAATAACCCATAACCAACATATAAGAAAGTATGCATGTAAAATCCAAATAAAAACTTCAAGCAAATTATTTTGAAAAAAAAGTTTTAGTATGAACACATAAAACAACAAACAAATGTAGTCGATACTCATCAAAAATTGCTTTAACAGACGTAGTACCTACATCTAAAGGGTTCTACAAAAACTCATCCTATATGTTTGTCTTCTCTTGGCATCTTCAGCCTTGAGGAATGAAGTTCTTGTTATAAGACTCTTGTATCCATGCATTCTTGAGATGACTTCTCCTATATAGGATATGGTATACTAAAGAAGTAGATAGGGAAGAATAATAAAAACATGGTGAAGAAGGTGAGACACGGAATAGCAATAGTCAAGAATTAGACTACGAGGATTTTTATAAATAATTTTTTTTGTTTTTAACAAAAGAAAATTTGTCATAAAGGTTTTCCATTCTAACTACGGCCACATGACTAGGTCGACGTCAGCTTTGATACCACTTCTGTGAGAACCAAAACTTAACATTCCGACCCCCCTGTGTTACTAGTCAATCCCAAGATCAAGTTCATGACACAACGAAATGAATATCATTGCAGAACGTGCAAAGAGTAATAATTATTACAAAGTTTGAGCCACATAGTGAAATGGTCTTGTGACATTTATTACAACCAAAAAGCACAGCGGATAATAAAATAACTCCATCTCAGCCACAGGCAGTCGATGTAGTCCACGAAGCCTCACTCCTCAGCGTCGTCATAGTCGCCATAGTCTTCACCATCTTCATAGTACTCTGAATATCAACAAAAGTTTTGCCATGAGTACGTTTCGTACTCAACATACCCCCTCGGTGCAAAACCTAATATATCTACATGAGGCTTTGAAGGAAGGCTGTAGGTTCTTTTGCATAAAAGCTAATTTTATTTGCAATATATTTGATAAAAGCAGTTTTAGACGAAAACATGTTTTATAATGAGTGTAATATTTCTCATTAATGTGGTTGTCCTCGACAACTCACGTATTCCATAGGATTCAAATTCTAGTGAAAGGATGGAAAGGAGAGAGAGACAAAGAGGGAAATAGCAAAACAGGTTCATGTATGTCAAGAAGGATTCATGTGTCGTCCATGACCGTGGACACGGCTATTCGAATAGTTTTAACTCTGCAGAGGTTGTACACTTTGCCCACACGACACAACCCCGTCTTGTTGCCCACCAGTGGCCGTTGGTTTAGTACACACCAATCGGTGTACCGGTAGAGGGATTGTGACAAGGTCTTTTAGCTAGATCCCCCAAAGATGTGACATGCCCACCGGGTATGGCGCAGAGTACGTCCCCAAACCGGTCCCCCCATCTGTGCCGAAGGTTCTCCCGTAGGCAGCCACCTCATCTGCGGTACGGCGACATCAACACCTAAGGCTGACTAACTTACTTAACCAGGCCAGTGCCCATATAGCATGTGGTTGTACGGTTGTCACAATCTTCAAATCCAAGACTTATTAGGACCCTTAAGCGGCACGAACGACGGATTGCTCCCTCCAGCTTGTGAAGGGCAGCCGATCGCTCCTTCAACATCTGATTCAGCTGTCGCCCGTGTATTAGCTGATGCGTCTAATACGCACTTTTTGTCGCGACCTTCTCCTCGCTAATCCCGCATTAACTTCGTGTTTCCGTTCCTGACTTGGCCTACCAGGCATGCTGCAGGACCAGATCGGGATGGCTACACGCCTTTGTTTTTAAGTCTACTCTGGTGCTGACGTTTAATATTCTCATCATTTTTTTTGAATTCCCTTTTTAGGCAGTGGTAAAAATTAAATAGAGATACCACATGGCTGACATTGAGTCAGCATGAGTTGGACTAATCATCTATTTATGTGTATTTTTTTTTTTTTGAAATGGAGGCGAAAGTTTTGCCTCATTCTATTAATTAAGGAGAATAATTAAATAAGTTTTACAAGGTAACCCAACCGTGACTTTACAAACCGCCTACTCCCGCGGCGACCAGAAATTTTAACTCTTTTTTAATGTTCCCGAAAACCACCGTTGGCGGAGCATGTTTGTGCCTAAAAATTCTAGCATTTTGCTCATTCCAAACCTCCCAAGAGGTGAGGAGAACAACAGACCCAACAGCTTTCCGGTTTGGCGTAGAGGCACCGGTCATGAGGCTCCACCACTCATGAAGATACATATGAAGCCACGTGTGGAGTTCAATAGAATATAAACCGAGCCACTCTTTGTTTAGACCCCAAAGCCTTTGGGTGAAACGGCAATGAACGAGGAAGTGATCGATGGACTCCGCACTCCTCATGCATAGATGGCAATTGCCGCAATTAGGACAACCTCTTTTTTGCAAATGATCCGCTGTCCAAAGCCTATTTTGAAGGGCAAGCCAAGCAAAGAACTTAACTATTGGAGGTGCCTTAATCTTCCAAACGGTCCTCTTAAAATCGGAGGCAATGGTGCCAAAAAATTGGGCTTTGTAAGCCGATGCCGCCGTGTAGTGGCCATCTTCCGTGAGCGTCCAAGAGATTGAATCCTCCACATCCTCGTCAAAGTTGTAGCCATTAAGTTTAGTCCAAAGATCAAAAAATTGCTCCAAGTGGGAAAAGGTGAGATCTCCTTCGATATGGATCATGCCAATCCAAGCATCATTTTTTGTGGCCTTGTTGATAGTACAATTATTTCTCTTAGACTCCGCATAGATGAGAGGGGCGAGGTATTTAGGCTTCGAGCCATTAAGCCAAGGGGCATCCCAAAACTTCGTCTTCTTTCCATTTCCCACAACGATAATTTTGGAAGCATAGAAAAGGTCCATGTCCACCTCCGTGCAAGGATTTCCCAAGCCAACCCAAAACTTGGCCGTGTCCGTCCATTCTAACCAAGGACACCACAATCTAAGAGCTCTTGTGAATTTCTCAACGTTGAGCACTCCAAGCCCCCCAAGATCTTTGGGGCGGCAAACCGTCTCCCAATTGACTTTGCATTACCCTCCCGTGACTTTGTCGGTTGCCATCCAAAGAAAGGCTCTCTCAATCTTCTTCATGTTGCCAAGAACGGGAGGCGGAATGACAAGGGGATTTAGGTGATAGATCGCTTGGGAGACAAGAGCGGTTCAACCGGCCATGTTAATGAATTTGCCATCCCAAGTTGGAATTTTCCCGGCCATCTTATCAATTACACATTCTTCAATTTCCACACCGAAAGTGGAAGTCTGAGGTATTTGATAGGAAATTTTCTCTATGAATCGGAAGATCCTCAAGTATATCGTCCAAGGCAACACCATGAAAAAAGATAGGAACGACGGAACTCTTTTGGAAGTTAGTGCAAAGGCCGGTGACCTCTCCAAAAGCCTTAAGGATGCATGCGGATATCTTCTCTCAAGGGTGCAAGGAAAATGATCGCATCGTTGGCATAGAGGGAAGTGAGCAAAATCGGTCCCCGTAACCTAACTTTGTGAAGTAGGCCGTGGGCGGTGGCAAGGTCAAGCACTTGTTGCAACGGGTCAATGCCGAGGTTGAAGAGCAAAGGCGAGAGGGGATCCCCTTGCAGGAGCCCGCGGACATGAGAGATGGGAGGGCTGGCCACACCATTGAGAAGGACCCGGGAAGAAGAAGTGATGAGGAGGGGGTAATCCAATTATGGAAAGCACTCGGGAAACCCCGCCTTTGAAGGAGGTCAATCAAGTAATCCCACCTTAGGGAGTCGAAGGCTTTGCGGATGTCAAGTTTGAGGAGGAGACTCGGGTTCTTGTTCTTATGCAACCTTGTTGCCATATTTTTGACATAGAGAAAGTTCTCATGTACACTTCTTCTTTTGATGAAAGCACTGTGGGCATTTTAGATGAGCTCATTCATGAACGGTCCAAGGCGAATGACAAGCACTTTGGTTATAATTTCTGCAATGGAATGGATGAGACTAATAGGTCTAAAGTCGGAAATATCCTCGGCACCATCCTTTTTTGGCAAAAGGACCACATTTGCGGAGTTGAGCCAATGTAAGTTTGAAACATGGAGGTTACCAAGTTGGTGAATCACCCGCATGAGATCCGCTTTGACGACGTCCCAACACCTTTTGAAGAAGATGCTCGTAAAACCATCCGGCCCGGGTGCTTTGTCACCCGGCAATTGCTTTATGGCATGGAGCACTTCCTTCTCGGTTAAAGTCTCCCCAAGGTGTTGCAAGGCCGGATTTTCAAATACCCAAGGTGTTGCAAGGCCGGATTTTCAAATACTATGCTTTCCCAATTGAAATCACATTTCCTAGCTTCTCCCCTTCCCATGACCGAGGAGAAGTAGGAGAGGACGATCGCTTCCTTCTGCTCATGATCGGTGACCCAACTGTGGGGACCCCGGACCAGCTGTCCGAAATACCCTGTTATGTATACAGTTCACGATCCCATGATCAGTGCGCCGTGAACACATAACCGAACTGATATCAAATTACATCATCCTTTACAAAACGGAATAAGAAAATTACATAAGGTCACATGACCCTTCTTTACATAATAGCCTCGAAGGGCCTAATCTAATCACCAGAGTAGCGGAAAACACTTCAGTAGCGCAGAGCCCAAGTCATCTGCCTTAACCCAACAAGCAACTGACCGGAAATACGTTCCTAGCTCGCATAGACGTCGCCAACTCCTTCTTCATCCGTCGTGTTCCTCCAAGTCTGGCCAAGTAAATAGCAAAGGGAGTACATTGGAATTGTTTCGCAAACCATCAAGAAAGGTGCTAACAATGCCAATTAAAAGAGACAAGAGAGGAACAATAGTTTCTCTTGTGGATAAAGCATTAAGAAGAGAAGTAGTTTCTCTTGTGGATATAGCATGTGAAAGAGAATCAGTTTCTCTTGTGGATATAGCATCCCAACTTCTCAGTTGAAGGGACACTAAGAGAGTGATAAGACTTTTCTATGGCATCTCTATATCTTTGTTGCAGAAGATACTTCACAAGATTTCCTCAACATAAAACACTAGGATTGGGGTAACCCTTTTTATTTCCTTTCTGACCATCTTCACATGGTCCTCAACTTTCCCATACCCTTCTGGTACTCCGAAAACAACTTTCCCTTTTTATTTGTAAAGAATTTCTCAAACAAAAACTAGCCCCGGTTAAGTATGGCTACTCCAACTCGTCCATGACCGCGGACGCGGCTATTCGAATAGATTTGACTCTGCAGAGTTTGCACACTTTCACCACAACTATCCGAATACCTATCGTGTGGGCATCCTCCCCGCATAACAACATATGCCACGACGGGTACCCGGATATAACCTTTCGCCCATTCGACTTAGCACGGGATCCTACCCTATGGAGTATGTACCTCCCCGGCACCGTGGCAGCTCACCTCACTTTGAGCGTGACTCCACGGCCAAGCCAGGAGACCCATAGTGTCTTCCGGACGGGTAGCCCCGAAGGCATCCCGTTATACTATTGTCTCCACCAACGACAACCCAGACTCGGGGGTAACCTTACCCTTGTATAGTTGTGCGGTGTCCCATGCTAAGAAGAACAAACTACGAGCTAAGCCCCGTCCCACATAAGGGTAGTGTGGTTACGCGATAAAAAGTTGGGATGGCGAACACTTATACGTAGTGCTCTTTTAAAAGCATTTTACCCACACTTCCTTTGTTGGTCAACAACCAACCATACACCACTTTCCGAAAACATCAAGACCTTTCTCTTGAAACAACACTTGGGCAAGACAACATCTTCCCAAAGTTTTCAAAGTCTTTCCAAAACATAAAACATCGGGGTTTCCCAACCTAAGGTTTTATGTAAGAGCTAAGATATATCGATGTCACAATGCTAGCCATCATACCACTAAGGAGATGATAATTGAGGTGTCAAGGGGATCATACATACTTAGAATAAGTATGCATAGGGACAACATAAGTAAGATAGTTCAACAAGGGTCATGATGTTAATCATCATACCGCTAAGAAGAGGATAATATAGGTGGTCATGGGGGCATACATGCTCAGGGTAAGCATGCATAACATCAACAAGGGGTTCAACATACTCGAGAGTAAGTATGCATAACATCAACAAGAGGTTCAACATAATTGGGAGTAAGTATCCATAGCATCATCATAAGTAGAAGATACGACAAGGGCATGATGCTAACCGTCATACCACTAAGGGGTGCAAAGAAGGGTGTCAAGAGGTCGACACACTCAAGGTAAGTGGGCATACCCATCACACTTAGAGGGTACACCAAGATCATGATGTTGACAACCACCATTCACAAAAGGGGTTTGTTGGCGAGGTGCCAAAGTGAGTAAACATGCTCACGGTGAGCATGCTCCAACAACAAAAGTAGAAATAACACAAGATATATCGAGAGACAATAATAACAACAAAGTAACCACAATATGTGATTCAACATTCAGAGATCAAGAGATGGCTTGCCTTGGCTTATTTGTCCCTGGACTTCTTCAACTCCATCAATATAAGAATCCCAAGAATATAAATAAAATCCTCGTCCAAACCACTTCTTCTTCTTCTCCGAATTGTTCGCATCTATCGCCGGAAAATATAAAAGGAACACAATCAACACATTGTACCAACAAAACAACATTCAACAATCAACAATCAATAGCTAAATACTCTACTAAGGCTAACATATTAAGGACTTATAGATACTACAAGGCAACTAAAAGAAACCCCATTTTATTTACCTAGTAAAGGTATGAGAGCTTCACAACTTAGCAATTGCTTCTCTGGTTATCACCATGGCATAAACTAGTTATTCCCTGTTAGATAACACCACAAGGAAGATAAGTGCATTGGTTTTGCATAAAAAACATTTATATTTTATTTTTAAACATTTTTGGAAAAGCTGAAATCATTTTCCTATTTTATTTTGCTCACAGAACATTACACAAGTAAGTCAAGCAAAAATTATACCACTGGATAGCTATTCAAACATAGCTTCATACAACATTCGATTCACTAAATTTGAAGTTATAAAAGATTTTTAATAATTATTTTACTGGCCAGAGGGACCAAAACTGTGTTTAATATCTTAGAAAATCTCAGATGCTCAATTAAATCTGACCTCTGGATATGTTGTTAGCAAAACAATTATGAGTACAACAAAAGTGGTTTCATTCCAAAGTAATATTTTAAGCTCCTGAAATAAATCATCAAACACAGATTCTGAATAAACTTGTACTTAATACCACAATCTCATATTTTGACATAATATACTCAAACCAGTGCCAAAAGATGGGCATCTGCATCTAGTTTACTGCAAAACTGGATTTGGGTTTAAATTGTTTTTGAAACTCTCACAAATGGATTAAAAAGGTTACTGCATGTCTTTACCATTTTCTTTATCTCTGGATTTACAGAACAGATAAAGGTTTGAAACTGGTTTGAGATGATTAAGAAAACATCCAGCAGTGCTACAAAATTGGAATCACTTAATTAGGATCACAGATGGATTTTTGGTGATTTCAAAGCTAACAGCCATGTCTGCAGAACACACAGAATAAGTTTAATTCACCAAAAATCGTACAAACATCCTAAAAATATGAGGCCAGTTGCATCTAAAATGTATTAAAAATCTGGTTATAACCCAATTGGTTTCGTTCAAAAATTAGTTTCCAAAGTCCTGGTTTAATTAAACAAAGTCAGATCTGACCAAAACTTGACATGTGCACCATTTCAATTTTAGGAGGGATTTTGAAGTGGCACCTACGGGAAAATGAAGCTACTGAAGAGGGCTCTCACGCACCGTTGAGTTTGCCCAAAAAGGTTTTGCAGAAAGATTTAGATCTAACAAATAGTGTTTCTGCATGTTTTCAGAACTTTATTTACCCAGGAGAATCTGTAACGAATTTGAGGATGAAACCAACGCCAAGTTATAGATATTTTCAATATATATCTGTGGAACTTTGAATCACTCGATTCGGAGCTGTACACGAGTTTTGTTCAAGAACTTCAGATCTGAGGATAGGTGAAGCTTGAACAGAATCTGAAATAGCAAGTTTGAAGAAATTACTGCAGGAATTTGCACGAACTTTGATCAAGAACTTCAGATCTGAGGATAGGTGAAGCTTCTCCATGCTTGGACCAACATGCACCTGCATCAAGATCCAATGTTGTGAGAGGGGAAAAGAGAAAGAGAGATGGATTCGGCTAGGGTTAGGGGAGACGAGAGTGAGAGGGATGCTCTCATGGTGAGGAGGAGCTTGAGGGAGGAGGGAGCTACGTCTTGGAGTGTTTTCCATGGCCATGGCCGGCCATGGAGCTTAGGAGGAGCAGCAGCTCGTGGTGGAGGGGAGGAGGAGAGTGTGAGGGAGTGGAGAGTGGAGAAAATGAGAAGAAAAGGGGAGAGGGTGACCGGCTATGGGGTTTTTATAGAGGGAGAGAGTGGTGGCAGCCCTCTCATTGATTGGTGGAGGTGGGTGGCTGGCTTGGGGAAGAGATATTAGACCCCATGGCCATGGCTGGTCATGGAGCTTAGGAGGAGCAGCAACTCGTGGTGGAGGGGAGGAGGAGAGTGTGAGGGAGTGGAGAGTGGAGAAAATGAGAAGAAAAGGGGAGGGGGTGGCCGGCTATGGGGTTTTTATAGAGGGAGAGAGTGGTGGCAGCCCTCTCATTGATTGGTGGAGGTGGGTGGCTGGCTTGGGGAAGAGATATTTGACCCAAGCTGAATTTATTTGTGGCATTGGGAAGGGACAATGGAGGTGAGGCTTCCCAAGGTGGAGTAACTATGTGAGAGGGAGAGAGAAGATGGCTGGCCGAAATTGTCATGCCAACACAATGGCCGGCTCCACTCTTGCCAAGCACAAGTGAACGATGTAATAGAGATGCACAACATTCATGTGTATAGACCAAAGCATGATGTTGGGGAGGTAATGTCAATGGGTGACTTGGATGAAGATTAAAAATGGAGGTGGAGACATAGAGATAAAAAGGAGTGTGAGAGTGATATGCACTATGGGGATTATTTCTACCACTTTGGTTGTGACAAACATAAGATGGAAAGATAGACCCAAAGGTATAGTTGAGGATTAGAAGTTTTCATTTGAATTCAAAGTGGAAAGTATTGGGATTTGACCACTGTAAGGGAGTTGATCAAATGTTGGATGGGGTGGTGTGGTTTTGGTGAATTAAATATGAAAAGAGAGATGAATGTGTATGCCACTTTTCAAGGTTGGGTCACACAGAGGAATTATCTCACGGTCACAAGAGATGATAGATCAAGTAGGGGAGATGGGACGAGTCACAAGATTAAATTAGAGAAAGGTTTATGAGAACCTTCAAAGAAGAAGAGATGGACATGGGACACTATTCATTTGAAAGTGTCAAATGATCATCATCTGGATTTATGAATTAGAGTATGAGGGGATACAATGTGGTAGATCAGAGAGGTACACAAGATGTGCAAGAGTTGCTATTTGAAAAAGAGTTGAATTGAAAGGTATAGGACACACCTCAATTGTCAAGGGACAATTGGGAATGAACTCAAGTGGAATGGAATTTGAAAATGTTGAGAGAAAACTAGTTGGAACATAGGAGTTCAAAATATTCTACTTACTTTCTCAAGTAAAGTAGAGTTTTTTCTCAATTGTAACATAAGCAAGAGGAAAACAAGAAATGGTATTGGTACCATAAACAAGCCTTTTGTTAAAGGAAAGAAAAATAGAAAGTAAGGTTTTTAGAAATAATTACTTGGTAGCAATGGGATGAAAAACCCATTTCAGTTCTTTGTTTTATTTGAAGAAATATCTTGAAAAGATTTAATAAAACTAGAAGTAGTTTTGTGATCAAAACTAGAGAAGGAAAAATAATAGGGTTTGTGAGAAAGAAAACTGATTTAGGGAGGAGTGTTCTCAAGAGTAGTTGGTGGCTACAAAATGTACCCATCATTCCCACTCTTGGTTTTGTGAAGATTAAACTTGAATAGAAACAAGAGATAAAAGTGAAGGAAGTGATGAGGTTAAACATTGGATAGGGTACAGGATCAAGTGAATATAAGAGTTGCAAGTGGAGGATTTGACATGCAAGACGTGGAAGTTGCAGAGGGTGTTGCATATATGAGGTCCATGTATTAAGGTCAGCAATAACAGTGGTGTTGCATAGATGAGGTCCATGTATTGAGGTTAGCAATAACTGTGGTGGTTGTTTAGATATCAATTGCCAAAGTCTGGAACTTATAAGTAGGCACACTCATGTTGCCATCAGAGGAGAGACTTTATGTAGTGAGAGGGAAAACAACTTTTCCTAAGCCACACATGTGTTTTGTTAGGTGAGTTGCTTGTTTTACCACTAGAGGTGTTATTCTTTGGGTTAGCTCGAGACCAAACTCAACAAGCAAATCAAGACAATACATCTCCCAACAGATCAAGGCAATTCATCATAACAAACAGATCAAGGCAATTCATCTTAATTAGTCTATAGAAAAAGTTTTTGTTCACCCTAATTTTTGCACTAAGGACAACAAAACATGGTTGCAAAAGTTGGGGTGTTACAGATCTTCCACCCTTAAAATAATCTCGTCCCGAGATTACTAAGCGTAGGACTAGAGGGGTTGTAAAGTTTAACTAAACTTAGACTCCAGTTGAGAAGGTCGTTGCTTCATCTTCTAGGAGACATGATGGATTCCGGCCGATGGCGAGCTTCATGAAGAGGTTGACTACTCCATGTAGGTGTTAGATCTGTAGCTTCTTAACGATCCTAGCGGGGGTTCAAGATTCTGGGAGTTAGTGCACTCCAGCTATGGTTTAGTAGGGTTGAAAAAAATTTAGAGTTAGCTTTAAATTTTAGGGGAAGACGAAGTCTTCCAACCTTAAAAAATTTCGTCGGGGTAGGGGTGGGGGGTTAAAAAACTCTAAGCTTCGGGCACGGGTCTTGTCGGGCGCCTTTTTGGAGAAGTCATTGATCTCCCGTCTTGAGTTGAAGCATCTTCGGAGAGCGAGGTGCAGTCCACAACTTCAAGGGGAGTTAGTGCATCCCAAGTTCTCAACGGTGTTTTAGAAAGGTTTAAAATTTTAGGGTCAGCTCCAATTTTTAGTGGAAGACGAAGTCTTCCACCCTTAAGATTTTTCATCGGGCTTTTGGAAAAACTCAGAGCTTCTGCCTTGTATTCCTATCTGGGGCTTCTGAAGAAGTCATCGATCTTCCGTAATCAGTTGAAGGATCTTCATGGGCGACGTGCAGACCACAACTTCAAGAGGCACTCACGGTGTTAACTAAACCATATGGGACGCGCGGTGAGTTAGTAAGTTGATGAAACGCCTGGTTGGTATCCATATGAAGCAGCAACAGAGGTTGTCGAAGACAATCTTCAGCTTGAGGGTCGGTGCTGACTTCTACCAGCTAAGACGTTAGCAGGTAAACTACGCCTAAACTCTTGAGTCTAGAAGTATCTTCAGGAGCTTCACTTGATGAGGACCAGATGAACCATGTGATGTTGCTTGGCTTTGACGCTATTTTTCTCTCAGCTTGTTAGGCAGTGTTTTAGAGGATGATTTCAAGAAGTTATCCACGAGGTTAGCATGATTATACTCCAAGGTTAGATCAAGTTAGTAAGGCTTCTCGCAGAGTTGCAGTCATTCTTGAAGGTAGGGGCTTTTTCTTTCTTGGCGTAGTAGATATGCTTTAGTTGATCTTGAAAGTAGTTATCGAAGATTGGGGTCTGGGTTAGTTTTTGCGACGGTTGAAAACAACTGTTAACAAGGCTAACTTCTCCAAAAACTAGCAGTTAGCATTTTAACGGCGAGGTAGATGAGGGTGAAAACATCTTAGGGAGGCTTCCTACGCGGGTTTATTACACTAAAAGTGTTTTTCAGACCTAAAGACCAAGACAATCATACACACAACAAACAGATAAAAACACTCAAGGCAGCACATGAGGGAACTACAAGCAATCATCACACCAGACATGGTACTCTAAGTACCTCACGGATGCCTAATACGCGGGGTAGCTCAATCATAGCGATTGAGTTTGTCCTATCCATCCTATAGGTTTGGGGTTGGTCACATATGTTGATGTCTTCATCTGGCTGCCATCGACTTCAATAAGGACCCTTGTAGTAGTTGGTGGTGACGCAGGCCTGATGTTGAGTCGTCTATGTTGAGGTGGAGGCAAAAATTTGCGTAGAACTTATGGTCTGATCATCTTGGGAACGTGAGGTCTTCAAAGGGGTAGTTGTTGAGGTACTCCCAAAGTCGGCAACTTCTGGTGGCTGGCCTAAAAATTAATAGTCAAGAACTAAGAACTTGATCCCTGATGACTGCAAAAGTGCAAGTCCACAGAGGAACAAGGTTAGCTCCTTGACAAACTTTGGTGACAACCAAAGACATGATGTTATCATCCCTACATGCGCACGGCTAAGTTGGTATCCAATCTTCAATAGCTGCTGTTGGAGATACATGAGTCTTCCAGAGGGATTGATCCATCTTTGAGTTCGAGTTTCCGGTCTGAGTTGGGGACATCATCCAACATGTAGGTTTGAAGTGGATGAGACAATAGAGTAAGAATTTTCAAACCTTTTGATAAAGCGGAGAGATAAGAATTTGGAAGTTTTGAAGAAATAAGAGGAGTAGAAGCTATGCTTCCGACTAAAGAAAGAATTTGTTTCGTAAATAGTTTTTCCCAAGTACTTGTTTCCTAACTAACGTCCATGCTAACTAAGGTCTCCTACAGTCAGGATAGCTCTGATACCACCTCTGTGGGGACCCCGGACCAGCTGTCCGAAGTACCATGTTATGTTTACAGTTCGTGATCCCATGATCAGTGCGTCGTGAACACATAACCGAACTGATATCAAATTACATCATCCTTTACAAAACGGAATAAGAAAATTACAATAAGGTCACATGACCCTTCTTTACATAATAGCCTCGAAGGGCCTAATCTAATCACCAAAGTAGCGGAAAACACTTCAGCAGCGTAGAGCCCAAGTCATCTTCCTTAACCCAATAGGAAACTGACTGGGAAGACGTTCATAGCTCGCATAAACGTCGCCAACTCCTTCTTCATTCGTCGTGTTCCTCCAAGTCTAGCCAAGTAAATAGCCAGAGACAAAGCCGTGAGTACATTGGAATTGTACTCGCAAACCATCAAGAAAGGTGCTAACAATGCTAACTAAAAGAGACAACAGAGGAAAAATAGTTTCTCTTGTGGATAAAGCATGTAGAAGAGAAGTAGTTTCTCTTGTGGATATAGCATGTGAAATAGAATCAATTTCTCTTGTGGATATAGCATGTAGAAAAGAAGTAGTTTCTCTTGTGGATATAGCATGTGAAAGAGAATCTGTTTCTCTTGTGGATATAGCATCCCAACTTCGCAGTTGAAGGGGACACTAAGAGAGTGATAAGACTTTTCTATGGCATCTCTATATCTTTGTTGAAGAAGATACTTCACAAGATTTCCTCAACATAAAACACTAGGATGGGGGTAACCCTTTTTATTTCCTTTCCGACCATCTTCACATGGTCCTCAACTTTCCCGTACCTTTCTGGTACTCCGAAAACAACTTTCCCTTTTTATTTGTAAAGCATTTCTCAAGCAAAATCTAGCCCCGGTTAAGTATGGCCACTCCAACTCGTCCATGACCGCGGACGTGGCTATTCGAATAGATTTGACTCTGCAGAGTTTGCACACTTAGCACGGGATACCTATCGTGTGGGCATCCTCCCCGCATAACAACATATGCCACGACGGGTACCCGGACTTAAGCTTTCTCCCATTCGACTTAGCACGGGATCCTACCCTATGGAGTATGTACCTCCCCGGCACCGTGGCAGCTCACCTCACTTTGAGCGTGACTCCACCGCCAAGCCAGGAGACCCATAGTGTCTTCTGGACGGGTAGCCCCGAAGGCATCCCGTTATACTATTGTCTCCACCAACGACAACCCGAACTCGGGGGTAACCTTACCCTTGTATAGTTGTGCGGTGTCCCATGCTAAGAAGAACAAACTACGAGCTAAGCCCCGTCCCACATAAGGGTAGTGTGGTTACGCGATAAAAAGTTGGGATGGCGAACACTTATACGTAGTGCTCTTTTAAAAGCATTTTACCCACACTTCCTTTGTTGGTCAACAACCAACCATACACCACTTTCCGAAAACATCAAGACCTTTCTCTTGAAACAACACTTGGGCAAGACAACATCTTCCCAAAGTTTTCAAAGTCTTTCCAAAACATAAAACATCGGGGTTTCCCAACCTAAGGTTTTATGTAAGAGCCAAGATATATCGATGTCACAATGCTAGCCATCATACAACTAAGTAGATGATAATTGAGGTGTCAAGGGGATCATACATACTTAGAATAAGTATGCATAGGGACAACATAAGTAAGATAGTTCAACAAGGGTCATGATGTCAATCATCATACCGCTAAGAAGAGGATAATATAGGTGGTCAAGGGGGCATACATGCTCAGGGTAAGCATGCATAAGATCAACAAGGGGTTCAACATACTCGAGAGTAAGTATGCATAACATCAACAAGAGGTTCAACATACTTGGGAGTAAGTATGCATAGCATCATCATAAGTAGAAGATACGACAAGGGCATGATGCTAACCATCATACCACTAAGGGGTGCAGAGAAGGGTGTCAAGAGGTCGACACACTCAACGTAAGTGGCAATACCCATCACACTTAGAGGGTACACCAAGATCATGATGTTGACAACCACCATTCACAAAAGAGGTTTGTTGGCGAGGTGCCAAAGAGAGTAAACATGCTCACGGTGAGCATGCTCCAACAACAAAAGTAGAAATAACACAAGATAGATCGAGAGACAATAATAACAACAAAGTAACCAAAATATGTGATTCAACATTGAGAGATCAAGAGATGGCTTGCCTTGGCTTATTTGTCCCTGGACTTCTTCAAATCCATCAATATAAGAATCCCAACAATATAAATAAAATCCTCGTCCGAACCACTTCTTCTTCTCCGAATTGTTCGCATCTATCGCCGGAAAATATAAAAGGTACAAAATCAACACATTGTACCAACAAAACAACATACAACAATCAACAATCAATAGCTAACCGCTCTACTAAGGCTAACATATTAAGGACTTATAGATACTACAAGGCAACTAAGAGAAAACCCATTTTATTTACCTAGTAAAGGTATGAGAGCTTCACAACTTAGCAATTGCTTCTCTGGTTATCACCATGGCATAAAATTGTTACTCCCTATTAGATAACACCACAAAGGAAGATAAGTGCATTGGTTTTGCATAAAAAACATTTATATTTTATTTTTAAACATTTTTGGAAAAGCTGAAATCATTTTCCTACTTTATTTTGCTCACAGAACATTACACAAGTAAGTCAAAAAAAATTATACCACTGGATAGCTATTCAAACATAGCTTCATACAAAATTGGATTCACTAAATTTGAAGTTATAAAGATTTTTAATATTTATTTTACTGGCCAGAGGGACCAAAACAGTGTTTAATATCTTACAAAATCTCAGATGCTCAATTAAATCTGAGCTCTGGATATGTTGTTACCAAAACAATTATGAGTACAACAAAAGTGGTTTCATTCCAAAAAAAATAGTTTAAGCTCCTGAAATAAATCATCAAACACAGATTCTGAATGAACTTGTACTTAATACCACAATCTCATATTTTGACATAATATACTCAAACCAGTGCCAAAAGATGGGCATCTGCATCTAGTTTACTGCAAATTGGATTTGGGTTTAAATTGTTTTAAAAACTCTCACAAATGGATTAACAAGGTTACTCCATGTCTTTACCATTTGCTTTATCTCTCGATTTACATAACAGATAAAGGTTTGAAACTGGTTTGAGATGATTAAGAAAACATCCAGCAGTGCTACAAAATTGGAATCACTTAATTAGGATCACAGATGGATTTTTGGTGATTTCAAAGCTAACAGCCATGTCTGCAGAACACACAGAATAAGTTTAATTCACCAAAAATCGTACAAAAATCCTAAAAATATGAGGTCAGTTGCATCTAAAAGGTATTGAAAATCTGGTTCTAGACCAATTGGTTTCGTTCAAAAATTAGTTGCCAAGTCCCTTGTTTAATTAAACAAAGTCAGATCTGACCAAAACTTGATTTGTGCACCATTTCAATTTTAGGAGGGCATTTGAAGTGGCACCTACGGGAAAATGAAGCTACTGAAGAGGGCTTTCAAGCACCGTTGAGTTTGCCCAAAAAGATTTCACAGAAAGATTTAGATCTAACAAATAGTGTTTCTTCATGGTTTTAGAACTTTATTTACCCAGGAGAATCTGTAAAGAATTTTGAGGATGAAACCAACGCCAAGTGGTAGATCTTTTCAATAATCTGTGGAACTTCGAATCACTCGATTCGGAGTTGTACACGAGTTTTGGTGGATTTTACAAGTTTGAACAGAATCTCAAACAATAAGTTTCAAGAAATTACTGCAGGGATTTGCACGAACTTTGGTCAAGAACTTCAGATCTGAGGATAGGTGAAGCTTCTCCATGCTTGGACCAACATGCACCTGCATCAAGATCCAATCTTGTGAGAGGGAAAAAGAGAAAGAGAGATGGATTCAGCTAGGGTTAGGGGAGAAGAGAGTGAGAGGGATGCTCTCATGGTGAGGAGGAGCTTGAGGGAGGAGGGAGCTGCGTCTTGGAGTGTTTTCCATGGTCATGGCAGGCCATGGAGCTTAGGAGGAACAACAGCTCATGGTGGAGGGGAGGAGGAGAGTGTGAGGGAGTGGAGAATGGACAAAATGAGAAGCAAAGGGGAGGGGTGGCCGGCTATGGGGTTTTAATAGAGGGAGAGAGTGGTGGCAGCCCTCTCATTGATTGGTGGAGGTGGGTGGCTGCCTTGGGGAAGAGATATTTGACCCAAGCTGAATTTATTTGTGGCATTGGGAAGGGACAAAGGAGGTGAGGCTTCCCAAGGTGGAGTAACTATGTGAGAGGGAGAGAGAAGATGGCTGGCCGAAATTGTCATCCCAACACAATGGCCGGCTCCACCCTTGCCAAGCACAAGTGAACAATGTGATAGAGATTGACAACATTCATGTGTATAGACCAAAGCATGATGTTGGGGAGGTAATATGAATGGGTGACTTGAATGAAGATGCGGTGCGGAAGGAGGGAGACAAGTTTGTGGACGAGGAGGTGGAGCGGCAGCTGGTTGGGCGACAGGGTGCTGGTTCTGTCTAGGAGCTCGAATTCGGCAGCCGTTCTCATCGCGCTCAATAGGGGCTCTCTTGCAATCCTTCTTCCTGTGCCCAGAGCAGAGACAATTAAGGGAGCACACCGGGGCTCTGCAGTCAATTGCCCGATGCCACTTGAGAAGAAATGGAGACACCTCCAGCGTAGCCACATTGGCAGGCGTCTTGTCTCCTTAATGCCGGGTGGAGGGAAAGCCGACCGGACCGGAGCGCGGCGCTTGCGCGGCATCACTGTCTCCCATCTTTCCATCACATCCTCGCGCGGCGCCGCGGAGAGCTCAGCCGCACATGAATGCGCTGTCTCTTTGACGAAGCAACCGTTCCATCCACGATATCCTACAGTAAATTCGCCCAAATCTTTGCCATGAATGCCAAGATGCTTACCAGAACTGCGCGGATTCAACGGGGTGAGCGGGGTTTTAGGCACCACAGTCCCTGATGCAGAGAGGCCCGGGGCAGCCCGGCCGATCAACGAGGAGGCGTCGCTCGGCGGCTCGAGATCTGGCCGCAACTGCATGAACCAGAACAGAACAGGCTGGAGTCCAGGTGGGATAGTGGAGGGAGGTGGCGGGAGGGGCTGTTCGGGGCTGGGTGCGCAGGCATGTGGGGAGGGCGGCGGGGTCGGCGTTGCGGCCGCCGGCGGGGCGGGGATCGCCTGGAGCGGTTGCGGGAGGGGACATTGACAAGGGATTAACTTGTCAATGCCTACAGATTGTAGACTAGGGTTTTGCTAGAAGTAGAGGGCAAGTAGATCTCGAAGGTTTCAGCCGAAAAGTACTCGCTGATTGTAAAAACTAGGGTTCTGTTGGTAATAGATTCGATCCTTTCTTTGTCCCTCGACTCCCTCTTATATAGGAGGTGGAGCCGAGGATTTCGTAATACACAAGTTTACAGATTCCGGGAGGGTTTCTAACCCGTCCCGCAAGATTACAAGTATCCTTTCCTAATACAACTCTAGCTTTCCTTAATAGTATCTTGGGCTTCCAAATCTCCTTATTCTTCGGGTTATGGGCCTCCAGTAAACCCCGGGTACTATCTTCGGCAGGCCCATTAGGGATGCCTATGTCAGTAGCCTCTGAGATTTTGCTTGAATCGCAGAATCAGGGAAAATCTCCAGCTTTATATTCGTTCCATTTGCCAAATTTACCACATATCTTTTGAAATATGAAATTCTATATTGTACAGGGATAACGGTAATTGGGGCTAGTTCATCTGACGGATCAGATACTAGTTAACTGCTCTAGTGGCAATCCGCAAAAACCTACTTCAAGATCACGTCCCTCGACATGATCTCGGGATACTGGTGTAAACTTCAATAGGTGCCGCTTAAGGTCTTACCATTCTGTCGAGTCCCAGTCATATTTTATCGGGTACCTAACGCGTCCGTTAGGATTTTTCTTCGTATCTGTTGATACGGAAAAAGTAGCAAACCGCCGTCAGAGACGGTGCCACGCCGCTCAGAACGGATTTGGGGTCTTACCTTCGCAAAGTTTTGCGGCATTCAGAGATTATTCGCGACTTTTAGCGCTCTAAGAATATATTGTCGAGTGCTTTTTAGCTGTTGGAATAGCACATTTTATTGAGTCATATTTGATGACTTATTTTGCCTTCCCGATGGGAGTATATGTAGAGTTATCTATATAACTCGAAATATACTCACTTCTTTTTTCTTTCTTTATAAATTTCATCGGGCATGCGAACAGCGTTCCCGATGGGAGTAGCCCCCGAGGCTACAGCCAAGGACTTGTGCTTGGTTGTAGGCTCCACAAATTAATATTTTCTGCCGCTATATTGTTAATCTTTCACGAGCTTTTCATATCTATCGGGTGCGTGACCAGCGCTCCCGATGGGAGTAGCCCCCGAGGCTATGAACAAATGCTTGCATTTGATCATAGGCTCTCTCCATTACTATTTTGTTACACTCGAATTTTTCTTTTTTCCGAAGTAGCCCCCGAGCATTTGGGCAAAAACTTGTATTTGATCAAAGGCTCCCGAAATAATCTTTTGTAGCCGATAATTTTACCAAGCTGCATAGTCGAGTTTTTCCCTTTGCCAAGGTGACATCATTGCTGACGATGGCCACGATTACTGTATTGGGAACGTGCGAAAACTGCTTCTGTCTCTGTCTCATGGGTCCAAATTTCCTATCCAGTGGACACGTCGTGCAAGTGGGGGACACACGTCCTCCACTTTTTCTGGCGCACGCGCTGTGCCGCATGTCTCTTCTTTTCTCAGTGAAAATCCGTTTTTACCCTTTGTCCACGTGTTCTCCATCTGCTCCATAACATTTCCATCCAACGGTTGCGTCGATTCACCGCACCTCTATTTAAGTCCATCGTCTTCTTCCTCTGTCACTTTCGCTCGCGCCGCCCATCTGCTCTTCCTTTGCAAAAGCTCTCCATTGCGGCCTAAAGTTCCTTGTGCTCCACCGCTCGTGCGCTCTTCGCCTCCACTCTTGTTGATGCCACCGCGCAAACTCACCAAGCACAGCGCTCCTGAAGCAAAGATGGCAACCGAAGATCTGGGGAACTTGGAGTGGGAGAGATCGAAGATCTCCCAGCAAGATGTCAACTTGCTGAAGAAGCTTGGCATCAGCGGGAAGTAAGACGCACTGCGCTTCCCGAAGGAAGAAAGCTACCCAGCCCCACCGATGCAATATCGGGTTAGTTTCGTCGACCACCTCATCCGTGGTCTTTCCACTCCCATCCATGATTTCCTTCGTGGGTTGTTGTTCATGTATGGACTGCAACTTCACCATCTCACTTCCAATTCCATCCTCCACATCTCTATTTTTATCACATTATGCGAGTCTTTCCTTGGGATCCATCCTAATTGGTCCCTATGGAAACGTATCTTTCTTTGTCGCCGCAATGGCTCTTCCAGCGTAGCCTATAAGATAGGCGGCGTTGTGATCTACGTTCACCCTGACGTCGAATATTTTGACGTCAAATTCCCTGATTCAGTTCAAGGGTGGCGCAAAAAATGTTATACATCCGCGAGGAGAACCATGGCTCTGTGGTGGACAACATTCCTCCTTTTGATGGTGCCGAAAAAATCTGTCGCCGCCGATCTTGGGATGCAGAGGCTACCGACGCAGAAAAAGCGGCGACAGAGGCCCTGATGACACGTATCCACGAGCTCCAAAATACTCGTGGACAAGAATTATCGGGTATCCAAATCACGTCATATTTCTTTAGGATTAGGGTGCAGCCTCTTCAAGCTCGCATAAACCCTCTTTGGATGTATGCTGGCGAAAAAGATGTGGATCGCTTGTCGACGGATTTATCGGTCAAGGACTTGGAGAAACTTGTCCGAAAAATCTCGTCGTTGAATAAGAAAGACAACGTCCCGACTTCTTGTGGTGTGATGCCGTATAGTGCCACCAATGCGCTCCCACAGGTAATAAATTGTTAGCATCAATTTCAGTCACGCATTTTTTCCTTTTTGTCCTTGTGTATACTTTTTCTTCAACTGCTCCATGCCGATATATATATTTTCTGTCTTTAACAGGGTCATGCGACTGCGTCGCCTCTTCCTCCCCTTCCTGAGGGTGGAGACGTCGAAGAAAGGGCTGTTGTCACCGACGATAACCAGGGTGTGTCTCGCCCTGAGAGTGAAGCCGCAGGTTCTCGAAAATCTGTGGCATCTTCTGAAAAGGACGCTGAGGCCGAGGCAACATCGTCGACACGCTCTCCTCCTTCAGCTGCCTCTCCTAGGAGTAAAAGGAAGAGGGACGAGGCTGTTGACAACGGCACATCCAAAGCCGGTGCTGCCCGTGCCGAAGAAACTGTGCTTGATGCTAAGAAGAAGGCTTTGGATCTTTACGAAGCTGCTCTTATCAGCTCGTAAGTTTTTAATGTACTATATTTGTTTCTTGTCGATATATTTTTTTTTGTTGCTTTTTTACCCTGTCGCTTTTTTGTTGTACTGGCGATGAAGAGGAGGATGTACCTATTGACGAGACTGCTCGAACGAGCACGTCTCGTACTTTAGTTATCTCGGAAGCTAGTCCTGATGGCGACGAAACTTCACCTCCTCAACAAAACCCGGAACATCCAACTCCAGCTGTGAGCCCCTAGGCTCCTTCTCCGAAAACAGCCAGGGTGGAATCGACCAAGGAACCAACCATTTTAACTAGTTGTTCCTCGACTCCTTTGATGGAAGAGGTAATTTGTTTTCTTCTGTCCTGTATTGATTTTACTATTTTGAATTTCCCTCTTTTTCTTCTTGATGTCGAGTTTTCCTATATTAATCCTTTTTGCATGGTGATTTCTTCAGCCTTTCATGAAAGAGCTCATCCTCTTCGGCACCCAATTTATCGGGTATCGTGATTATGCCGCCACACTTGAAGGTACCCCCTTTTTTCTTTTGTCTGTCTTTCCTTGTCGAGTATATTCTGTCACTATTTTGTGCCGCCATGCTTTATTTGTCTGTCTTATGTTGACAGAAAAACTTGCGGAAGCCAACAAACGCGCTAGCGCTCTTGCTGCTGAATTAGAGCGAAGCAAAACAGCTCGCATGAAAGCTGAAGCAGATGCTGCTGATGTCGAAGATCTTCAGAAAAGACTCAACGACGCAGAAAATGCTCTGAGTGAAAATGTAGCTCAACATTCTGCTCATGAGGAAGAGATCCTTAGTCGACTGGAATCGCAGAGTCGACGTTTTGTTAGTAAGTGTTCACACCTTTGCTAATTTCTTGCATCATCTTTGTTCCCTTTTTCCTTTCATCAATTCTCGCTTTAAACAGGGAGAACACACCAAGAGTATGAGCTGGAGAACCCTGAAGGTGACCAGCTCCTTGATGCTCTTTCTCTCCTTGAAATCCACGGCACTGAAGCTCGTGACGGCCTTGCTGAAGCTGAGATTGGCCTGTCACGGCTTTTTCCTTATTTTTTCAAGAAGGAGGAACCCGCAATTTTTATTGATCTTGCCAAGTGCTTCACTTATCAAGAGGATCTTGGACTCCAACTTCTCCAAGAAATCAGTGAGCCTTGGCGCCATATATTCTGCTTGCATCCCGAAAGTTTCCGACAGTCGATGAAAATCTTTGTCGCACTTATCAGCTAGCGCGAAACTTCCCTTGACTGTGATTGGTCCCTTGGGTCCAGGCAACCTCCACAATAAGTACATGTAATGAGGTACCGCCATAAAACTGGCATATGCTGGTCGTCCCAACAAGGCGTGATATTGCGACGGGAAATCCACAACTTCAAACTCCATTTTCTCTATCGTGTAGTTTTCTCGGGTCCCAAACTGAACGTCGAGATTGATCTTACCCAACGGATAACTTGGCTTCTCTGGCGTGATCCGGTGGAAACGTGTATCAGTTGGTGTTAGATTTGCCAGAGATATGTTCATCTTCCTTAATGTATCTGCGTACATAAGGTTTAAACTGCTGCCGCCATCTATAAAGACTCTCGACACGTCGAAACCGGCAATTGCTGCGGGTAAGATAAGTGCGGATTGCCCTGGTCGAGGAACCTGCTGCGGGTGATCCGCAATTGTAAAGCCAATGTCCTGTCCCGACCAATTTAGGTACTCGACTGTTGGTGGAGGCATCTTCTCTGCCATGAACACTTGTCGCGAGATCACCTTGCGCCCTGTTAGATGGCCTAGCTTTCTGAATCATCGAGACAGCACCATTGGAGTTAGGATCGACATATGGAGGTGGGTGTGGTGCTGCCGCTATTCTAAGCTGGTGCCGATTTTCGTCCGTAATTGCGGGAGGAGGTGGATCTCACTCCTTGGCCCCTGGGGATTTCTGTTCATTGCTTGGGCATTGGCAATCCCTGCGGCCCGCAACATTGCCTGGAAATTGCGATAGTCTTTCTGGAGATGACCTGACTGCCTCTTTCCGTTATTGTCGAGATAGAAGTGCATCTGGCATGGCCCGTTCATCATTTCCATGGGAGACACATATGGTCTTTGAAACCTTGGTCCACTATTTTGCATGTTACCTCGGAAATCGCCTCTGTTGTCGCCTTGTTGCTCATTACTTCTTTGGTAATCATCTCGATTGTTCCCTCCAGAGTTTCCTCGGAAACCAGCCGATATGTGGCCAGGAGCATCATTATTGTAGAACTGGCGAGAAAATCGCCTTCTATTTTGGAAATTTCGACTGCGGTCCTCCTCTGGCGACCTATGTCGTTTGTTGTGTATAGCGTCTTCTCCATCTGCCCATCTATTTTATATCTCCATTAATGCTGATATTGTCTTAGGATTGGTTCTCCCTAGGTCTTCGACGAAGTCTCCCCGTCGAATTCCTGCCACGAACGCGTCTATTGCCCTCTCGTCAGATATATCCTCTGCCGAGTTTTTAATAATGTTCCACCTCTGTATATATTTCCTCATTGATTCGTCGTGTTTCTGTCTACACGCCCTCAGCTCTTCCAATGACGCGGGTTTCTTGCAAGTGGATCGGAAATTCCTTACGAAGATATCTTCAAAACTATCCCAGCTGTCGATGGAACCTGGGGAAGTTTCTTTATCCAAGATCGCGCGGCTCCACTTAAGTGTACTTGGATGCTTTGCATGGCTGTTGCCCTGGTTCCGCCTATCAACTTCACCATCTCAAGGTAATCAACAAGCCAGTCCTCGGGATCTTGTAGGCCATCGAATTTCTTGAAGTTTTCGGGTAACTTAAACCCTTTTGGGACTCGAGTTTTTCGAACTCGTCTCGTAAAGCACGGTAACCCGCACATATCTTCATCAGCAACTTCTGGTGACTGCCGATGTTCTCTTCTTTCTTGTTGCGCTCTATCCACTCTTGCTTTTTGCCGCCGTATCTCTAGCTCCACTTGTCCTTGGTGGATCTTGCACTGCTGTCGTGGGTCGTGGACTATTTTGCCTTAGGGCTCCTTCGGGAGGTGTAGCTGCGAATGCTGTTCCCATTACTCCAACTCCAGCCATTGCCATATTAAACAATGGTTCTCTCGGGTCCCCAGGAGGTGGTCTGGACGCGAGGATGTAAGCTTGCGTTGCCATGTACCCAGCTTCTGGGGTTTTCGGGATAATATTTCCCCTTGTATCAATCGTCATGAAGGACATGTCGAGATTTTGAATTATATTTCCTCTCTGCTTCAGGTATATTTTGCAGCCGAGATCTTGCTCTCCTCCGAGCTTCTCTCGTGACTATCTCCCGAAGTTCCTGATCGACTGAGCTCTGCTCGTCGCCTGCTTGATGCGGAGGCTGCCTCCTTTCTTCTATTCAGGGATACTGTCTGTTTTTCCAGCTCCCTACTCACACGAGCAAGTCTATATTGATAAGCTTGCAATTCTTGTAGGTAGCGGTTGTGGTCATCGGTTCTGAACCGTCCATGGCTCTTGCGGCTCTATCCCACGCTGCTTGCGGGAGTTGAACTCTTTCACGAGGTGAAGCCCCGACATATTTAGTTCCTAGACCTTTTCTGAGATCAGCGGGATCGACGTAAGGGTTTCCCAAATCGTCGAAAGCCTCTGACGTCCCTGGTTCTGCTCGGTTTGCCTCCTCGATCGCATAGACTTGATGATGTTTTGAGTGTTGATTTTTATCAGGATTGGTGACACCATCATAGAGATTGGTGAAGACCTTTCCTATGGCAACAGATTTGTCGATGAAGTTGAAGTTGTCGATGCTGTTGGAGTCGCTGCTTATAACAGAGTCCGCAGACGACTCGAAGGATGTGTCGCTAAAGATCTGGGCGAGCTGTCCGCTCGCCTTGGTGTCGATGAAGCATGACGACGAAAACTCTTCGTCGCTCGATGAAAAGTCAGAATCGATCGCTGAAAATTCCGACGAGATCGGAACTTCGAGACGACAGGATCCTTCCTTGTTGACGCCAAATCAGAATTCTCCGAACGTCATAACGATGGGCTCCTCCAGATACACACATGCATCCAAACGAGAGGGCGGGTGAGGAATAAAATCGACTAGATCAGTTTTTTCCTGTTTACCTCGATCCATCGCATTGCTTGCTACCGACGAAGTCGACGATTCTGGACGTGCCATCGAGATCAGCTCCTTGCAACCTCTAATTCCCACAGACGGCGCCAATTGACAAGGGATTAACTTGTCAATGCCTACAGCTTGTAGACTAGGGTTTTGCTAGAAGTAGAGGGCAAGTAGATCTCGAAGGTTTCAGCCGAAAAGTACTCGCTGATTGTAAAAACTAGGGTTCTGTTGGTAATAGATTCGATCCTTTCTTTGTCCCTCGACTCTCCCTTATATAGGAGGTGGAGCCGAGGATTTCGTAATACACAAGTTTACAGAGTCCGGGAGGGTTTCTAACCCGTCCCGCAAGATTACAAGTATCCTTTCCTAATACAACTCTAGCTTTCCTTAATAGTATCTTGGGCTTCCGAATCTCCTTATTCTTCGGGTTATGGGCCTCCAGTAAACCCCAGGTACTATCTTCGGCAGGCCCATTGGGGATGCCTATGTCAGACATACCTTCAGTTATGTGTAACTTTTGATGACAATACAACAGAAATTTCTTACACAACTATTTTCTTAATAACAATTCCCTTTTGTACAATTTTTTTTATTTGTTATGTTAATTTATGTTTCTTTGGACCAACTATTATAATTCTCTTTTTCGGGCCAGTGGTTTTTAAGGTGGAAATAACGGGTGGGGCAAACCACTTGCAACTCAAATTAACAACCACTTGCAACTTAAATAAACTACCACTTATAACTCGAATGAACTACCACTTTCAACTATTATTAGTACCTAGGGTATAAATTAACTTTTGGGTAGGTAACTTTTTGCATTTACCATTGATAAAATAACGGGCAGAGAGTTGATAACTTGTGAGATAAAAATTTAACAAGATGTTTTAAATGGATTTTAGCTTTTCGGGTCGGTCACTTTTCGCATTTACCGTTGATAAAATAACGGGCAAAGGGATGAGAACTTGTGAGCTAAAAAAGTTAACAAAATGTTTTAAATGAATTTAGCTTTTCGGGTCGGTAACTTTTCTCATTTACCGTTGATAATATAACGGGCAAAGAGGTTGATAACTTGTGAGCTAAAAACATTAACAAAATGTTTTAAATGAAATTAGCTTTTCGGGTCGGACACTTTTCGTATTTACCGTTGATAAAATAACGGGCAAAGGGTTGGTAACTTGTGAGCCAAAAAAGTTAAAAAAATGTTTTAAATGACATTAGCTTTTTGGGTCGATCACTTTTCTCATTTATCGTTGATAAAATAACAACAGGCAAAGGGCTGATAACTTTGAGCTAAAAAAGTTAACAAAATGTTTTAAATGAAATTAGCTTTTCGCTTCGGTCACTTTTCGCATTTACCATTGATGAAATAACGGGCATAGGGTTGATAACTTATGAGCTAAAAAAGTTAACAAAATATTTTAAAAGAAATTAGCTTTTTAGGTCGGTCACTTTTTGCATTTACCGTTGATAAAATAACTGGCATAGGGTTGATAACTTGTGAGCTAAAAAAGTTAAAAATATATTTTAAATAAAATTATATTTACGCGTTGTTCACTTTTGGCATTTACCGTTGATAAAATAACGGGCATAGGGTTGATAACTTATGAGCTAAAAAAATTAACAAAATATTTTTAATGAAATTCATTTTTCAGATAGGTCACTTTTCCCATTTACCGTTGATAAAATAACGGGCATATAGTTGATAACTTGTAAGCTAAAAAAGTTAACAAAATATTTTAAATAAAATTTAGCTTCTCGGGTCAGTCACTTTTCACATTTTCCGTTGATAAAATAACGGGCATAGGGTTGATAACTTATGATTTAAAAAGTAGTCAAAATATTTTAAACAAAATTAACTTCTCAGGTTGATAATTTTTCACATTTAGCATTAACAAATCACTTTTTTTAGAGTTGATGTTATTTAGCCCAATTTTTATTTTATGAAAACATATTAACATAAATGCTAGTTTATGGATGTTATGCTCACAGAAGATTCACTGGTAAAGTAACCAGGCTTTTTGACTTTTCCTCAACTTCCTTCATGCACGACCTGCACAGCTGCACTCCCATGTGCATTTTCTCTTCACTTTAACTTCTCGTCTCTCTGGTGCACGCTCGAGGCTCGACCAAGCCCCCAAAACCAGCTAAATCTTCTCTCTTCTTCAATTTGGAACACACCAAAATGTAAACATAAAATCTACACTTTGTCTCCTGTTTTCTTCTATGTATTTTTGTGCGTGGATATTGACATCTAGTTTCTTTGTTTAACATTGTTGGCTCCATTTCATTTTGTTTTCTTCTAGTGACTAATCTTTATAGTACAATCATGGCTTAAAATAATGAATGCCATCGATTCTTTTTATAAGAAGAAAGTTAGACTAGATGTGGATAAAGCATCGGTTGATACCAACTCGAACAAATGAGATTATCAAAGATAGAGATTGCATTGGCGTTCTGGATCGGTGGCATTCATTATCGGACAAATGGAATGACCATGATTAACTTCTGTATATTTCATACATGTTTTTGCATGCGCTTAAAATGTTGAACCCTGGCTTTACACACGCATCACATGATAGAAGCTGTCTTTATACATATATGCCAAAAAACCAACTGAAAATTGCATGGGAACCGGCAACACAGCCCAAATATTTCCCAGCGCCTCTAATTATGCGTCCCGCTGTATTTACCTTGGAGTTATGCTCATGTTTGGCCCCCCTATGTGTATTTCCTAGCTCCGCCGTTGGCTCTATCTATATATACTATCTCTATCTCTACTACATACTATAATTCTATCTCTTCTCTTCTCTATCTCTCTCTCTATATATATCTACTGCTATAATGTGGCAGTTTTGAACTAGAAATGCATCTAGCAACAATTAGATAGCTAGGACAGTTGGTCTCCAAAAACTAACGGACAAGATCTTCCTGGATTCACGTGAGCATAGCAGCTAGCATCGTCATCCATGTGTTTTTGAGGATCCAGAGATCCCCAATATCCATATATAAGAGTCAAGAACCACACCACAGTACCGGAAAATAGATCCATTCCGCCAACCCGGACCGACATCCCACCCCGCGTCCATGGCCTAAACTGAAGGCCAGAGAAGCGAGGCCACGGTTCGGTGACGACGCCGATGGGAAGAATGGGAACCCTAATCGATCATATATATATGTATGTAATTTGCTAGTTGATATATATATATATATATATATATATATATATATATATAAGTAAATTAACTAGAGTGCACCATGCATGCATGGTGTTTGGCCACCGCGAATCGTATATATAAGGAAACATGCATGCAAATTAACCTTGCTACCCTTCAGCACCTCGCTCATATTGCTACAGGAAACGCCAACAACAATAATGGCGGGAACCGAAATGGAGACCCCCGCTCCAAGCTGAAGGATTTCCAGAGCACCAACCCTCTTGTTTTCGCCAAGTGCGCTGAACCCCTTGAGGCCGACGATTGGCTTCGCACCATAGAGAACAACCTGGAGGTCGCCGGAGTCGGCAATGATGAGAAGGTGTTGTTTGCCACTCACTTTCTTTCTGGACCTGCACGCGCTTGGTGGGAAAATTTCAAGGCTATTCAAGCTGAAGGACACGTCATCAACTGGGAAGAATTCAAGGCCAAGTTTCGCAAGACCGACATTCCTTCTGGACTGATCAAGCTTATGAAGGACAAGTTCATGAACCCGAGGCAATGAAGCATGTCTGTGGTGGAGTACATGGACAAATTCACCACTCTGTCTAGGTATGCACCTGAAGATACCGACGCGGAAGAGAAGAAGAAGGATCGCTTTCTAACTGGTCTGCATGATGAGATGCAAAGTATCTTGGTGGCTGTTCCATACCCAGATCTTGAGTCGCTAATAGATGCCTCCATTATGGTTGAAAACAAGCACAAGAATGCGTTTGAGAATCGCAAGCGCAAGGCGATGCTGCAGCAAGGCAGCTCCAGCACTCAGCGAACCCGCAGTTTCCCTCCACCAAGGCCGGCGCCCCAGCAGCATAAGGCACCACCCCCTGCACCTCGCCCCAACAACCCCAATCGCAACTACAACCCTTAGCGTTCTGGAGGAAGCAACTTCAATCCCAATTACAACCGCCAGAACAACAACGTCCGCCCCTCCACCAATGGATGTTATGCCTGCGGACAGCCGGGTCATTTGTCCAAGGAGTGCCCCAACAGGGCGACTTCTGGGCAGCGCCCCAATGCGCCCAAGCCAAATCAGGGACAAGCTCGCACTGCTGCCGGAAGGAGCCACAACCAGAGGAAGCCAGGTGAACCAGCTAAAGGGCACCTAAATCATGTCAACGTAGAAGAAGCTCAGGAAGCTCTGGATATCGTTCTGGGTACGTTCCCCGTCAATTCAGTACCCTCCATCGTCTTGTTTGATTCCGGAGCATCGCATTCGTTTGTTACTAACCCGTTCGCTAGAAAGAGTGGTTTAAGGCCAACCATCATGAGACGGCCTATGTTAGTTCAAATTCCGGGAACTTCCACCAAAACGGATCTATCCTGCAAGGATGTTCCTATAGATATTCAGGGGAAGCATTTTCACGCCAACCTGATAGTATTGGGTGAGCAAGGACTGGAAGTTATTCTAGGTATGGATTGGATGATCAAGTATAAGGGTCATATAGACTGTGCTCGCCGAGCCATAACCATGACTGCTGAGGACGGCGAGATAGTTGAACATGTAGCCACCATGCCATCTTCGAAGGCCTTATGCAAGAAGAGTGTCGCTAGTCCAGCCCTGCATGAAGTACCTGTAGCTTGTGAGTATCCTGAGGTTTTCCCCGATGAGTTACCCGGTATGCCCCCTGATCGGGATATCGAGTTTATCATTGAGCTAGTCCCCGGAACTTCCCCTATCGCTCAGCGACCCTACCGGATGAAACCCCAAGAATTAGTTGAGTTGAAGAAGCAGTTGGATGACATGTTGAGGAAATAGTTGATTCATCCTAGCGCATCACCCTGGGGATCTCCCGTTATCTTTGTGGATAAGCGGGATGGTACTATGCGCCTGTGTGTGGATTACCGGAAGCTGAATGATGTCACCATCAAGAATAAATACCCCCTTCCCAAAATTGAAGATCTGTTTGACCAGATGAATGGAGCCCAAGCTTTCTCTAAGATAGATCTCAGAATTGGTTATCATCAACTCAAGGTTCGAGAGTCAGACATTCCCAAGACTGCCTTCACTACACGGTATGGACTATTTGAATATACCGTGATGTCCTTCGGACTAACCAATGCCCCTACCTATTTCATGAATCTCATGAACAAGGTGCTCATGAAGTACCTCGACAAGTTCGTCGTGGTTTTCATCGACGATATTCCGATCTACTCCAAGAATGAAGAAGAGCATGCTGAACATCAACGACCAGCTTGACTACTCCAACCCCTCAAAGTCCCTGAATGGAAATGGGAAGAAGTTGGAATGGGTTTCATTACTGGACTTCCTAAATCTCAGCGTGGTCACGACTCCATCTGGGTCATTGTCGATCGACTCACCAAGGTTGCTCACTTCATTCCAGTCAATACTACCTACCGCGGTACCCGCTTGGCTGATCTTTATATATCCCGAATCGTGAGTCACGGAGTTCCAAAGAGGATCGTCTCTGATCGAGGTACCCAGTTCACCTCAAAATTTTGGGAAAGCCTGCATGAAGCGTTAGGAACCAGGCTATCATTTAGCACCGCCTATCACCCGCAGACCGGAGGCAAAACTGAAAGAGTAAACCAGATTCTTGAAGATATGCTTCGTGCTTGTGTCCTCACCTATGGAGAAAAATGGGAAGATTGTCTACCTTTCGTGGAATTTTCTTACAACAATAGCTACCAAGCTAGTCTGCAGATGCCCCCATTTAAAGCCTTATATGGTCGCCGTTGCCGAACCCCTCTCAACTGGTCCGAGACTGGAGATAGTCAAGTTTTTGGACCTGACCATCTTCGCGAAGCTGAAGAACAAGTTCAACTGATCCATGATCGCCTCAAAGCCGCTCAGTCCCGCCAGAAGAGTTATGCTGATGCCAAGCGTCGCGAGTTGACCTTCAATGTTGGAGATCATGCTTTTCTTCGTGTCACTCCACTCAACGGAATGCAGAGATTTCACTTCAAAGGGAAGCTTGCCCCCAGATATATTGGGCCCTTCAATGTTCTCGCTCATCGAGGTGAAGTATCCTATCAACTGGAACTGCATGCTGAATTAGCGGATTTCCACTATGTTTTCCATATCTCTCTTCTTCGACGATGCCTCCAAGTACCTGACAAGCCTGAGACATTCAAGAACATCGATTATCGCACCCTCAACCTCAAAACCGACTTAACCTATTGTGAAGTACCCCTTCGGATTCTGGAAGAAGCTATTCATCTCACCCGAAGAAGAAAGATTAAATTCTTTAAAGTCCAGTGGACTAATCACTCCAAGGAGGAAGCCACTTGGGAACGAGAAGATCAACTCCAAAAGGACTTCCCCGCACTCTTGAATTCTTAGCCACCAAATCTCGAGGACAAGATTCATTTTAAGGGGGAGGTTTGTGACAACCCAACTTTTTCACTTTCATTTGAAATTTTGGAATGCAAAATTTTGGGCCAACAAAAACTTTTTCTGTTCTAAAATTGTGCATGCATGATTGAGCTTGTTCTTGTTTGAGTGAGTGCATGTGTGTTGTCTTGTGAAAATCTCCAATTGAGTGTAAATCCCTAAAACCCTTTTCACATGTGACAACCCTTTCTTTTATTTCTAGTTTTATTTAAATAAACCATGCTAAAAACCCTTTGAGTATTGTCACTCTTCTTTTTATTGATTTGTGAAATGAAATTCTCTTTCTCATTAAAACCCTAGGACTTGAACTTCCCTTATTACATAAGTGGATCTCACTAGATCACATTTTACTCTTGTTGTTTTATTTCTTTTCCTTCTCTCTACATAACCAAAAATCATTTCGAAAAATTTCTTAGTCTAGTGTTATTGACCTCATCTCATTACTATTCTTGATTACCCAAAAATCAAAAGAGGATAGTCATGCTAAAAATTATTGAAATGGTGTGTCGAGGGTACTCCTCGGCAATGCCCTCCATATGGGGCTTAGGGTAGATGGAATCCTATAGGCTGACACGAGACATCGGTTATCAAACAAGCGGGGAGAGTGATTTACCCAGGTTCGGGGCCCTCGATGAGGTAAAACCCTTACGTCATGCCTGTCTGATCTTGATTATGAAAATATCGAATTACAATAGGGTGCCTAAGGTTTCGGCTGTGATATCGTCGAGAGACTAAGTTCTGTAATGACCTAGCTCTAGACTTGCGGTGGCTATGATTACTATGATTGTGTGTGTCCCTCGGCAGCCCCTCTCCTGGCCCTTATATTGGGAGCCAGGTCTCAAGAGATATGTCCGGGTACGACTAGGTTACTAAGAGTCCTAGGTCTAAACTTTCCTTGTATTCTTCGTCTTCTTGCCTTGGTCTTCAAGAATTATTCTTAGGAACCGACGCAGTGGCCCACCTGGCCATCGAGTGCCTTCATGGGCCCCTAGTTGGGCAGCAAGAGGTAGTGCAACATTAGTTACCCGAAGGGTAATGCCCACATCAGTAGCCCCTGAGTGATTGGCCGAAGAAACTTCGGGCAAGGACTAAAAAAGTGTCTTCTGTTTGAATCTTCGTTTTTGCCAGAAAAATATTGACTTTCTTGTAATAGTAGCATCTTCCTTATCGAGTGCGCGTTCAGCGCTCCCGATGGGAGTAGCCCCCGAGTCTAGGCACGGATGCTAGCAACCATGTGTAGACTCAAGTTGTACTACTCCAATCTTTTTTCTGCCAAAGCTTTCCGCAAATTGTTATGGTCATCCGATATCTCTCCTTTCATCGGGTCTTCATTTCTTCCAAACAAGATTTAATACGTAAAGGATATCGAGTAACGTGCCCGATTTTACCGGTTAACTGCCGATGGCAAAACAACGTTACCCTACACAGAATCAAGTCCCCGGGCATGATTCTGGGCCGCGCCAAAATCTTCGAGTCCATAACTTTTATCGGGTGTGCATTCAGCACTGCTTCCTATTTTTTTATAGGGTTAAGTGAGCAAATTAAATTAGGAAAACTGATTTCTACTTTTCCAAAAATGTTTGAAAATGTATTGTGAATGATTTTGATGCCAAACTAATGCACTTGTCCTCTTTATGATGTTATGTACCATGGGATATTTGGTTTATACCATGGTGATAATCGAGAGAGGCAATTGCTAAGTTGTGATGCACTCATGCCTTTACTAGGTAAATAAATGGGGTTTTCTAAATTAAAACTCTTAAAGTTGTTTTTTGGTATCTATAAATCCTTTGTATGGTAGCCCTTAATTGAATGGTTAAATTCTGTTTGTTGTATGTTTGTTTTGCTGGTGCAATGTGTTGATTGTGTTCCTTTCATATTTTCCGGCGATTGATGCGAACAATTCTGGAGAAGAAGAAGTGGTTCGGACAAGGATTTTATTTATATTGATGGGGTTCTTATTTGTTGGAGTTGAAGAAGTCCAGGGACAAATAAGCCAAGGCAAGCCATATTTTGATCTCTGATTCGGTGTCTAGTTGGATGTCATTTGTTGCTATCCAAAGCACCTTGGTTCTATGCGTGGTGTTCTCCTTATTATTGTCATCCATGTATGGTTGCTAGTGGGGTACTCCCTAGTGGTGATACTCCACTATTGTCTTTGTGATTATGGGATGCATGGTATTAGGGCCATGCCATACCACTTGGTTATCTTGTATGCTCAACTTGAGCATGTTTCATCTCGGGATAATATAACTTACACCACACCCACCCCCTTTGTAGATAGAGGTATCAATGTCATGATCTTGGTGTATTCTCCAATTGCGAAGAGTATGCCTATTTACCTAACTAGTATTGATGTTGGTCAAATCCCACTTCTATCTATTAATTAGGTTAGTTAGCACCACAAATCTGAACAAGTATTTCCTCTAATGATCTCCTAATACATGCTTACCTTAAGCAAGTATGATCCACTTCGATACCCCTTTTTGTCATACTCTCTATGGCGTGATGACACTAATCTCGGCCATAGTGGGATACTAGTTCATCTCATGAAACTTTAGGATGGGAACCCCTCAAGGATTACCTTGTTGTAAATGTTTATGAAAACCTTGGGTGAGACAACCTTACCCAAGCGTATGGTTTAGAAAAGCAAATGTTTCGGACAAAGACGTTTGGAGGAATATGGTTGGTTGTTGGCAAACAAAGGAAGTGTGGGTGAAATGTTTTCAAAAGAGCACTGCGTATAAGTGTTCGCTGTCCCAATTTTAATTCGCGCAACCACATTATTCAAAGTGGGCACGGGCTTAGTCCGTAGTCTGTTGAAATTGGCATGAGACACCTTCACAGCTTTCTAGGGAGGGTCACGACGACCTCTGACGCCGGGTTGCGCTCTGAAGGAGGCAATACACTGTAGTTGTCTATAGCCGGACGATTACTGAGGGTCTTCTGTCGTGGCGCCGGAGATACGCTCAAAAGGAGGTATGCTGCCGAGGTGCCGGGAAGGGGCCGGTAAGCCCGCAGGGAAGTACTCGTGCCAAGGGAGACAGGCAAAAGACTATGACCCATTATCTGAGACTCGCATACTTTCATATGACGAACCGGGGATGATCCCAGCGGATTTATCGGTTCTTGTGGGGAAAGTGCGCAAACTCTGCAGAGTCAAATCTATTCGAATAGCCGCGTCCGCGGTCATGGACAAGTTGAAATGGCCATACTTAACCTGGGCTTGAGTTTTGTTTTGACAAATGCTTTGCAAAGGAAATGTTGTGTTGGATGTACCAGAAGGGTACGGGAAAGGCGTGTGTCGACCATATGGAGATGGTCGTGGGAAAATAAAACAAAGTGGGGAACTTTTCCTAATGTTTCATGAAGAAGGACTCTTCTTTAACAAAGATATAGAGATGTCATAGGACTTCCCTAGTATCCCCATCAATTGAGATGGCGGTATGCTACCTCTTCTTTAACAAAGATATAGAGATGCCATAGGACTTCCCTAGTATCCCCATCAATTGAGATGGCAGTATGCTAACTCTTCTTGAATAAAGATATAGAGATGTCGTAGTCTATCTTTTGAAGTATCTTCTTTAAAAAAGATATAGAGGTGTCATAGGACCACCATAGTGTCCGCATCACTTGAGATGTCGGGATGCTATATCCACAAGAGAAACTACTTCTCTTCTTCATGATATTTCCACAAGAGAAACTACTTCTCTTGTTCATGCTATTTCCACAAGAGAAATTAGCTCTTCCCTCTTGTCATCTTAGATTAGCACTTGTTATCTTGCACTCTTGCAAAGTACCTTCGTGATGGTTTGCGAGTACAATTCCAATGTACTCACGGCTTTGTCCCTGGCTATTTACTTGGCCAGACTTGGAGGAACTCGACAGTTGAAGAAGGAGTTGACGACGTCTATGCGAGCTAGGAACGTCTTCCCAGTCAGTTGCCTGTAGGGTTAAGGCAAATGACTTGGGCTCTGTGATGCTGAAGTGATTCCGCTACTCTGATGATTAGATTAGGCCCTTCGAGGCTATTGTGTAAAGATTGGTCATGCGACCTATTGTAATTTTCTTATTCCATTTTGTAATGAAGGATGTAATTTGATATCAGTTCGGTTATTTGTTCACGGCACACTGATCATGGGATCGTGAACTATATTCATAACAGGGTATTTCGGACAGTTAGTCCGGGGTCCCCAGAGAACCTTTCAAGCAATCGGCAGTGATATGCGCCAATGATCTCCTCAAGTTTGTTGATGAAGAAAAACAAACCTGCGTCTAAGGCTGCTCCTGATTCATCGTCGGCTCAGCCTTGAAATAATATTTGCCTCGGCCTTGTAATGTTATATACTTATTTAATCTATCCTTGACTTGTACTAGCTCTGTTGCTAGTATCAACAGTCTTTTGAATGTAATATATGCTCCTGATGGGAGTTTTTTCGTCTTTCATCCATGCTTTTTCTGAATTAAGATTTATGCTGCAGATTCCTTCAATTTCTTCTCGTGCTGAACCTTTTCCGAATCCTTCGGCTAGTGATGAGTCAAATCTTGTTCGTCGCTTACATGATCAAATATCTCGTTTGAACAAAGACATATCTAATCTTCATGCTATGGCGGCGCTGGTGAAAAGAAAAAAAGCGAGATTGCTTCCGCAGTTGAACATCATGCTCTGGATCGCCTTCGTGATTCTACTGAAAGCCTAAGCTGTAAGAAACTGATCATCTTTTGACTTATGTCTACTTGCTTGCTAAGTTAGCCTTCTGCTGATAAACTTTCTTATTTCAACAGTCGTAGCCTTTGACGAATCAGAAGAGAACAGGCGAATCCACGAAAAGATCATTGTAATGACCGATGTTGCCCACCCGAATCATGAATTGTAGTCCAATCGGTCGAAAGCCCTAGCCATGGCTAAGTTTGAGCATCGAGCGGAAAAGGTGCATTATTACTTTGACAAGTACCATGCTCATCTCTCGATGGTATGGAAAACCATGTTTCCGTTGGATCAAGCACCCGAGACTTTATCTGCTTTATTCAACCGATTCAAGACTCCGGAGAGAATTCGATTGCTGGTGCGGAAGTAACTTCTTGCTGGAGCCGAACTTGCGCTTGCTTCAGTTTTAGCGTGCCAACCGACCTTAGATTTGGAGGTCATAGCGAATGCCAATAGAAGATTAGACCAGTATTACTCTATAGCCAGAAAACCTGCATATGTTATTATCTCTCGGATGGAAACAGGAATCGAAAGAGATTTGAAGACCCGAGAAGATCAAGACGCCTTGTCATGAAGTTATGTATATATATTTTATATGATGACCTTGCGCTGCAGGGAGTAATCCTGTATGTACTTTGATGTGTGTTTTTAAAAATCATTTGTTTTTGAACTTATTAATTCGATTAGAAAGCTTTTGTCGAGGGCGGCTGAGTGATAAGGTCAGCCTGCTCACTCGACGACTCTGTTGTAATTGCATTATTTGCAGAGTCGATTTGTAAGTTCCGTAAGAGCGACACCCATCGAGTAAACGAGGGATTTAGGCACTTTATGTATTTGGCTTTGTCACACAGTGCACCGGTATGAGCCTTTTTGTAGGTACTATTATTTCCATCGACTGCAGCACTCGCGAATTATCTTGAGGCTTGGATGGTTTATTGTGTATTGATAACCATAGCTCCCGATGGGAGTATTAATTAATTATCGATACTGTAATAATTCCTTGCAGCCCTCGAATGTTATCGAGTTGGCTTGTGTAACACACAATCTTAGCTGAAGCTCCCGATGGGAGTAGTAGCCAATAAAAGAGAACCCGAACAATGTTCGAGTGATAAACTTTAATTAATAAAGATGGAGGCCCAATCAAGAATTTTATTCATAATATATGATAGGCTAAGAAGCCTTCGTGTAGCAAATAAAGAATAGGTGAATCATATGCGTAGAATCATCGCAAGTGTGCAAGATTCCATGGATTTTCGACATCCTTGCCTGAAGCGGGGTTCTTGAGATGATAAGCTCCTCCTGGTATCACTTCAGTGATTATGAACGGTCCTTCCCATGGAGATTCGAGTTGCAAAAGTCTCTCTTGCTTTAATCGTAGTACCATGTCGCCGACGCTGAAGCTTCGGTTACGGACTCGTCGGCTGTAGTAATTTCGTAGCGCCTGCTGATACACTGTTGTTCTTGCTAAAGCGATGTCTCAAGCTTCATCAAGGAGGTCCACAACATCTTGTAGTGCATGGATGAAATTTGTTTCTGTGTATGCGGTCACCCGAGGAGCTTCAAAACGAACATCGGCTGGAAGAACTGCTTCGGCTACATAAACAAGGAAGAACAGAGTATACTGAGTTGACCTATTTCGTGTAGTCCGCAAGCTCCAAAGTACAGATGGTAACTCTTCGACCCACGCTCCAGCTGCGCCTGTGAGGCGTTTTTTAATACCATCGCACACTAAGACATTGATTCTTTCGACTTGACCATTGGTTTGAGGGTGTGCGACTGAAGCGGATTTGAGTTTGATACCGCCGTCATCACAGAACTTACGAAACTCCTTGGCATCAAAATTAGTTCCATTGTCTGTAACGACGCTGTGAGGCATACCGAAGCGACAAGTTATTCCCTTAAAGAATTGGACAACAGTTTTAGCTGTTTGATCTCTCACTGGTACGGCTTCAATCAATTTAGTGAACTTATCGACTGCGACCAATAGATATGTGTGCCCCCCAGGCGACGACCTCGGCAGTGGACCAACTTGATCGAGTCCCCATTGCGCGAAGGGCCAAGCCAAAGGTATGGTCATTAAATCTGTTGCAGGAGCATGCGGCTTTGGCGCGAAACGTTGTCAAGGATCACACTTCCGCACTAGATCTCGAGCGTCAGATGCTGCTGTTGGCCAATAAAATCCAGCTCTGAAAGCTTTGGCTACAAGAGCCCTGCTACTTGCATAATGGCCACAAGTTCCTTCATGTTTCTCGCGTAGTAGAGCTTTTCCATCGGCAATGGCAATACACCTTTGAAAGATAGCAGATATACTACGCTTATAAAGTTCACCGTCCACTATGGTAAAGACCTTAGACCGCCGCACGATTTGCTTGGCTTTCATTGGATCCTCCGGCAATCTTTGTTCTATTAGATATGCTAAAAAAGGCTCAGTGCAAAGAGGTTCAAGGAGAAGGACCTGCTTTGTAGATTGCAACGTAGGACCTTCGACGTCTTCTTGGAGTTTAGTTTCTGAACCATCAGTCGACACTTCCGGAGGTGCCGAAACTTTTTCTTTAATCGATCGTTGAGCAATAACTTCATAGAAGACTCCATCTGGAATAAGGGAACATGTGGACCCTATGTTTGCCAGAGCGTCGGCTTCCTCATTGCTAGCTCTGCCGATGTGTTTTAGCTCGCACCCTTCAAATTTGGCTTCCATAGACTGGTATATTTGACGGTAGGCAATCATGTTGTCACTGACTGCGTCGCATAGATTCATCGACTGCTGGACCACAAGATTTGAATCTCCATAAATTTCCAAACGAGTTGCTCCACATGCCTTAGCCATTCGCATCCCGCGCAATAGTGCTTCGTATTCTGCTTCATTATTTGTCGGCAGTGAAAAGTTCATCCGTAGAATATACCTCATCTTGTCTCCCTGTGGTGAGATCAATATTACTCCTGCGCCTGCACATGTACTCCGCTTCGATCCGTCAAAGTACATTCTCCAGGATCCAGACATGTCGGGTGGTGCCGGAGTTTGCGATTGAATCCAAAATCAGCCAAGAAATCTGGGAGAACCTGAAATTTGATTGTTGTACGATTGACATAAGTTATATCATGTGGCGCTATCTCGATATCCCATTGAGATAATCTACACATAGCCTCTGGGTTGGTGAGTATATTCTTCAATGGTGCTTCACTTACCACGATGATCGGGTGCTCCGTGAAGTAATGTCGTAGCTTATGCGCTGTCCTCCATACGGCATATGCTAACTTCTGGTGATGAGGATATCGCTGCTTTGCTGGCATGAGTACCTCGCTGAGGTAGTAAATGGGTCGTTGTACACCATGAACTCTCCCTGCCTCTTCTCGCTCAACGACTAAGACCGTGCTGAAGACCTGCACCGTTGCAGCTATATAGATGAGCATTGGTTCTTTTTCATGTGGAGTCACGAGTACTGAAGATGTCGACAGAATCTTCTTTAGATTATCGAAAGATTCCTGCGCCTCAGCTGGCCATGATACGCGTAAAGCACACGCCCGTTGGGAACCCCAAGTGGAAGGTATGATGCGTATAGAAGCAAGTTTCTCCCAAGGTTGGGATAAGTCAAGGATCTGAAGGTCGTTGGTGACGGTGTAGTGCGGCAACACCAGGGATTCCGGCGCCAACGTGGAACCTGCACAACACAATCAAAGTACTTTGCCCCAACGTAACGTGAGGTTGTCAATCTCACCGGCTTGCTGTAAACAAAGGATTAACCGTATAGTGTGGAAGATGATGTTTTGTTTGCGAAGAACAGTAAAGAACAATTGTAGTAGATTGTATTTCAGATGTAAAGAATGGACCGGGTCCACAGTTCACTAGTGGTGTCTCTCCCATAAGATAAATAGCATGTTGGGTGAACGAATTACAGTTGGGCAATTGACAAATAAAGAAGGCATAACAATGCACATACATATATCATGATGAGTACTATGAGATTTAATCAGGGCATTACGACAAAGTACATAGACCGCTATCCAGCATGCATCTATGCCTAAATAGTCCACCTTCAGGTTATCATCCGAACCCCTTCCAGTATTAAGTTGCAAACAACAGACAATTGCATTAAGTATGGTGCGTAATGTAATCAACACAAATATCCTTAGACAAAGCATTGATGTTTTATCCCTAGTGGCAACAGCACATCCACAACCTTAGAACTTTCTCACTGTCCCAGATTCAATGGAGGCATGAACCCACTATCGAGCATAAATACTCCCTCTTGGAGTTACAAGTATCAACTTGGCCGAGCCTCTACTAGCAACGGAGAGCATGCAAGAACATAAACAACATATATGATAGATTGATAATCAACTTGACATAGTATTCAATATTCATCGGATCCCAACAAACACAACATGTAGCATTACAAATAGATGATCTTGATCATGATAGGCAGCTCACAAGATCTAACATGATAGCACAATGAGGAGAAGACGGCCATCTAGCTACTGCTATGGACCCATAGTCCAGGGGAACTACTCACACATCGATCCGGAGGCGATCTTGGCGATGAAGAGTCCTCCGGGAGATGATTCCCCTCTCCGGCAGGGTGCCGGAGGCGATCTCCTGAATCCCCCGATATGGGATTGGCGGCGGCTGCGTCTCTGGAAGGTTTTCCGTATCGTGGCTCTCGGTACAGAGGGTTTCGCGACGAAGACTTTTTATAGGCGGAAGGGTAGAGTCGGGGGCGTCACGAGGGGCCCACACGCTAGGGCCGCGCGGCCAAGGCCTAGGCCGCGACGCCCTAGTGTGTCGCCACCTCGTGGCCCCACTTCGTATCTCCTCGGTCTTCCGAAGCTCCGTGGAAAAATAAGACCGGGTTAATCCAATTCCGAGAATATTTCCTTTGTACGATTTCTGAAACCAAAAACAGCAGAAAACAGCAACTGGCTCTTCGGCATCTTGTCAATAGGTTAGTGCCGGAAAATGCATAATAATGACATATAATGTGTATAAAACATGTGAGTATCATCATAAAAGTAGCATGGAACATAAGAAATTATAGATACGTTTGAGACGTATCAAGCATCCCCAAGCTTAGTTCCTACTCGCCCTCGAGTAGGTAAACGATAACAAGGATAATTTCTGAAGTGACATGCTATCATAATCTTGATCAATACTATTGTTAAGCACATGAGATGAATGCAGCGATTCGAAGCAATGATGAAGACAATGAGTAAACAAATGAATCATATAGCAAAGACCTTTCATGAATAATACTTTCAAGACAAGCATCAATAAGACTTGCATACGAGTTAACTCATAAAGCAATAAATTCTTAGTAGAAAGCTTTGAAACAACACAAAGGAAGATATAAGTTTCAGCGGTTGCTTTCAACTTCAACATGTATATCTCATGGATAATTGTCAACATAAAGTAATATAACAAGTGCAATAGGTAAACATGTAAGAGTCAATGCACACAGTTTACACAAGTGTTTGCTTCTAAGATAGAAAGAAGTAGGTAAACTGACTCAACAATAAAGTAGAAGAATGGCCCTTCGCAGAGGGAAGCATTGATTACTATTTTCGTGCTAGAGCTTTTCATTTTGAAAACATAGAAACAATTTTGTCAACGGTAGTAATAAATCATATTTGTTATGTATAAGATATCCTATAAGTTGCAAGCCTCATGCATAGAATATTAATAGTGCCCGCACCTTGTCCTAATTAGCTTGGATTAACATGGATTATCATTGCATAGCATATGTTTCAACCAAGTGTCACAAAGGGGTACCTCTATGCCGCCTGTACAAGGGTCTAAGGAGAAAGTTCGCATCGGATTTCTCGCTTTTGATCATTCTCAACTTAGACACCCATACCGGGACAACATAGACAACAGATAATGGACTCCTATTTTAATGCTTAAGCATTTAACAACAGATAATATTCTCATAAGAGATTGAGGATTTTTGTCCAAACTGAAACTTCCACCATGATTCATGGCTTTAGTTAGCGGCCCAATGTTCTTCTTTAACAATATGCATACTCAAACCATTTGATCATGAAAATCACCCTTACTTCAGACAAGACGAACATGCATAGCAACTCACATGATATTCAACAAAGGTAAAAGTTGATGGCGTCCCCAGAAACATGGTTACCGCACAACAAGCAACTTATTAAGAAATAAGATACATAAGTACATATTCTTCACCACAATAGTTTTTAAGGCTATTTTCCCATGAGCTATATATTGCAAAGGCAAAGAATAGAATTTTAAAGGTAGCACTCAAGTAATGTACTTTGGAATGGCAGAGAAATACCATGTGGTAGGTAGGTATGGTGGACACAATTGGCATGGATTTTGGCTCAAGGATTTGGATGCACGAGAAGTATCCCTCTCAATACAAGGCTAGGTTAGCAAGGTTGTTTGAAGCAAACTCAAGTATAAAATGGTGCAACAAGACTCACATATGAACATATTGTAAGCATTATAAGACTTTACATCATCTCCTTGTTGTTCAAACACTTTAACCAGAAAATATCTAGACTTAGAGAGACCAATCATGCAAACCAAATTTTAACAAGCTCTATGTAGTTCTTCATTAATAGGTGCAAGGTACATGATGCAAGAGCTTAAACATGATCTATATGAGCACAACAATTGCCAAGTATCAAATTATTCAAGACATTATACCAATTACCACATACGGCATTTTCCGTTTCCAACCATATATCAATGAACGAAGTAGTTCAACCTTCGCAATGAACATTAAGAATAAAGCTAAGAACATATGTGTTCATACGAAACAGCGGAGTGTGTCTCTCTCCCAAACAAAGAATGCTAGGATCCGATTTTATTCAAAAAAAATAAAATAAAAGCAAACAGACGCTCCAAGTAAAGCACATAAGATGTGATTGAATAAAAATATAGTTTCACTAGAGGTGACCTGATAAGTTGTCGATGAAGAAGGGGATGCCTTGGGCATCCCCAAGTTTAGATGCTTGAGTCTTCTTGAAATATGCAGGGATGAAACACGGGGGAATCCCCAAGCTTAGACTTTTCACTCTTCTTGATCATATTGTATCATCCTCCTCTCTTGACCCTTGAAAACTTCCTCCACACCAAACTCGAAACAAACTCATTAGAGGGTTAGTGCATAATCAAAAATTCACATATTCAGAGGTGACATAATCATTCTTAACACTTCTGGACATTGCACAAAGCTACTGAAAGTTAATGGAACAAAAAAATCCACCAAACATAGCAAAACAGGCAATGCGAAATAAAAGGCAGAATCTGTCAAAACAGAACAGTCCGTAAAGACGAATTTTTCTGGGGCACTTAAATTGCTCAGATGAAAATACTCAAATTGAATGAAAGTTGCGTACATATCTGAGGTTCACGCACGTAAATTGGCAGAATTTTATGACTTATATACAGAAGGGGCTGCTCAATTTCGTGACAGTAAGAAATCTGTTTCTGCGCAGTAATCCAAATCTAGTATCAACATTGCTATCAAAGACTTTACTTGGCACAACAATGCAATAAAATAAAGATAAGAAGAGGTTGCTACAGTAGTAACAACTTCCAAGACTCAAATATAAAACAAAAGTGCTGTAGTAAAATGATGGGTTGTCTCCCATAAGCGCTTTTCTTTAACGCCTTTCAGCTAGGCGCAGAAAGTGTGAATCAAGTATTATCGAGAGATGAAGCATCAACCTCATAATCTTTCTTACAAACACAACTTGTTGCAGAGGGTACCTTAGATGCTCCATTATCTAAATTCTCCATAGTGGTACCAAGGATTTTATCAATTTTAGGCTTATAATAATTCTTTGGCTTAGGCACCTTAGAGACATACATGAATTTTTGCTCCTTGCCCACATAAGCTTTCTCCTTAAATTTAAGAGAAGAAAAGGTTGAACCCAATGTTCCCATAGCTTCTTCAAGTTTGCCAATCCTATGGGTTTGATTAGCATGGATAGCACAAGTTTCTAAAATAGCAATTCTTTCATCAAGTCCTCCTAGGGATTTATCAAGTTTATCAATATTATCAAGTAATATACCCAATTTAGTATCTACACTTGGAAGATTTTTCTCTATGGCTTCCATTTTTTTCATGACATCCTCAAGAGAGATTTCCATTTTTATTCCATTAACAGGTGGTATTCGAACTAAACTCTCAATGACGCAACTAGCTTCTAAAGCAGGAGTACCTAGGAAATTACCCCCCGAAAGAGTATCAACAACATACCTATTCCAGCTAGATATACCAACATAAAAGTTCCTAAGTAGGATAATAGTGGAGTGTTTCTTAGTGCACCTATGATGAGCATCACTAATTCTATACCAAGCATCTTTAAAACTTTCTCCACCTTGTTGCTTAAAAGAACGAACTTCAACTTCAGGATTACTCATTTTAGCAGTAGTAAATAAAGCAAACTAAATAAAGTAAATGCAAGTAACTAATTTTTTGTGTTTTTAATATAGAGAACGCAAACAAGACAGTAAATAAAGTAAAACTAGCAACTATTTTTTTTTGTTTTTGATATAGAGAACAAACAAAGCAGTAAATAAAGTAAAGTAAAGCAAGACAAAAACAAAGTAAAGAGATTGGATGTGAGAGACCCCCCTTGCAGCGTGTCTTGATCTCCCCGGCAACGGCGCCAGAAATTTAGCTTTATACGCGTAAAGCACACGCCCGTTGGGAACCCCAAGTGGAAGGTATGATGCGTATAGAAGCAAGTTTCCCTCAGTATGAAACCAAGGTTTATCGAACCAGTAGGAGTCAAGGATCACGTGAAGGTCGTTGGCGACGGAGTGTAGTGCGGCGCAACACCAGGGATTCCGGTGCCAACGTGGAACCTGCACAACACAATTAAAGTACTTTGCCCCAACGTAACAGTGAAGTTGTCAATCTCACCGGCTTGCTGTAAACAAAGGATTAACCGTAGAGTGTGGAAGATGATGTTTGTTTGCGAAGAACAGTAAAGAACAATTTCAGTAGATTGTATTTCAGATGTAAAGAATGGACCGGGTCCACAGTTCACTAGTGGTGTCTCTCCCATAAGATAAATAGCATGTTGGGTGAATGAATTACAGTTGGGCAATTGACAAATAAACAAGGCATAACAATGCACATACATATATCATGATGAGTACTATGAGATTTAATCAGGCATTACGACAAAGTACATAGACCGCTATCCAACATGCATCTATGCCTAAATAGTCCACCTTCAGGTTATCATCCGAACCCCTTCCAGTATTAAGTTGCAAACAACAGACAATTGCATTAAGTATGGTGCGTAATGTAATCAACACAAATATCCTTAGACAAAGCATTGATGTTTTATCCCTAGTGGCAACAGCACATCCACAACTTTAGAACTTTCTGTCACTGTCCCAGATTCAATGGAGGCATGAACCCACTATCGAGCACAAATGCTCCCTCTTGGAGTTACAAGTATCAATTTGGCCAGAGCCTCTACTAGCAACGCAGAGCATGCAAGAACATAAACAACATATATGATAGATTGATAATCAACTTGACATAGTATTCAATATTCATCGGATCCCAACAAACACAACATGTAGCATTACAAATAGATGATCTTGATCATGATAGGCAGCTCACAAGATCTAACATGATAGCACAATGAGGAGAAGACGACCATCTAGCTACTGCTATGGACCCATAGTCCAGGGGTGAACTACTCACACATCGATCCGGAGGCGATCATGGCGATGAAGAGTCCTCCGGGAGATGATTCCCCTCTCCGGCAGGGTGCCGGAGGCGATCTTCTGAATCCCCGAGATGGGATTGGCGGCGGCTGCGTCTCTGGAAGGTTTTCCGTATCGTGGCTCTCGGTACAGAGTATTTCGCGACGAAGACTTTTTATAGGCGGAAGGGTAGAGTCGGGGGCGTCACGAGGGGCCCACATGCTAGGGCCGCGCGGCCAAGGCCTGGGCCACGCCGCCCTAGTGTGTCGCCACCTCGTGGCCCCACTTCGTATCTCCCTCGGTCTTCTGGAAGCTCCGTGGAAAAATAAGACACTGGGCGTTAATTTCGTCCAATTCCGAGAATATTTCCTTTGTAGGATTTCTGAAACCAAAAACAGCAGAAAACAACAACTGGCTCTTCGGCATCTCGTCAATAAGTTAGTGCCGGAAAATGCATAATAATGACATATAATGTGTATAAAACATGTGTGTATCATCATAAAAGTAGCATGGAACATAAGAAATTATAGATACGTTTGAGACGTACCAGTCCACTCAAACTTTTCTGACTTCTTCATCAACTGATAAAAGGGCAAAGTTTTTTCTCCCACCTTGGCGATAAATCTGCTAAGCGCTGCTAACCGTCCTGCCAACTGTTGCACTTGATGCAAATTCTTTGGCGGTTCCATGTCAAGGATAGCTTTGATTTTCAAAGGATTGGCCTCTATTTGTGGGGACCCCGGACTAACTGTCCGAAATACCCTGTTACGTATACAGTTCACGATCCCATGATCAGTGCATCGTGAACACATAACCGAACTGATATCAAATTACACCATCCATTACAAAGCGGAATAAGAAAATTACGACAAGGTCACATGGCCATTCTTACATAATATCCTAGAAGGGTCTAACTTAATCATCAGAGTAGCGGAATCACTTCAACAGCGCAGAGTCCAAGTCATCTGCCATAACCCTACAGGCAACTGACTGAGAGAAACCTTCTTCATTTGTTGAATTTCCTCCAAGTCTGGCCAAGTAAATAGCCAGGGACAAAGCCATGAGTACATTTGGAATTGTACTCGCAAACCATCAAGAAGGTACTTTGCAAGAGTGCAAGATAACAAGTGCTAATCTAGATGACAAGAGGGAAGAGATAATTTCTCTTGTGGAAAAAGCATGTAGAAGAGAAGTAGTTTCTCTTGTTGATATAGCATCCCGACATCTTAGAAGAAGGGGATACTCAAGGGGTTCTATGACATCACTATATCTTTGTTGAAGAAGATACTTCAAAAGTGTTCTACAACATAAAACACTAGGGAGGGGGTAACCCAATTTGTTTCCTTTCCGACCATCTCCATATGGTCAACCAAACCGTTCCCGTACCCTTCCGGTACTCCGAAAACAAGTTCCTTTTCTTTCATTGTCCAAACAATTTTTGTAAACCAAAAACACATCAGGCTAAGCAACGGCAATTCCAACCGTCCATGACTGCGGACGCGGCTATTTGAATAGATTTAACTCTGCAGAGTGTGCGCACTTTCCCCACAAGATCTGATAAATCCGTCGGGATCATCCCCGGTTCGTCATACGAAAGTATGCAAGTCTCGGATAATCAGTGGAAGCCTTTTGCCCACTCAACTTATCAAGAGGTCCTACCCTATGGAGTATGTACCTCCCCGGCACCGTGTCAGCTCACCTCCCTTTGAGCGTGGCTCCACCGCCAAGCCAGGAGACCCGTAGTGTCTTTCGGCCGGGTAGCCCGAAGGCATACCATTATACGATTGTCTCCAACTACGACAACCCGGACTCGGGGGTAACCGTACCCTTGTATAGTTGTGCGGTGCCTCATGCTAAGAAGAACCAACGTCAAGCTAAGCCCCGTGCCCATGTTGGAGTAGTGTGGTTGCGTGGGTTAATTGTCACGGGTGAATACTTAGACCCAAAGTTTTCTAAAACAATTTTCCTCCTTCCATGTACTTTTACCAAAGATCCTTTATTTCAAGCATACACTTGGGAAAAGCCAACTTACCCAAGGTTTTGTAAAACCTTTCCAATAAGATATTTTTCCAAGGGTGTTCCCAACCTCTAGTTTTATGAAGGAACTAAGAGTCACAATGACATGATGCTAACCATCATACCACTAAGGGGATGATAATTGAGGTGTCAAGGAGGTCATACATGCTTAGGGTAAGCATGTATAGGGACAACATAAATAAGATAATTCATCAAGGGTAATGATGTTAATCATCATGCCACTAAGAAGATGATAATATAGGTGGTCAAGGGGCATACATGCTTAGGGTAAGCATGCATCACATCAACAAGGGGTTCACATACTTAAGAGTAAGTATGCATCGTGTAGGGGACCAAACATAACACAAGGTACAAGGAGCCAAGTATATAATGGAACAATGAACACAACAGGAAGGATAAACAGCAAGAGATCAAAAGATGGCTTGCCTTGGTTGGCTTATTAGTCCCTAGACTTCTTCAACTCCATTCAAATAAAAATTCCAACAATATAAATACAATCCTCGTCCAAACCACTTCTTCTTCTTCTCCGGAATTGTTCGCATCTATCGCCGGAAAAATATAAGAGGAACACAATCAACGCATTGCACCATAAAACAAACATTCAACAATCAATGATCAATAGCTAACCACTCTACTAAGGGCTAACATACTAAGGACTTATAGTTATTTCAAAAACAACTTTTGAAAAGGAAACCAATTTATTTTACTTAACAAAGGTATGAGAGTATCAAAAATAAGCAAATGCCTCTATGGGTATTACCAAGGCACAAGTTATATACCCCCTGGTAGATAACACCACCAAGGAGACAAGTGAATCGGTTTTGGCTCAAAAGCATCCATCTTTTATTTTCAAACATTTTTGGAAAGGCACAAATAATTTTTCCTATTTTATTTTGCTTGCACAAATACTACCCAGTACTATGAAGTAAACAATATGCCACACCATTTTGAAATCTTAAGCAAAACAATAGAACTAATGTTAAGTTGCCGAGGATTTTGTTTTGCAAGAAAGAAACATAGGTTGACCATATTTGATAAAAAGAGGTGGTCAAAGATTTTAAATAAATAAAAGGTTTTGGTACAACATTTCATGTGATACACCATTAACATAAATAGTAACAATTTCTCATGACCAGAGGATATCGCTAATTAATATAGATGGCTAGTACTCAAACAAGGCTAACAAAATTGGTTTCACTCAAAAAGGTTAAATTTTTAAATTTAGGAATTAACTTGAATCTGAAACATACATAGAGCAAGATACACAGGCCAAAAATTGTAGAAAAATCCTAAAAATATGGGACCAGTGGAATTGGAAAGATAATTGAATTTGTCAACTAATGCAATTCGTTTCACTGGATTTGGGTTTGTAGATTATGAGTTATTCACACAATAGTGCTACTGGTTATAACAACAAATTTCTATTTTTTTCAAACGAATCAAAACGGGCGGGAAACTGAATGGGCCGTGCGGGAGTGGGTGTTGGGCCGGCCCAGGAGATTTCCAGGTGGAGGTTGATGGCGTGTAACTCACACGTTCGTTGGGAACCCCAAGAGGAAGGTATGATGCGCACAGCAGCAAGTTTTCCCTCAGAAAGAAACCAAGGTTTAATCGAACCAGGAGGAGCCAAGAAGCACGTTGAAGGTTGATGGTGGCAAAATGTGATGCGGCGCAACACCAGGGATTCCGGCGCCAACGTGGAACCTGCACAACACAACCAAAGTACTTTGCCCCAACGAAACAAGTGAGGTTGTCAATCTCACCGGCTTGCGTAACAAAGGATTAACCGTATTGTGTGGAAGATGATTGTTTGCAAGAAAACAAGTATTGCAGTAGATTGTATGCGATGTAAAGAATAGGACCGGGGTCCACAGTTCACTAGAGGTGTCTCTCCCATAAGATAAAAGCATGTTGGGTGAACAAATTACAGTCGGGCAATTGACAAATAGAGAAGGGCATAACAATGCATGTACATGATATGATAAATATAGTGAGATTTAATCCGGGCATTACGACAAAGTACATAGACCGCCATCCAACTGCATCTATGCCTAAAAAGTCCACCTTCAGGTTATCATCCGAACCCCTTCCAGTATTAAGTTGCAAAGCAACAGACAATTGCATTAAGTATGGTGCGTAATGTAATCGACAACTACATCCTTAGACATAGAATCAATGTTTTATCCCTAGTGGCAACAGCACATCACAACCTTAGAACTTTCTGTCACTGTCCCAGGTGTCAATGAAGGCATGAACCCACTATCGAGCATAAATACTCCCTCTTGGAGTTAAGAGAAAAACTTGGCCAGAGCCTCTACTAATAACGGAGAGCATGCAAGATCATAAACAACACATAAACAATAGATTGATAATCACCATAACATAGTATTCTCTATCCATCGGATCCCGACAAACACAACATATAGAATTACAGATAGATGATCTTGATCATGTTAGGCAGCTCACAAGATCCAACAATGAAGCACATAAGGAGAAGACAACCATCTAGCTACCGCTATGGACCCATAGTCCAGGGTGAACTACTCACTCATCACTCCGGAGGCGACCATGGCGGTGTAGAGTCCTCCGGAGATGAATCCCCTCTCCGACAGGGTGCCGGAGGCGATCTCCTGAATCCCCCGAGATGGGATTCGCGGTGGCGGCGTCTCGCAAGGTTTTCCGTATCGTGGCTCTCACGGGGTTTCGCGACGGAGGCTATATGTAGGCGGAAGGGTAGGCCAGGGGGGCTGACGAGGGGCCCACACCATAGGCGGCGCGGGCCCCCGGCCGCGCCCCTATGGTGGCGGCGCCGTCGCCCCACTTCTTATCCCTTTCGGTCTTCTGGAAGCTTCGTGCAAAAATAGGACCCTGGGCGTTGATTTCGTCCAATTCCGAGAATATTTCGTTACTAGGATTTCTGAAACCAAAACAGCAGAAAACAGCAACTGGCTCTTCGGCATCTTGTTAATAGGTTAGTTCCAAAAAATGCGTAAATACGACATATAATGTGCATAAAACATGTAGGTATCATCAATAAAGTAGCATGGAACATAAGAAATTATCGATACGTTGGAGACGTATCAGCATCCCCAAGCTTAGTTCTGCCGAGCAGGTAAAACGATAACAAAGATAATTTCTGAAGTGACATGCCATCATAATCTTGATCATACTATTTGTAAACATATGTAATGAATGCAGCGATCAAAACAATGGTAATGACATGAGTAAACAACTGAATCATAAAGCAAAAACTTTTCATGAATAGTACTTCAAGACAAGCATCAATAAGTCTTGCATAAGAGTTAACTCATAAAGCAATAAATCAAAGTAAAGGTGTTGAAGCAACACAAAGGAAGATTAAGTTTCAGCGGTTGCTTTCAACTTATAACATGTATATCTCATGGATATTGTCAACATAAAGTAATATAACAAGTGCAATATGCAAGTATGTAGGAATCAATGCATAGTTCACACAAGTGTTTGCTTCTTAAGGTGGAGGGAGATAGGTAAACTGACTCAACAATAAAAGTAAAAGAAAGGTCCTTCAAAGAGGAAAGCATCGATTGCTGTATTTGTGCTAGAGCTTTTATTTTGAAAACATGAAACAATTTTGTCAACGGTAGTAATAAAGCATATGAGTTATGTAAATTATATCTTACAAGTTGCAAGCCTCATGCATAGTATACTAATAGTGCCCGCACCTCGTCCTACTTAGCTTGGACTATCGGATCTTTGCATGCCATGTTTCAACCAAGTGTCACAAAGGGGTACCTCCATGCCGCCTGTACAAAGGTCTAAGGAGAATGCTCGCATTTTGGATTTCTCGCTTTTGATTATTCTCAACTTAGACATCCATACCAGGACAACATGGACAACAGATAATGGACTCCTCTTAAATGCATAAGCATGTAGCAATGATTATTATTCTCATATGAGATTGAGGATATATGTCCAAACTGAAACTTCCACCATGATTCATGGCTTTAGTTAGCGGCCCAATGTTCTTCTCTAACAATTTTGCATGCTCCAACCACTAAGGTGATAGATCCTTCAGACAAGACGGACATGCATAGCAACTCACATGATATTCAACAATAGTTGATGGCGTTCCCCAGAAGCATGGTTATCGCACAACAAGCAACTTAATAAAAGATAAAGTGCATAAGTACATATTCAATATTACGATAGTTTTTAAGGCTATTCTGTCCCATGAGCTATATATTGCAAAGGTGAATAATGGAATTTTAAAGGTAGCACTCAAGCAATTTACTTTGGAATGGCGGAGAAATACCATGTAGTAGGTAGGTATGGTGGACACAAATGGCATAGTAGTTGGCTCAAGGATTTTGGATGCATGAGAAGTATTCCCTCTCGATACAAGGTTTAGGCTAGCAAGGTTATTTGAAGCAAACTCAAGGATGAACCGTGCAGCAAAACTCACATAAAAGACATATTGTAAACATTATAAGACTCTACACCGTCTTCCTTGTTGTTCAAAACTCAATACCAGATATTATCTAGACCTTAGAGAGACCAAATATGCAAATCAAATTTTAGCAAGCTCTATGTATTTCTTCATTAATGGGTGCAAAGCATATGATGCAAGAGCTTAAACATGAGCACAAAAATTGCCAAGTATCACATTATCGAAGACATTTTAGAATTACTACATGTAGCATTTTCCAATTCCAACCATATAACAATTTAACGAAGAAGAAACTTCGCCTTGAACATTATGAGTAAAGCCTAAGGACATATTTGTCCATATGCAACAGCGGAGCGTGTCTCTCTGCCACAAAGTGAATGCTAGGATCCATTTTATTCAAACAAAAACAAAAACAAAAACAAACAGACGCTCCAAGTAAAGAACACAAGATGTGATTGAATAAAAATATAGTTTCAGGGGAGGAACCTGATGATGTTGTCGATGAAGAAGGGGATGCCTTGGGCATCCCCAAGCTTAGACGCTTGAGTCTTCTTAAAATATGCAGGGATGAACCACGGGGCATCCCCAAGCTTAGAGCTTTCACTCCTCTTGATCATAGTATATCATACTCCTCTCTTGACCCTTGAAAACTTCCTTCACACCAAACGTCAAGCAAACTCATTAGAGGGTTAGTGCACAATGAATAATTCACACATTCAGAGGTGACACAATCATTCTTTATACTTCTGGACATTGCATAAAGCTACTGGACATTAATGGATCAAAGAAATTCATCCAACATAGCAAAAGAGGCAATGCCAAATAAAAGGCAGAATCTGACAAAAACAGAACAGTCCGCAAAGACGATTTTTAAAATGGCACCAGACTTGCTCAAATGGAAAAACTCAAAACTAATGAAAGTTGCGTACATATCTGAGGATCGCGCTCGTAAATTGGCAGATTTTTTCGAATTTTCTACAGAGGCTTGTGCCCAGATTCGTGACAGACAGCAATGCTGTTTCTGCGCAGCGATCCCAAATATAACATCAACTTTGACATAGAAACTTTACTTGGCACAAAAACATGATAAGGAGAGGTTGCTACAGTAGTAAACAACTTCCAAGACTCAAATATAAAATAAAGTACTGTAGTAAAAGCATGGGTTGTCTCCCATAAGCGCTTTTCTTTAACGCCTTTCAGCTAGGCGCAGAAAGTGCAAATCAAGTAACATCAAGAGTAGAAGCATCAACATCATAGCTTGTTCTAATAATAGAATCAAAAGGCAACTTCATTCTATTTCTAGGGAAGTGTTCCATACCTTTCTTGAGAGGAAATTGATATTTAATATTACCTTCCTCATATCAATAATAGCACCAACAGTTCGAAGAAAAGGTCTTCCCAACACAATAGGACAAGATACATTGCAATCGATATCCAAAACAACAAAATCAACGGGGACAAGGTTATTGTTAACCGTAATGCGCACATTATCAATCCTCCCCAAAGGTTTCTTTTTAACATTATCTGCAAGATTAACATCCAAATAACAATTCTTCAATGGTGGCAAGTCAAGCATATCATAAATCTTTTTAGGCATAACAGAAATACTTGCACCAAGATCACATAAAGCATTACATTCAAAGTCATTGAATTTCATTTTAATGATGGGCTCCCAACCATCTTCTAACTTTCTAGGAATAGAAGTTTCAAGTTTAGTTTCTCTTCTCTAGCTTTTATGAGAGCATTTGTAATATGTTTTGTAAAGGCTAAATTTATAGCACTAGCATTAGGACTTTTAGCAAGTTTTTGTAAGAACTTTATAACTTCAGAGATGTGGCAATCATCAAAATCAAAATCATTATGAGCTACAGCAATGGGATCATTGTTCCCAAGGTTGGAAAAAATTTCAGCAGTTTTATCACAAGCAGTTTCAGCAGTTTTAGCAGTTTCAGGCAGTTTTGTACGCTTTGCACTACGAGTAGAAACATTGCCAACACCAATTATTTTACCATTGATAGTAGGAGGTGCAGCAACATGTGAATCATTATCATTACTAATGGTGGTAATAGTCCAAACTTTAGCTACATTATTCTCTTTAGCTAGTTTTTCATTTTCTTCTCTATCCCACCTAGCACGCAATTCAGCCATTAATCTTATATTCTCATTAATTCTAACTTGGTTGGCATTTGCTGTAGTAGTAATCTTATTATCAATATCATTATTAGGCATAACTTTCAATTTTAAAAGATTAACATCAGAGGCAAGTCTATCAACTCTAGAAGCAATAGTATCAATTTTATCAAGCTTTTTCCTCAACAGATTTGTTAAACGCAGTTTGTGTACTAATAAATTCTTTAAGCATAGCTTCAAGACCAGAGGGTACACTCCTATTATTGTTGTAAGAATTCCCATAAGAATTACCATAACCATTACCATTAGCAGAAGGATATAGCCTATAGTTATTACCAGAGTTGTTCCTATAAGCATTGTTGTTGAAATTATTATTTTTAATGAAATTCACATCAACATTTTCTTCTTGAGCAACCAATGAAGCTAAAGGAACATTATTTGGATCCACATTAGATCTACCATTCACAAGCATAGACATAATCACATCAATCTTATCACTCAAGGAGGAGGTTTCTTCAACAGAATTTACCTTCTTCCCTTGTGGAGCTCTTTCCGTGTGCCATTCAGAGTAATTTATCATCATATCATCAAGAAGTTTTGTCGCCGCCCCCAATGTGATGGACATAAAGGTACCTCCAGCAGTTGAATCCAATAAATTCCGCGAAGAAAAATTTAGTCCTGCATAGAAGGTTTGGATGATCATCCAAGTAGTCAGTCCATGGGTTGGGCAATTCTTTACCAAAGTTTTCATTCTCTCCCATGCTTGAGCAACATGTTCAGTTTCTAATTGCTTAAAATTCATTATGCTACTTCTCAAAGATATAATTTTAGCGGGAGGATAATATCTACCAATAAAAGCATCCTTACATTTAGTCCATGAATCAATACTATTCTTAGGCAAAGATAGCAACCAATCTTTAGCTCTTCCTCTTAATGAGAAAGGAAACACTTTCAATTTAATAATATCACCATCTACATCCTTATACTTTTGCATTTCACAAAGTTCAACAAAATTATTAAGATGGGCAGCAGCATCATCAGAACTAGCACCAGAAAATTGATCTCTCATAACCAGGTTCAGTAAAGCAGGTTTAATTTCAAAGAATTCTGCTGTAGTAGCAGGTGGAGCAATAGGTGTGCATAGGAAATCATTATTATTTGCATTTGTGAAGTCACACAACTTAGTCCAGGGGTGAACTACTCACTCATCACTCCGGAGGCGACCATGGCGGTGTAGAGTCCTCCGGGAGATGAATCCCCTCTCCGGCAGGGTGCCGGAGGCGATCTCCTGAATCCCCGAGATGGGATTCGCGGTGGCGGCGTCTCGGTAAGGTTTTCCGTATCGTGGCTCTCACTGGGGGTTTCGCGACGGAGGCTATATGTAGGCGGAAGGGTAGGTCGGGGCCGACGAGGGGCCCACACCATAGGCGGCGCGGCCCCCCTCTCCGGCCGCGCGGCCCTATGGTGGCGGCGCCTCGTCGCCCCACTTCTTATCCCTTTCGGTCTTCTGGAAGCTTCGTGCAAAAATAGGACCCTGGGCGTTGATTTCGTCCAATTCCGAGAATATTTCGTTACTAGGATTTCTGAAACTAAAAACAGCAGAAAACAGCAACTGGCTCTTCGGCATCTTGTTAATAGGTTAGTTCCAGAAAATGCGTAAATACGACATATAATGTGCATAAAACATGTAGGTATCATCAATAAAGTAGCATGGAACATAAGAAATTATCGATACGTTGGAGACGTATCAGAGGTGAGGGTAAAAAAAGAAAAAGAAAGGAGAGGGGGCCCGTGGCGGGGCCCAGTGCATGGGCTGACGTGGCCAACCATGCACCACGCTCGGGAGGACGTCCTGGGCGTCGCTCTTCTCCGCTATGCTCGCGAGGCGGACGGAAAAAAAAGGCGGGGTTGGCCAGACACTTACCGGCGGCGGCGGTGGTGGTCGACGGCGACGTCGGGGTGGAGTGGCGGCGCGTCGGGGCCGTCCAGGGCGCGTCCAGGGGCGTGCTCGGCAGTTCCTCCGTCGCCTGCAGCAGCTTCCCGACGCGGCGCGGGCAGCTCCTCTCCCGGTGCTCCTTCCGTACAGATGCCGGCGGCGATGGCTCCGGGAGGTCCTGGGCGGCGTGAGGCGGGCATTAGAACAACAGATGATCAAAATGGATCAGAGAAGGGAGGGCGGGAACGTCGGGGGCGAGCTCGGCCTGGTTCGTCCCCCTCACGGTGACTACGGCGCGGCTTCTCTCCGGCGAGCAGCAGCCAGGGGAACGCTATGGCGTGCTCAGGGGGAGCTCTATGAGGTAGAGAGGGGTGGTGTGGAGTGGAGAGGAGTGGTGGGAGTGAGAGGAGAAGGCTGGGGCGGGGGTGCTTTTATAGGCCAGCGAGGAGCGACGGTGGTGCGTGGGCGGTGGCTTCAGCCAACCGGAGGGCGAGGGCTGACGTCAGGGGGGCGCTGGAGGGTGACGTAGGAGGTGCTGGCGTCAGCAGGGTGGGGCACAGGCGCGGGAAAGAGGGAGGGGTCGAGCGGGAGAGGGTCCAGCGGGCGGCTGTTGTTTTGGGTGCTAGGGTTTGGAGCAGCTTGGGCCAAGGCCTTATGGGCTTGGACTCGGTTTAGGAGAGATGGGAAGGGATTCCAGGGTGGTTTGAGAGGGTTGGGGTCGGTCCCAGGAGGTGCGAGGGGTTGGGTCGGTGCATAGGCACCATGGTCCGGCCATGTGAGAAAAAAGAGAGGGGGGAGAGGAAAGGTGGTGTTTCTCCCTATGGTTTGCAAAGAGAAAGAGAAAGGAGAGGGAGAAAAGATATTATGCATTTGATACTCACAAAAGGTCATGTTGGTCCAACAAGGTTTGGAATTTTTTAAGACAAGGTGAGAGGAGATGGTGGTGATGGTGATGGTGATGGTGTGCCATTATGGTGGTCAAAGATGGTGATGGTCCAAGTCTTAGCGAGGTAGAGATGGAATAAACATCACCAAGGATAATATGGTGACATAAATCATTGATTCAAGAGGTCAAGGTGGTGATGGTAAGAATTAGAGGAGTGAGATGTGTATGATGCAAAGAGGATGTTATGTCAAGAAGGCATTTTTTGGTAAAGGTGTAGATCACCTAGGAAGATTAAAGCCATACTTGAAGGAATTTTATTTGAACTTGCATTTGAAAAACTTTTGGGAATAACTTAGAAAAGAATTTCGAGTTAAGAAGGCTCTAAATAATGAGCTAGTCAAAGTGGAATTTTCTCATACTAAAGATAAACAAAATAATGAAATAATTGGCATAAGTGGCATAAACAAGCATTTTGTTATAAGATAAGAAAATCAAGTGAAAAAAATCTATGGAAACATTTTTGGGTTGAAAAGGGGATGATATAAAATAATACCCACATTTCCTCTTTTATAAAGATTTGAAATTGTTTGATACAACTAGGATTAGTTTTGTAGTGGAAATTAGAGAAGAAGCTTAAATAGGATTTTTGGTAAATAAAGTATTTTGGGAGAAGTGATCTCAAGGGTAGAGGGTGGCTACATAATGAAACTACCATCTTCACTCTTGGTTTTGTGGAGATTGAACATGGATTTAAAATAAAGACAAGCGGTAAAAGAGGAAGAAGTGATCTAGTGCTGAAAGACTGGATAGGGTGCAAGATCAAGTGAAAATAAGAATTGTGAAGGTAGAATGGGACATGCAAGACGTGGAAGTTGTAGAGGGTGTGACATAGATGAGATCCATGTATTGATTTTGCCAATAACAGTTGTGGGTGCTTAGAGATCAACTGCCAAAGTTTGAATCTTTTAAGCCTGCCAAAACATATTGTTGACTTGGCTTCAAAACCAATAAGGATAAGTGGGTGTTTGAGTGATCTGGTTCAGGGAAAGGACATGGTTGGGAAGTTCCCATGACAAGGTAGGTCTAGAACCAAGTGCATTGCCTTAGATGACATGGGGTGGCTTAATCCCGGGGCTCCGGAATAGAATCTAGAAACAGTCTTAGGACTTAGCCAAATTTGTGATGTCAAAGGGGTTTTGACCAGGGTAAGGGAGAAGGATGTAGTAAGGGGTAGATGATCCCAAGATTTGAATCAAGGATGGGTTGATCTCGATGATAACACCAAGAGGAATTTTAAATAGGCACACTCAAGTTGCCAAAAAGGAGAAGGGTTTAATGTAGTAACAATTTTTCCTATGCCACACATGTGTTTTACTATGTGAGTTGCTAGATTGTTTTACAACTAGAGGTCTTGTTCTTTGGGGTTGCTCAAGACAAAAATGAACAAGCAGAACAAGACAATTCATCTACCAGCAGATCAAAGCAATTCATTATATCAAACAGATCAAGGCAATTCATCTTAGTTAGTCTTTAGAAAAAGTTTTTGTTCCCCCTAATTTTTGCATTCTGGACAACTATACAAGGTTGCAAAAGCTGGGGTGTGACACTATTCCTCTAGCTGAGATAAAATACCCGAGTACCTGTCCTCCTGGCACCCCGAAGAAGCATTTCTTCGAATTCAGCTTTATTTTGTATCTGTCAAGATTGTCGAATGTTTCACGCAGATCGTCAATGAGGGTAACTGCATTTTTTGGTTTTAACCACAATATCGTCGATGTAGACTTCGATGTTCCGACCAATTTTCTCTCCAAGACAAGCTTGCATACACCGCTGATAAGTTGCGCCTGCATTTTTTAGTCCGAAAGTCATAATGTTGTAACGATAAACGCCCTGCGGAGTTATGAACGCGGTTAACTCTTGATCTTATTTCTTGAGCTTGATCTGATTATATCCTGAATACGCATCGAAAAAGGAGAGACGATCGCAGCCTGCTGTGGAGTCGACTATCTGGTCGATTCGGGGCAGCGGGAAGTGATCCTTTGGGAAATGCTTGTTGAGGCTTGTGTAATCGATACACATGCGAAGAGTTGTCGTATCTTTCTTTGGCACCATGAATGGGTTCGCTACCCACTCTGCTTCCTTGAGCTCCCGAATGAATCCAGCCTTGCGGAGCCGATTAACTTCTTCGCCAATAGCTTTTCTTTTAGGTTCTAAAAAGCGACGTAACATCTGCTGTACGGGTTTAGCTTTGGGGACAACATTGAGGGCATGCTCAGCGAGTTCCCTGGGAATACCTGGCATGTCGGATGGTTCCCATGTTAATATTTCCCAGCGCTCACGGAGGAACTCGATGAGCGCGCCTTCCTATGCGGCAGCAAGATCTGCCGACGTGTTGACTGTTTTCTTCAGGTCAGAGGGAAGCACTTGATGTTTCTTTTCCTCCTTTGCGACGTCAAATTCGTCGGATCTTACGTTTCAATAATCGGCTGGAGGCTGCGTATGATCTGTAACAACATCGAGTGCATTGAGCTCTTCCTTAACGCCAAACTTCGAGGCGATCTTCTGGAAATCCCTGTCGCAGTTATCAGAACGAGAAAAACTTCTGTGAACGGTTATTGTTGTCCCGTTATTGCATGGCATCTTCAGCTTCAAGTATGCATAGTGGGGTACCGCCATGAATTTGGCAAATGCTGGTCTGCCGAGGATAGCGTGATATTGTGATTCCCAATCAACCACTTCGAATTCGAGTTTCTCTTTCCTGAAGTTGCTAGGTGTGCCGAAAACTACATCCAATGATATTTTTCCAAGAGGATAAGCGGGTCAGGTTGGGATGATGCCATGGAAACATGTATCAGACTCTTTTAGCATATCAACCGTTAAGCCCATTGCCTTCATTGTGCTGGCGAATAACAAGTTCAGGCCGCTTCCTCCATCCATGAACACCTTGCTCATGTTGTAACCTTCAATATGTGCTTCAAGAACTAAAGCAGCGTGACCAGGTCTTGGAATGGCCATCGGGTGATCTGCCTTGTTAAAAGATATGTTTTGGTCTGACCAATCGATATATTCGGGTACCTCAGCCATAGCAACCTCTGCATACTTCACCTCTCGCGAAAACTTCTTGGCTTCTCTCTTCGAAAAATTAGTTTTATGGACCATGTTGATTTGTCCTCGAGACGCTGGGAATACTTCGGTTGGTACATACATGTCTCCTCCTTCTGGTATGTATTGCTACGGTGGATGACTATAGGCTGCTGCCTTTTTCTATCGAATGAGCTTTTGCTACTGCCTCGGCCCTGAGGTCATCGCAAAAATGCCGGACTTCGAGGAACTGCCGACAATTTCTAAGTAGATGAGTGGCCTTTTCAAGATTATCCTTTGGGTCGATGTAAGAATGCAAGTAACACGGTGCTTCAAGTTGCTCCGTGGCCGATAAATAAGGTATGCGGAGGCGGTTCTTGTTTGACTGCACATTGTAACATCCTCGTTCATACTGTCGAGGGCGGCCCGCAACTCGCTCCTCTTCTTCGCGGCGGAATCCCTTCGTCTCTTCCTTTGCTCCTCTTTGCTGCCGAAACTGCTTCGACTGCCCTCTCCAATACTCCCAGGCAGGACCGCCAAAGCTGCTGCTGGCGTGATATCATCTAGAACCGAAATTCTTGGGCTTGGCGCGCTTGAACTGGGAAGGCGAAGAAACCCTCTGGAGTCGATGATGAGGTGGACACCACCGAAAGTTGTATCCATGTTGTCGCGCGACTCCGTGGAGATCGGATGCGATACCTCCGAGTGTGGTGTGAACTCAAAGGATCCACAATGAACCGAGTTTCTTGGACTTGGTGGCGTTGGTGATTCCAACACGAACGCTGCAGACGTAACTGGAACTGCTGATGACATGCCTTGTGCCGAAAGACTTCCCACAGACGGCGCCAATTGTCGAGGGTACTCCTCGGCAATGCCCTCCGTATGGGGCTTAGGGTAGATGGAATCGTGTAGGCTGACACGAGACATCGGTTATCTAACAAGCGGGGAGAGCGATTTAACCAGGTTCGGGGCCCTCGATTAGGTAAAACCCTTACATCCTACCTGTCTGATCTTGATTATGAAAATATCGAATTACAATGGGGTGCCGAAGGTTTTGGCTGTGATCTCGTCGAGAGACTAAGTTCTGTAATAACCTAGCTCTAGACTTGCGGTGGCTATGAATACTATGATTGCGTGTGTCCCTCGGCATCCCCTCTCCTGGCCCTTATATTGGGAGCCAGGTCTCAAGAGATCTGTCCGGGTACGACTAGGTTACAAAGAGTCCTAGGTCTAAACTTTCCTTGTATTCTTCGTGTTCTTGCCTTGGTCTTCAAGAATTCTTCTTAGGAACCGACGCAGCGGCCCACCTGGCCATCGAGTGCCTTCATGGCCCCTGGTTGGGCCACAAGAGGTAGTGCAACATTATTTACCCGAAGGGTAATGCCCAAATCATGGTGCCTAAACTGAGAAATGGTCACATAGACCATGAACAAATTAATTTTGCCCCTCCATCTTTTTCTCCCCTTTTCTTTTTCAGCCTGGTCATCCCACTCTCTCCACTCACTAACTCTACACACACACATGTGCACATGCATGTCCATTTCCCCATCGAGTGAATGAGAAGGAAATAGAGAGATAGAGGTGGCCGGGGCCTTGGAGTGCACTAGCTGCCAATATTGCATGCCTCCACCAAGATGCAGCCAAGCCTGGAGCACAGCACACGCCTGCACCACCCCCTCCTGCACTTCCCTCCTGTCGATCCCTCCCCTAGCTAGCTAATCAAAGACCCATCTGTCACCTCTCCATTTTGGAACAACCGCACGGGAGACACTCCCCTCTCTCTCTCTGCTAAGAACGCACGTGATGCTGACAGTATACGACGGTTTCCTGCAACCCTCTACCTCTCCTAGACAACCTCCCGTGCCATCCCTCTCACAGGCGCTCGCCACAAAAAACCCAATGGTCACCGTGCATGCCGACGTTGGCACGGCCACGGTGGCGACCTCACATTTCCGCGTCTGTGCTCCTGGATGGCCGTGGAGTGCTGGCGAGAGGGTCACGCGCCTCAGAGACAAACACAACGCCGCCCTCTCCCATCACCTGCACGCCACCGTCGACGCTAGGTCGCGTCACCCCGTCGAGCAGCTGGCAGGCAACCTTGCCACCGTCGACACTAGGTCGCGTCACCCCGTCGAGCAGCTGGCAGGCAACCTCGCCACCGTCGCGTCTCCACCTCCCTACTCCACTCGCGATGCCCACCTCCCTCCAAATCGTGGCACCGTGACTCAGACACGTATCACGCCGCCCCTCTCGCCCAATCCAACGCTGCCGCCTCCACTTCTCTCCCTCGCCGGACCTGGTGCACCGTGCACCTACGCGTCGCTAATAAAAGGGGCATAGACCCCCTCCGCTTGTTATCACCAGATTTTGGCCAAATCAGGAGATGGGCCGTAATTGAGATGGGCTTGAAGGATGTACACGTGGAGCGTCTCTGAAGCGGCCTTGCGCGAAGAGTTTGGGCTAGATTGCCCGTGTATCTGTAAATCATAGTAGATCGCATCTTAGTTTAGAAGTGAAAGTTGGAGTTTAACCCGTGCACGGTTAGGTGCACGCCTAAATTAGAAAGTCCCTTGGACTATAAATATGTACCTAGGGTTATTGAAAACGAGGACGATCACGTTCACAACAAACACAAACCAGGCGCATCGCCACCCCTTGTTTCGAGGGTTTCTTCCGGGCAAGCATCATGCTGCCTAGATCGCATCTCGCGATCTAGGCAGCACACGTTTATTCGTTTATCCTGTGTTACTCGTACTGAAGATTTGTTGATGGCGAGTAGCACTGCTTATCATAGATGTTTTGGGGCTTGCATTGGTGCTTTTCTTACACATATTTGCTTAGCTATGCCGTCCCTCGATATCTAGCTGCCCTTATACCTATCTAGGTGTAGGGGCAGCACCTTGCTTGTTCGTCGTTTAGTAGATCCAACCTGTTATAGTTGTTCCTTGTTATTCAAGGATTAGTTTAATATCTGTATGGTTAGGCCTTGCAAACGGGTTGAACGATCCGGTAGTGCGTAAGGTATAGTTTGTTAGCTCTAAGAGGGATTGTTCCGGGAATTAGCTTAATGTTGGTTTTTAGGCCTCTTTTAGGGTTAGCTTTCTATCATCTTTCGTGTCTATTAGGCTCAACTACGCGTAGGATGTTCCGATCACACGGTAAAAACCCTAAACTGTCGTGGATTGGTTTAACTTTGTGTTGATCAAGCAGGAGCCTGATACGTCTCCAACGTATCGATAATTTCTTATGTTCCATGCTACATTATTGATGATATCTACATGTTTTATACACATTATATGTCGTATTTACGCATTTTCTCGAACTAACCTATTAACAAGATGCCGAAGAGCCAGTTGCTGTTTTCGCTATTTTTGGTTTCAGAAATCCTAGTAACGAAATATTCTCGGAATTGGACAAAATCAACGCCCAGGGTCCTATTTTTGCACGAAGCTTCCGTAAGACCGAAGAGGAGTCGAAGTGGGGCCACGAGGTGGCCAGACAACAGGGCGGCGCGGCCCTGGCCCTGGTCGCGCCGCCTGTCGTATGGGCCCCCCGTGACACCCTTTGACCTACCCTTCCGCCTACTTAAAGCCTCCGTCGCGAAACCCCCACCGAGAGCCACGATACGGAAAACCTTCCAGAGACGCGCCGCCGCGAATCCCATCTCGGGGATTCAGGAGATCGCCTCCACCCTGCCGGAGAGGGGATTCATCTCCGGAGGACTCTTCATCGCCATGATCGCTCCGGAGTGATGAGTGAGTAGTTCACCCTGGACTATGGGTCCATAGCAGCTAGATGGTCGTCTTCTCCTAATTGTGCTTCATTGTTGGATCTTGTGAGCTGCCCAACATGATCAAGATCATCTATCTGTAATACTATATGTTGTGTTTGTCGGATCCGATGAATAGAGAATACTATGTGATGGTGATTATCAATCTATTATTTATGTGTTGTTTATGATCTTGCATGCTCTCCGTTATTAGTAGAGGCTCTGGCCAAGTTTTTACTCTTAACTCCAAGAGGGAGTATTTATGCTCGATAGTGGGTTCATGCCTTCATTGACACTGGGACAGTGACAGAAAGTTCTAAGGTTGTGTTGTGCCGTTGCCACTAGGGATAAAACATTGATTCTATGTCTAAGGATGTAGTTGTCGATTACATTATGCACCATACTTAATGCAATTGTCTCTTGCTTTGCAACTTAATACCGAAAGGGGTTCGGATGATAACCTGAAGGTGGACTTTTAGGCATAGATGCAGTTGGATGGCGGTCTATGTACTTTGTCGTAATGCCCAATTAAATCTCACTATATTTATCATATCATGTATATGCATTGTTATGCCCTTTTCTATTTGTCAATTTCCCGACTGTAATTTGTTCACCCAACATGCTTTTATCTTATGGGAGAGACACCTCTAGTGAACTGTGGACCCCGGTCCTATTCTTTACATCGCATACAATCTACTGCAATACTTGTTTTACTGTTTTCTTGCAAACAATCATCTTCCACACAATATGGTTAATCCTTTGTTACAGCAAGCCGGTGAGATTGACAACCTCACTGCTTCGTTGGGTATTTTGGTTGTGTTGTGCAGGTTCCACGTTGGCGCCGGAATCCCTGGTGTTGCGCCGCATCACATTTCACCACCATCAACCTTCAAAGTGCTTCTTGGCTCCTCCTGGTTCGATAAACCTTGGTTTCTTTCTGAGGGAAAACTTGCTGCTGTGCGCGTCATACCTTCCTCTTGGGGTTCCCAACGAACGTGTGAGTTACACGCCATCAAGCTCTTTTTCTGGCGCCGTTGCCGGGGAGATCAAGACACGCTGCAAGGGGAGTCTCCTCTTCTCAATCTCTTTACTTTGTTTTTGTCTTGCTTTATTTTATTTACTACTTTGTTTGCTGCACCTAAACAAAACACACAAAAAATTAGTTGCTAGTTTTACTTTATTTACTGTCTTGTTCTCTATATCAAAAACACAAAAAAATTAGTCACTTGTCTTTGCTTAGTTTACTTTATTACTATTAAAATGAGTAATCCTGAAGTTGAAGTTCGTTCTTTTAAGCAACAAGGGGGAGAAAGTTTTAAAGATGCTTGGTACATAATTAGTAATGCTCATCATAGGTGCATTAAGAAACACTCCACCACTATCCTTCTTAGGAACTTTTATGTTGGCTTATCTAGTTGGAATAGGTATGTTCTTGATACTCTTTCGGGAGGTAATTTCCTAGGTACTCCTTCTTTAGAAGCTAGTTGCATCATTGAGAGTCTAGTTGGAATACCACCTGTTGATGAAGTTAAAATTGAAATCTCTCTTGAGGATGTTATGAAAAAATTGGAAACCATAGAGAAAAAATTTCCAAGTGTTGAAACTAAATTGGGAATGCTACTTGATAAAACTGATGAACTTGATAAATCCCTAGGAGGAATTGATGAAAGAATTAGTGTCCTAGGAACTTGTGTTGTCCATGATAATCAAACCAATATGATTGATGAACTTGAAAAAGCTATGGGAACCTTGGGTTCAACCTTTTCTTCTCTCAAGTATAATGAGAAAGCTTATGTGGGTAAAGAGCAAAAATTCATGTATGCCTCTAAAGTGCCTAAACAAAAGAATTACTATAGGCCTAAAATTGCTAAAACCCCTAGCACCACCATAGAAAATTTAGATAATGGAGCACCTAAAGTACCCCCTGCAACAAGTTGTGTTTGCATGAAAAATAATAATGTTGATGCTTCTACTCTTGATGTTACTTGATTTGCACTTTCTGCGCCTAGCTGAAAGGCGTTAAAGAAAAGCGCTTATGGGAGACAACCCATGTTTTTACTACAGTACTTTGTTTTATATTTGAGTCTTGGAAGTTATTTACTACTGTAGCAACCTCTCCTTATCATGTTTTTGTGCCAAGTAAAGTTTCTATGTTAAAGTTGATGTTATATTTGGGATCGCTGCGCAGAAACAGCATTGCTGTCTGTCACGAATCTGGGCACAAGTCTTTGTAGAAAATCGAAAAACTATGCCAATTTACGAGCGTGATCCTCAGATATGTACGCAACTTTCATTAGTTTTGAGTTTTTCCATTTGAGCAAGTCTGGTGCCATTTTAAAATTCGTCTTTACGAACTGTTCTGTTTTGACAGATTCTGTCTTTTATTTCGCATTGCCTCTTTTGCTATGTTGGATGAATTTCTTTGATCCATTAATGTCCAGTAGCTTTATGCAATGTCCAGAAGTGTAAAGAATTATTGTGCCACCTCTGAATATGTGAATTATTAATTGTGCACTAACCCTCTAATGAGTTTGCTTGAAGTTTGGTGTGAAGGAAGTTTTCAAGGATCAAGAGAGGAGTATGATATACTATGATCAAGAGGAGTGAAAGCTCTAAGCTTGGAGATGCCCCCGTGGTTCACCCCTGCATATTCTAAGAAGACTCAAGCGTAAGCTTGGGGATGCCCAAGGCATCCCTTCTTCATCGACAACATCATCGGGTTCCTCCCCCGAAACTATATTTTTATTCAGTCACATCTTGTGTTCTTTACTTGGAGCGTCGGTTTGTTTTTGTTTTTGTTTTTGTTTGAATAAAATGGATCCTAGCATTCACTTTGTGGGAGAGAGACACGCTCCGCTGTTGCATATGGACAAATATGTCCTTAGGCTTTACTCATAATATTCATGGCGAAGTTTCTTCTTCGTTAAATTGTTATATGGTTGGAATTGGGAAATGCTACATGTAGTAATTCTAAAATGTCTTGGATAATGTGATACTTTACAATTGTTGTGCTCATGTTTAAGCTCTTGCATCATATACTTTGCACCCATTAATGAAGAAGTACATAGAGCTTGCTAAAATTTGATTTGCATATTTGGTCTCTCTAAGGTCTAGATAATTCTAGTATTGAGTTTTGAACAACAAGGAAGACGGTGTAGAGTCGTATAATGTTTACAATATGTCTTTTATGTGAGTTTTGCTGCACCGGTTCATCCTTGAGTTTGCTTCAAATAACCTTGCTAGCCTAAACCTTGTATCGAGAGGGAATACTTCTCATGCATCCAAAATCCTTGAGCCAACCACTATGCCAATTGTGTCCACCATACCTACCTACTACATGGTATTTCTCCGCCATTCCAAAGTAAATTGCTTGAGTGCTACCTTTAAAATTCCATCATTCGCCTTTGCAATATATAGCTCATGGGACAAAATAGCCTTAAAAACTATTGTGGTATTGAATTTGTACTTATGCACTTTATCTCTTATTAAGTTGCTTGTTGTGCGATAACCATGTTTCTGGGACGCCATCAACTATTCTTTGTTGAATATCATGTGAGTTGCTATGCATGTCCGTCTTGTCTGAAGTAAGAGGGATCTACCACCTTAATGGTTGGAGCATGCATATTGTTAGAGAAGAACATTGGGCCGCTAACTAAAGCCATGAATCATGGTGGAAGTTTCAGTTTGGACATATATCCTCAATCTCATATGAGAATAATAATTGTTGCTACATGCTTATGCATTAAAGAGGAGTCCATTATCTGTTGTCCATGTTGTCCCGGTATGGATGTCTAAGTTGAGAATAATCAAAACCGAGAAATCCAAAATGTGAGCTTTCTCCTTAGACCTTTGTACAGGGCATGGAGGTACCCCTTTGTGACACTTGGTTGAAACATGTGCATTGCGATGATCCGGTAGTCCAAGCTAAGTAGGACAAGGTGCGGGCACTATTAGTATACTATGCATGAGGCTTGCAACTTGTAAGATATAATTTACATAACTCATATGCTTTATTACTACCGTTGACAAAATTGTTTCATGTTTTCAAAATAAAAGCTCTAGCACAAATACAGCAATCGATGCTTTCCTCTTTGAAGGACCTTTCTTTTACTTTTATTGTTGAGTCAGTTTACCTATCTCTCTCCACCTCAAGAAGCAAACACTTGTGTGAACTGTGCATTGATTCCTACATACTTGAATATTGCACTTGTTGACAATATCCATGAGATATACATGTTATAAGTTGAAAGCAACCGCTGAAACTTAATCTTCCTTTGTGTTGCTTCAATACCTTTACTTTGATTTATTGCTTTATGAGTTAACTCTTATGCAAGACTTATTGATGCTTGTCTTGAAGTACTATTCATGAAAAGTCTTTGCTTTATGATTCACTTGTTTACTCATGTCATTACCATTGTTCTGATCGCTGCATTCATTACATATGTTTACAAATAGTATGATCAAGATTATGATGGCATGTCACTTCAGAAATTATCTTTGTTATCGTTTTACCTGCTCGGGACGAGCAGAACTAAGCTTGGGGATGCTGATACGTCTCCAACGTATCGATAATTTCTTATGTTCCATGCTACATTATTGATGATATCTACATGTTTTATACACATTATATGTCGTATTTACGCATTTTCTCGAACTAACCTATTAACAAGATGCCGAAGAGCCTTGCTGTTTTCTGCTGTTTTTGGTTTCAGAAATCCTAGTAACGAAATATTCTCGGAATTGGACGAAATCAACGCCCGGTGTCCTATTTTTGCACGAACCTTCCGAAGACCGAAGAGGAGTCGGTGGGGCCACGAGGTGGCCAGACAACAGGCGGCGCGGCTCAGGCCCTGGCCGCGCCGGCCTGTCGTGGGCCCCCCGTGACGCCCTTTGACCTACCCTTCCGCCTACTTAAAGCCTCCGTCGCGAAACCCCCAGTACCGAGAGCCACGATACGGAAAACCTTCCAGAGACGCCGCGCCGCGAATCCCATCTCGGGGATTCAGGAGACGCTCCGGCACCCCGCCGGAGAGGGGATTCATCTCCGGAGGACTCTTCATCGCCATGATCGCCTCCGGAGTGATGAGTGAGTAGTTCACCCTGGACTATGGGTCCATAGCAGTAGCTAGATGGTCGTCTTCTCCTAATTGTGCTTCATTGTTGGATCTTGTGAGCTGCCTAACATGATCAAGATCATCTATCTGTAATACTATATGTTGTGTTTGTCGGATCCGATGAATAGAGAATACTATGTTATGGTGATTATCAATCTATTATTTATGTGTTGTTTATGATCTTGCATGCTCTCCGTTATTAGTAGAGGCTCTGGCCAAGTTTTTACTCTTAACTCCAAGAGGGAGTATTTATGCTCGATAGTGGGTTCATGCCTTCATTGACACCTGGGACAGTGACAGAAAGTTCTGGTTGTGTTGTGCTGTTGCCACTAGGGATAAAACATTGATTCTATGTCTAAGGATGTAGTTGTCGATTACATTACGCACCATACTTAATGCAATTGTCTGTTGCTTTGCAACTTAATACTGAAAGGGGTTCGGATGATAACCTGAAGGTGGATTTTTAGGCATAGATGCAGTTGGATGGCGGTCTATGTACTTTGTCGTAATGCCCAATTAAATCTCACTATATTTATCATATCATGTATATGCATTGTTATGCCCTTTTCTATTTGTCAATTGCCCGACCGTAATTTGTTCACCCAACATGCTTTTATCTTATGGGAGAGACACCTCTAGTGAACCGTGGACCCCGGTCCTATTCTTTACATCGCATACAATCTACTGCAATACTTGTTTTACTGTTTTCTTGCAAACAATCATCTTCCACACAATACGGTTAATCCTTTGTTACAGAAGCCGGTGAGATTGACAACCTCACTGCTTCGTTGGGGCAAAGTACTTTGGTTGTGTTGTGCAGGTTCCACGTTGGCGCCGAATCCCTGGTGTTGCGCCGCATCACATTTCGCCACCATCAACCTTGAACGTGCTTCTTGGCTCCTCCCGGTTCGATAAACCTTGGTTTTCTTTAAGAGGGAAAACTTGCTGCTGTGCGCATCATACCTTCCTCTTGGGGTTCCCAACGAACGTGTGAGTTACACGCCATCAGCCCCATGTCATCGTAAACCCAACGTGAATCATGGGGCGATCGGCTCTTTGAGCCGATCCACAGGGCAACCCGAGAGCCGATCGGGCTCGTATTTAATGTTTACGTGTCTACCACGCAGAAACTAATCGAAGCAATCTAGCACCTTCCCGACTGGTATAGGTCAGGTGGCACGCCCTTGCAACCGCTAGACGTGTGCCGGAACATTGCGGGACGACGTCGAAGGACCAGGGCCCACCCATCGCCTTGGCAGCCTCCCGGCTCTTCGTGTTGCTTAACCACCGTCGCGGTGGTTTTGGCAGGCAACACATTCTGGCACGCCCGGTGGGACACTTTCTACAGCAACTACCTCAACATCGGCAGCCAAGATGTCGGACGAACCGATCAAGTACGAGGATCTTCCTGTAGAGCATCAGAAGAAATACGATGAGCTGAAGGCCATCCTTGAAGCCGATCTCATCGGCTCCTTTGAGAAGACCCGTTCGCACGACATCAGGTTCAAAGGATTCACACCCCAAGGCGCGCTCGAGGGTTTGGATCTGTCTCTCCCTTCGGAGGAACGTTGTGGCTCATTCTCTACATCGGCATTCTGAGAGCCTGGTGAATACTCTGGAGCGCATTGCGCTTCATGTGGTGCAAGAAATCATGAAGCATCAGTACTCTCCGTCAGGACCTGCTCTAGGGACTCACCAGGGAGAGATAGAGTTCCACACTATACCACCATTGCCGTTCGCGATGGCAGCTCCACAGCAACAAGGTTCACCGGCATACATTGTCTACAAGGTTGGAGGTGATCCCGGCGACTACCAATTCTTATATGAGCCGCCCAAGGAGATCCCACATGGATACGTGTGCACATACGTGCCGGACTGCAACAACTGGACGCAAGCGATCCAAACTCCAGCAGGAGGGATTGCCGGAGCAGAGCGATTGTTACGGCAGGAGGGATTGCCGGAGCAGCAGGGAGTTCTGGAGCAGACGCTGAGAAACGTGCTAGCTAAATATGCCACTGCACCAAGTCATGAAAGCTCAACCGCTACATCTTCCACCGTGGATCGATCAGTGCGCCTTGAGAGACCAGGTATCCTGCCGAAGAAGAGAACGATCGGCTATTCCAAGCCGTATCCCAACGAGTATGACCTGATCCCACTAGCACCTAAGTATCGGCTCCCCGACTTCACAAAATTCAGTGGATCAGAAGGATCTAGCTCAATTGAGCACGTGAGCCGATATTTGGCGCAGTTAGGCATGGTCTCAGCATCAGATCAGCTACGTGTGAGGCTCTTTCGCAATCTTCGGTCCAGCCTTTGGGTGGTACACCTCGTTGCCACCAGATTCTCGATCATGGAAGCACTGGAAGAGCAGCTTCACATACAATATCATTCGGGCTACTGAATGGTCTGCCGATCTGACCCGATTCGGCAAAGGCGAGGAGAGACGGTGTCCGAATACATCCAACTGCTTCAGGACGTCAAGAACCGATGTTATTCGGTTCGTTTTTCGAGAAGGAAGCAATGAGCTGGCAATAGTAGGCCTCTCATCGCCGCTCAAGGATCGACTTTCCGTGCAGACACAATTCATCACACATGGTTCGAAACCGACATCATATGAACAGCGCCACCCGCACTGTACCAGGACAAGTTCAAGCGTCGCCCGATCGAGACAAAAAGATGAAGACTGCAGAGGATCGGGAGGTCGGCGTAGCTGAATGGGCTCGGGGGCATGCCCGTGCCCTGCAAATGGGTGAGACAACCAGGGCCCGCAAAAGGGTTTGACTTTGACTTAAGCAAAACGGAGCAGATTTTTGATTTGCTACTAAAGGAAAAACAGCTGAAGTTACCCGAAGGCCACAAAATCCCCACGTTACAAGAGATGAACGAGGCCATACTGCAAATGGCATCATACGTTCACCCACGCCACCAACGACTGCAAAGTGCTGCGCGGACAGATTCAAATGGCGATAGAACAAGGCCGATTGCTTTTCGGTCAGTTTGCTATGAAAGTTGACACACATCCGTTTCCTGGCGTCAACATGGTGGATCTCAGTCGTTCCTTTGGACGTGAGCCAGGTTTCTCTTTTGATGTCAACATGGCAGGGCTTGTAGACCACCATAGCAAGGAAAAAGCAGAAAGCAGTCACTCCCGTGGCAAGGATAAAGAGGAGGCCGCTCCACGCGACCGGCCCCAGTATGATGACAAACGGTACCTGACTGAGGAGGAGGTGAGAAGCGTGCGGTATCAGCGACCACTTTCCACACATCTCCTTAACAACTATGAGAAGCAGTATGACCGACGTCGGCGCTTCGATGTAGATGATAAGAGATATCATCGGTCTGATGCAGATGACAGGAAATACCGTCGGTATGATAGAGACAACGACAGGTATGATCGTCACGCTAGAGGGAGTTCAAGGGAACAAGAAGACGTGGATAGGCATTGGGACTGTCCTTTCTTTAAACACTGCTGGGACTCAGGAATGAGCCGATTGCCAACAATCGAGAACTGCCCAGAATGCAGACAGCAAAGGAAGGGAACAAATGAGGTTTCAGTGTTCAAACGTCTAGGGTCTCTCTCCCACCTCAGAACAAACGAGCTGAGTCATCTCAAGAGGAAGACTTTGAGGGGTCAGATGAAGAAGAAGATAGGTACCACCGGCCAAGGTGGTGCCCTGATGGACTCAGCCATTCTCAGAAGCGTAGGGTGCAGCGGTTGCGAAACCTGGAGGAAGCCGAGGCTGCGAGCGCGTCGAAGCTTCAAAAAATGGGGTGAGGCTGGTCTTATCCACCGGCCTGACAGAGTAGCAAGGTCCAAGGCAATGGACGTACGTGGCGAGGCCGATCCCTGCGATCGGCCCCAAAAAATAAAAAGCAAAGGTCTTACTTCAAGATTGTCACGTAGCCATAGTAGAGAACCAAGAAGTTGTAAACCATCATCGAACATTGCAAGGAAAGAGGAGGCCGGTTCTAGCGATCGGCCAAAATCATCCTAGAGCGACTGAGGAGCCGATACCCTCAATTACTTGAAAGAATCGGCTCGGGGGGCACTTAGATGGATAAGATGCGAGGTTACGAAGTATGTGCCTTGTGGTTGTCAATGGCCAGCGCCCCAAGAAATATTCCCCGAATATGTGAGATGATGGACATAGAAGTATGGGGGCCGATGCATAAATAAATCGGCTGTAAAAAATACAAATTTTTTAAGCACAGCCGATGTACAGACATCGACTCTAGAATAAAAAGCCGATGCACGGCCATCGACTCAAGAGGTACAAGTTCAGCAAAACATTTATTAGTTTACACAGAGAGGTTCTTCTGAAGAAATGCGTTGAGAGCGTGAAGGGCGTCAGCGCGGATACGATCCACTTCGGCGATCTCAGCCTCGTCGTCCTCGTCTTTGCCCGTCACCAGCTGGCTGCTCAGGGCACAAATTTCAGCCAAATCGGTCTTCAGATCGGCTGTGAGGCCTTTTGCTTCTTCTCGAGAGCGGGCAATGAGGGTTTCCTTGTCTTGGATAAGCTGCTTGGTCACCCTAACCCTCTCTTCAAGGTTCTCCAGTTCCTTACGCAAGGTCTCGAGGTCGGCACTATTGGCAGAGGTGTCAGTTTTGGCGTCTAAAGCAGCCTTTTTCTCGTTGAGCCGTTGACACTTATCTGCAATATCGGCTCTCAACGGGAGCTGGGCGTGACGAAGGGTAATTCTTTGACGAGCCGACTACACTCTTGACCTGAAGGCCGACAGGGTCACAGCTGGCCAAAGCTTCACCTGCAGTGTCACTGGGAGATGGGGCTGGATGTCTTCGAGGATACCCTTGACTGCCTCGGGGTTTTCAACCAGGGTCTCAACTGAGGAGGAAAGCAAAGCCTTGAGACGCTGGAGTGGACCATGGACCGTGTCAGGACTTGGCTCTTCACCTGCCTTGGAAGTAGCTGGTTCGATGGATTCAGGATCGAACGTCAGCAAGCTTGAAAGATCACAACCCTGACAGACGAACAAGAGCGGTATGAGTATACAACAAAGGAAAGGGTAGAGCCAAGGGAGTGGAGTGTACCTCTCCCAAAGTAGGAGGAGTGGCCGATGTTGTGATAATCGGCTTTTCCGTGGACTTGGCTAGGTTAGCCACTTGGTCAGCCACGCTCGTCGAAGCGGCCAGGTCTAGTGTGGCGGATGGCATCAATACCTCTTCAACGTCCCCGCTAGAGGTCTCATTAGTCTGCAAAAAAGATGGTGAGCCGATCCAAGTAGCAATGGGATGACATGAAGTATGAACTGGTGAGGCAATTACATTTGAAACCTCCTGGCTTGGCGAGGAAACTTGTGAATCTTTGCGAGCTCTTTTGACACATCGACGCTTCACGCGTGACCCTGTTTTAATCGGAGCTTGAGGAGCAACAGGCTCGGGAGTCGACCTTTTCCTAGAAACCGACATTGGCGAGTCCGTCTGGCTCTGTGTGGTGGATCTCCCGGAGTTGCCCGGGTTCGAGTCCCTTTGGCTGGACTGTGCCTCCCCGCTGGAGTTCTCTTCGGTGGAAGTCTGTAAGAAGAAGTACAAGCATGTTGCAAAATACTGGGAGGACAGATAAATGTAGTAAAGGCACGAGTCAGCTTACATGCAAGCTTTCCTGGACAGGAGCTTTGCGCTTCAGGGTCTTCCTGGCAGCTACTTTCCTCACCGCCTTCCTCTCCTGGGTTGAGGCTCGGGGGGCAACGGGCCCCGAGGATGCTTTACTCTTGGGAACCGATTTTGGTGAAATCGGCTGGCTCTGCATTATGTCCTTCTTCAGGGGTGGCGAGCTCTGGCAGAAGAGAACTACCGGGGCTGGTGGAAGGAATGTGAAGGGAGAGCCATCGGTTTGCGCGGGCTCTAGGCCATCTTGTTCCTGCCAAGAGATAGAACCAAGTTTTTAGACAATCATCATGAGCAATTGCAAGAAATTTATATGTAATGGTACCTGATGTGCAGAAACGTCATATTCGGCATCAAGTTGCTTCAGCAACGGTCCTAGAGCTCTTCTGAAGGCATGGGTCTTCCACATGGACCACCAAGTCTCGAAACCATCGGTAGTGGTGGTGAAACGGAGGTTGTGAGGAATTGGAATGGCCAGAGCGTCAAAGAAAGTATATCACCTTTGGCCGTAAGGATGTCAGGCAGTTCAGCTCTGCTTGCTGTCAGGTGGTGGAGAAAGAAGTGTGGGGGCACTTGCCCGAGACCAAGCTGCCGGGCTACTACCACCGGTTGGTAAGACTCGTAACCAGGTTTGATGATCCGGTTAGAGGTACTCATGCCAACCGGGATAAAGCAAGGACAGATCATGATAGAGTACAAGTACCGGGTGCTAACGTCATCGGCAAAGCTATCTAACCGGAAGGAGACTGGATTCTCAAAGTTCTCCGATTCGGTATAAGGGAAGAACAGGGGGTTGCCCAAGCCTTGGAAGAAAATCTTGAACCACTCTGCTGCTTCCTTAGGGATCAGCCTGCTGCCTGGGAGGCTATACAGAGCTTGACCATAGCTAGTGCATCGGATCTCCTTCCCATTAGCATCTGGGAAGGTGCAGGTGGCCAAAGGTGGGAAGTTTGGGATCTGGTTCTGAAAGTACAGCTGAGCCCATAGTTGAATAAACCACCAGGGGCCTCCTGTTTTAACTGTCTTTTGAGAGAAGAGTTTGACCGACATCAGTTGAAGAGATCGATAGACTTCTCCAAGGAACAGTTTGCCAAGGCCAAGTTGAATACCTTTGGCGAGTTCGTAGGCCAGGGAAAGGTAATTCTTGTTTGGGGCAAGTGAGGGACCACAGAATATGAAGTGCTCCAGCCAGAAGTTCAAGAAAGCCGTGTACGTGTTCTTTCTCGGTTACAGGGCCTTTGGTTTTCATATAACGCCTGAGGTAGGCGCCCCAGCTTGTACACTCTGTTTTAGAGGAGAGGGTGAAAGGGACCTTTGGCAACTTAAAGGCAGAAGGGCTTGGGGATGCAATGTCCAGGCATGTGATCATGGCCACGTCCAGCAGGGTTGGTGTCATGGGGCCATGACCGAACATGAAGCAGTTCAGTGCATCAGACCAAAAGTAGCCGATGGTTTTCAGAATGTTCTCATTCTTTTCAAGAGGAGACCATGATAATGACAACGCATCGGCTATCCCTATCGTTTCCCAAGTAGCATAATGGGTTTTAGACACTCTACTGTACCATGCCACCCAACCTTCAGGAGGATTAGGCCAGGCTCGCAGGCAGTCGGCCCAAGAAGTCAGATCTAAATTCTGGTTCACGAAGGGGATTCTATTGGCCTCGCATGAGATTAAGTGAGCGGGACTCTCGGAAGAACGAGGGCCAAGACACATAGAATTTGGGAGAGAAGGATGCGGCAGCAGGATGTCGGAAACCTAAAATTAATAACGGAATAGGACATTAATTCAGGTGTTTTGCTGTTCAATCCTAACATTGATTCGAGTGGCAAAGAAGCGGTTGAGTATTACCTTCGGACCAGAGACCGTGGCGTTGGCGTTGGATGATTCCGCCATCTGATGCGCTGCGGTTGAGATCTGAGGTTCGTGGAGTTGCTTGGGCGGCGATTTTGGGGATCTGAGTTTGCTTTCTCAGACGGAGGTCGCGGGTTACCGTTTGGAGGGGCAATTAGGTTGGCCTCGCTCGTGTTTTATGGTAGAGGCCGATGCGATGCCATCGGCTCTTTTGGGGATTGTTTGACTCTGACTATCGGCAAAATTAACTGGAAGCACTTCTTCATTAATAAGAGAGGTTTTTTACAATGAGGAGCCGATTGCTCGAGAGAGGAAGGGTAAGAGAAGAGCCGATTGCTCAGGAACTGCTAGTCCTACACTACTAATCCTCGCCGGCCTCATCGTCGGCATCCTAGCTGCCGTCGGCACTACTTCCGGAGAGTTCCTCGTCGCTGCTGACCCAGTCCTCGGCCGGGACCTCTTCCTCCTTGTCATCATCATCGTCTTCGCTGTCCGCCCAAGCGCGGAAGCGCTTCGCCGGCAGGTACCCAGCGGAGGAGGAGGAGTCATCCTCCTCCTCTTCCTCCTTTTCCTTTTCTTCTTCGTCTTTGTCGGAGGGGGCGAAGCTACCCCAGGAGAGGAGGTCATCCTCACTCTCCGCCGCCAGTTCCCCGTCGATAAGGAACCGGAGGTTGTCTTCCCCATCGGTCAGGGGCAGGTCGCCATCTGACCCAACGAGGGCCTCGGGTGGGCCATCTGGCACATAGTCGAAGTCCCACTCCGGCTCATCCCATTGGTCGGGCCCTGGCATCGGCTCGTCTGAAGAGGAAGATTGGAAGGAGAGAGCCGATGCGGCGGAAGAGGAGGATGAGTTCATGGTGGAGGAGGGCTTTTCAATGACTGGTATGGGGCAAGAAGATGGAGAAGCGAACTGTGCGATGCGGTTAAATAAAGGAGATATCATGGAGATTTAATGCTCGAGCAGTTTGCGAGGATGTGGTGCCAAAACTGTCAAATCGTGCAGAGAAGTTGAGAAGGCAAGGCGTCATTATGAAGAATACTGCGACGGTGCTGCTCTGCCACGACATGACCCTTCGAAGGAAAACAGAGTGGTTTTGAAATTATCATTGCCAAAACCAGGGGCATGTGTTATCACCAGATTTTGGCCAAATCAGGAGATGGGCCGTAATTGAGATGGGCTTGAAGGATGTACACGTGGAGCGTCTCCGAAGCGGCCTTGCGCGAAGAGTTTGGGCTAGATTGCCCGTGTATCTGTAAATCATAGTAGATCGCATCTTAGTTTAGAAGTAAGAGTTTAACCCGTGCACGGTTAGGTGCACGCCTAAATTAGAAAGTCCCTTGGACTATAAATATGTACCTAGGGTTATTGAAAACGAGGACGATCACGTTCACAACAAACACAAACCAGGCGCATCGCCACCCCTTGTTTCGAGGGTTTCTTCCGGGCAAGCATCATGCTGCCTAGATCGCATCTCGCGATCTAGGCAGCACACGTTATTCGTTTATCCTGTGTTACTCGTACTGAAGCTTTGTTGATGGCGAGTAGCACTGCTATAGATGTTTTGGGGCTTGCATTGGTGCTTTTCTTACACATATTTGCTTAGCTATGCCGTCCCTCGATATCTAGCTGCCCTTACACCTATCTAGGTGTAGGGGCAGCACCTTGCTTGTTCGTCGTTTAGTAGATCCAATCTGTTATAGTTGTTCCTTGTTATTCAAGGATTAGTTTAATATCTGTATGGTTAGGCCTTGCAAACGGGTTGAACGATCCGGTAGTGCGTAAGGTATAGTTTGTTAGCTCTAAGAGGGATTGTTCCGGGAATTAACATAATGTTGGGTTTTAGGCCTCTTTTAGGGTTAGCTTTCTATCATCTTTCGTGTCTATTAGGCTCAACTACGCGTAGGATGTTCCGATCATACGGTGAAAACCCTAAACTGTCGTGGATTGGTTTAACTTTGTGTTGATCAAGCAGGAACCCCATGTCATCGTAAACCCAACGTGAATCATGGGGCGATCGGCTCTTTGAGCCGATCCACAGGGCAACCTGAGAGCCGATCGGGCTCGTATTTAATGTTTACGTGTCTACCATACAGGAAACTAATCGAAGCAATCTAGCACCTTCCTGACCAGGTATAGGTCAGGTGGCACGCCCTTGCAACTGCTAGGACGTGTGCCGGAACATTGTGGGACGACGTCGAGGGACCAGGGCCCACCCAGCAGTCTTGGCAGCCTCCCGGCTCTTCGTATTGCTTAACCACTGCTCGCCGGTGAGTTTTGGCAGGCAACACCGCTCGAACGCCTTCGCCACCAGAACACCCTCCCACCACTAGCTCACCTCCCCAGTGGAGAGGAGCTCGTCTTCTCCCTGTCGCCCATGAGCGAGCTCGACATCTGCAAGTTCCGGTGAAGGTTGTCGTCGATGGGCGCCGCCATTCTTCTCCCCTCCTTGCTCGTTGGATGCACACGCCTTTCCTCTCCCTAACGCGCTCGATCTTACCTTCCAGGGGCCCCTGTAGAGGACGCCACCGTGAACAGCGATTTTGCCCATGGCCGTCGATTGCCGGAAGGTCGTTGCTGTTTCGGCCGCTGCTACCTCCGTTCGAAAGCCCCTGCTCCGTTGTCTCCGACACACCTAGTCCCATCGTCGATAGAGCCCTGAGGTGAGCCCGCGAGCTCCCGCCTTCTTCTAGGGTTTCCAGGCGCGTCCGCGACGTCAGGAAGGAGAAAGGAGCTGCACCGTTGGATCTAATCCAACGGACGCATGCAGCCGTAGCCCTGGCCCGCGCTAGCGTGGCCCTCCATGTCGGCGCCGTTTGAAACGGTAGCTCCCACGCTGCGGAGCCGATGCTGGGCCGAATCTGGCCAAGCCCAGCAGCCCCCGGCCCGATTTCTTTTCCCCTTTTCACCCTTTAATATGCCAGTAAATCTCTGCAGTAGTTTTCGAAATACCATAAATTCATCAATGACTCAAATTCGATGATTCAAATTTTTGGCTGCTCGAGAACAAATTATTAACCATATAAAATTGCATGCATGTGATTTAGTGTTGTGATTATGTGCTGATCAATAAAAACCTAAAATATATCTGATTTTGTATTTTATTTAGTGTGTGAGATTTATAAAATCTTTCTGCATGAGGTTAATTTTGTTGTAAAGTAGAAGTAGATACCTGTATTTTGGCACTAGTCTAGTATGCAGAAGCTTCCTGGATTTGAGTTGCCTTACAAAACAAGTTTTGTCCACAGAGCCAGTAAATGAATTTTAATTTGAAAACTACAAATGTTTTTGAACCAAATCCAAGTGATGCTGGTAGATATAGCTATATGGTAATTCTGTGACAAAGGAAATATTTTTCAGAGTTATAGTTTAATTAAGAATTTTATCACTGAAACAGAACACTTTTCAATGTCTAATTTTTGTAAATTTATTTACAAATCAGAAAATTCCAAACCAGTGGGGTTAGCTCACATTTGGTATTAGCTATCCAAGGGTATGCTTGGCTCTGGTTGGTGATTCTCTGATACTGGTGTGCCTAGATATTTGTGTGCTCTGGTTCCTATCTTGTTTAAATTGTCTAGGTTATTTAAAAATTGTTTTGCATGCGTTTCTTGTGAAAGTGTGTTCTACATGTTATTCTCTTTCAGCAGGTATGCTGCATGCATTTTTTTGACTCACAGAAAGATTTAGACCATTTAAATGGTTCTTAAGTCATTTTTGGAATTGTAAAAATCACATCCTTTCCTTTAAAAATCATAAATTAGTGAAACCATTTTCAGTAGCTTGCATTTGTAAACCTTTACATACTGTGATTTTATCAAAAAAAATTGTGAAACATTCTGGAGTGGTTTGTTGATTCGGTGTGGCGTGCTGTTTTCATTTTGCGACGATAGATTCGAACGCCGTTGGGAACGAAGGAGGGGGTGACTTCGGGGGAATTCAAGAGGAAGACCAGGGACACTTTGCTGATCAAGGCAAGCCACCTCTTGATGCATCTCTGATTCTATATATCTTGCTCTTGCATTATTACAGGTTTTATAAAGTGCATGTCTTTTATTTATTATGTCGGTGGTTAACGCCACGCGGAGTTTTATTAATCCACCCTTAGGGTGCAGCCCTCGCTGGTACCTACTAATCACACCTCTATTAGTGATATGGTGCTTACCACCTTATCACCCTTGTTGCCTCTTTTCAAAGAAGAATTGGACTATAGGTTGGGAGCCCTGGAAAAATGTTTATGAAAATGTTTTCCGGAAAAGAAGTTTTTTGCAAACCTTGGAATGGGGTAGCCATGCCCAAGAGTGGTTTTATGAAAGGTAAAAATGCGTTTTGGAACGATAAACTGCTGGACGCAAGTGGAGATGAAAGGTTGTTTTCGAAAAACTTTGGTGACTAAGTACCTAACCGGACCTAGCCAGTACAACCACATTACCCTTAAGTGGGACGGCGCATAGCGTAGTAGTTTGTCTCGCCTTAGTTTGGGTCCTGCAAATGTAAGGGGTAGTCCGAGCACGGACACCTATCGACCGTGGTCTTCCCGACGAACTGGGAACGCCTTTCCGTCTCGTACAAATGGCAAGGGTACAACCTAAGAGCTTCCATTGAATAATGCCCCGCAGTTCGTCGAGGCATTCTGGAGGGTCGAGCTGGTCGGGGAATTTGCTACTCCTGGGTAAACGAACCCTCGGACTCTGGTGTTGGGAGGTACAACTCTGGGCGGCATGTCTTAGGCTAAGGCGAGCAGGCGAAAAACTACGATCGGGTACTTGTCGTGGCATATGTTGTTATGCAGGGATGATGCCCACACGATGAGTATTCGGATCTTGTGGGGAAAGTGTACAACGTCTGCAGAGTTTAAAACTATTCGAATAGCCGTGTCCATGGTTACGGACGTGGGAATGGAAGCTTCTTGGCATTAAAGGAAGGTTTTGTTTTACAAAAGTGTTTCCCAAAATGTTTTGGAAATGTACCTGGGAGGTACAGTGGAAAGCTGGAAGAATTGTGTTGCCATATGAGATGGCCAGAAAAGAAATTGGGTCATCCTTACCTATTAGTCTTAAACAAACTTGTTTCCAAAATGGTTTTTCAACAAAGATTCAGAGAATTCATACTCTCGAGAGGAACCACCTCTCGCTCCTTTTCGCCCTAGTGTAGTGCCTGTTCTTTGTTACTGACAAACTGCATATCCTTTATTTCTCTCTAAGGTGGTTTGCGAGTACATTCAAACGTACTCATTGGCATTGTTGACCTCGCTATTTACTTGGCCAGACTTTGAAGAGGAGTACTTCGAAAAAGAGGAGTACGACGCCGAAGACGCGAACTAGGACGCTCTCCCAGTCAGCCGCATGTAGGGTAAAGGCCTGATTTGGGTTCCACCGCTGTTTGGAGTCAAATAAATCCGCTGCTGTTTGTTGAACTACGGCCTTGATGGCCTATGATGTAAGACTTCCATAATAATGTTATTTCGGTACTGGAATGGATGTTGTAATCTGGTATCAGTTCGGTTATGTATTCACGATGGAATGATCTTGGGATCGTGAAATTGTATGCATAACAGGAATTCCGGACTGGTAAGTCCGGGGCCCCACACTAAGGCGGCGCATGCATTCCACCACACGTGCCTCGACAGGCTTAACATCCAGCACAGCTTCGTGCAACCGCCGAAACGCCTCTCTAACTAAGATCCAAAAAATAGAACAATGGATTTTCTACTTTATTAGTGCACAAACACGGCAGGGTGTTGCGATGGCCCAGCATACAACTGCATGTTGTAGTATACAAGTCGTCGATATGATCTTCATGAAGGGACTTCTTCACCAATATCACATCCCTCAGAGTGGTACAACAGAAACATTGCAGGTCATAAAACTCTAGATTATATTACAAACATGGTCTTAAAAAGTTGCTATTCTCACAGGTCTGATGAGAACACCCTAAGATACTATTGCAGTACTGTTACAACTTAACATAAAGATCAAACTGAGCTCAGCAACTTATTTAGGTAAGCTACTACGCTGCTCGGCTCTAAGATGTCTAGGGTACGACACTACTCCTCCGCCTCATTGTTGTCAACTCCGTAGACTATTTCGTAGTCCACGCCTTCCACTCCTCCGGACAGATCAGGTTCCTCGTAGACCAACTCGTAGTCTCCTTCTGGTGCTCCGTCGTTGGCCTCCACTTCATTGTCACAGTCTAGCAAGGGTGTCGAAATAAAGTGAGTAAAGAGGTACTCAGCAAGTTCAAAAGAGAAAAGGTGTTTGATGCACTAGCTATGACCATTGATTAGAAAATCTCAGGTCAATGCATGTTTCGAAAACATTTCTTCAAAAGGTTTATTTTATTCTGAAAACTATGCCCGCCAGTCTTCACAGGTTGACCAGAACTTCATGGAGTTCCATTCCTGCCGTTCGTAGTTCCCTTCCCGAACAGGGAGTGACACAATTTAACACACTCTGCAGAGGTGCGTTACTTTTCCCATAAGAGAACTTATCCTTGATACCAACCGAGACGCGTTTCTCGTCCACACTTCCTTGGTGGGGGCAAGGTGTAAGATCCAAGCCAATCACTGCCTTCTCCGCGACCCTGCATACCCACCCTTTTGTACATCCGTACATTCCCGGTAGACATCTCCCGATCATACGGCTTAACCCCCGATGTACTATGGACAATCCCTCATAAACGGTAGAGCCTCTCATCCACATGGATGTGGATTTTAAAGGATTTCCCAACCTACTACGGTGTTATCCCAACACCCAGCCAGGCCCTATCAAGTCCGTTGATATGCAGAAGGGAAAAGATACAGCTAACTTCCGCAGAGCCATTATAGATCTCAGGGTTAACGCGAATTGTACGACACTAGAATCACTAGACATCATTGGTGATTAGTCCTATATGAGTAGAACCCTTCCAATAGAACCTCCATAATATCAACATATACTATGGTTCCATTTCCCACCACATAGTCATATTCATAAGTGGAAAAGTAACATTTTATTTGTAATGCATGAATGATAAGTATAGTACATTTACGGGTAAATTGATAGTAAATAATCAAGATGACATGAGCAAGGGTGAACTTTCCTGGTGACTACGAGATAGTGCAGTTCGATGTGTTGGATGGAACCTGGACCTCGGGTTCTATAAAGAAGCATCATTGTCCGGTAAGGACAATGTTATAAAATCCAAATGATGCATGCATGGGTGTATTATTTCATGTTGAATCCCTTACCCTAACATAGTTATTAAAATTCAGGGTTTAATTATTATTTATGCCTTTGGCAGTAATTTATAAATACTTTAAATCCTTTAACATATTTTCTTTTAAAAAGAAAAGGATTTAAGAGTAATAGGATTTTCCTTTGGAAAATTATTTACTTCAAATAAAGAATTTGAAATAATAGAGTTTTTCTCTTTTTGGAAATAAAAGAATTTGGAATATTAGAATATTTCCTTTTTGGAAAATAGTATTCATGTAAAAGAAAAGACTTGGAATAATAGAATTTATTTTGAAAATATTTTATAAAAAATATTTGAGTTCATTTTGAATTTTCCTTGATTTTTATATCCAAGGAAAATTGCAAATTTAAAATTCCAAGTTTATAATTAAATTCAAAAATTCCAAAATTTGAACTTTTGTTATAAATTCCATTTCTTATTTTATCCTGATTAAGAATAAATTTTAATATGCTAATCCAATTTTTCTTGAATTTTTAGGGGTATATATTATTATTTAGAATTTTGAAAAGTCCAAGGGTTATTTAAATTGGGAAATGACCAAAATAGCCCTGGCCCATTTGGCCAGCCCACTAGGGCAGCCCATTTGGTCAGCCCCCTTGGGCTAGACCAAAACTGTTCGGGGGAAACCGACCGAGTCGGCCCACCTCACTCCCTCACTCGCCTCTCTCGCTCAAACCCTAAGCCTAACTGGCGATTCCCGTGGCGATGGCGTCGCCGCCACGGTCGCCGCCTTGCTCCGGCCGTCTCCGACCGATCCAGGGCTCGCCGTTGGTCGCTATCGATGCAGCGCGCGATGGCGCTCAACTTCATCCGCGTCGATATGCTTTTCTCCTCCTCTTATGCATGCATGGGTGTACATGTTGAATCCCTTACCCTAACATAGTTATTAAAATTCAGGGTTTAATTATTATTTATGCCTTTGGCAGTAATTTATAAATACTTTAAATCCTTTAACATATTTTCTTTTAAAAAGAAAAGGATTTAAGAGTAATAGGATTTTCCTTTGGAAAATTATTTACTTCAAATAAAGAATTTGAAATAATAGAGTTTTTCTCTTTTTGGAAATAAAAGAATTTGGAATATTAGAATATTTCCTTTTTGGAAAATAGTATTCATGTAAAAGAAAAGGCTTGGAATAATAGAATTTATTTCGAAAATATTTTATAAAAAAATATTTGAGTTCATTTTGAATTTTCCTTGATTTTTATATCCAAGGAAAATTGCAAATTTAAAATTCCAAGTTTATAATTAAATTCAAAAATTCCAAAATTTGAACTTTTGTTATAAATTCCATTTCTTATTTTATCCTGATTAAGAATAAATTTTAATATGCTAATCCAATTTTTCTTGAATTTTTAGGGGTATATATTATTATTTAGAATTTTGAAAAGTCCAAGGGTTATTTAAATTGGGAAATGACCAAAATAGCCCTGGCCCATTTGGCCAGCCCACTAGGGCAGCCCATTTGGTCAGCCCCCTTGGGCTAGACCAAAACTGTTCGGGGGAAACCAACCGAGTCGGCCCACCTCACTCCCTCACTCGCCTCTCTCGCTCAAACCCTAAGCCTAACTGGCGATTCCCGTGGCGAAGGCGTCGCCGCCACGGTCGCCGCCTTGCTCCGGCCGTCTCCGACCGATCCAGGGCTCGCCGTTGGTCGCTATCGATGCAGCGCGCGATGGTGCTCAACTTCATCCGCGTCGATATGCTTTTCTCCTCCTCTGCTGGACGTGCGCTTGCTCGACCTGGACAGACGCCGACGAGTTCCTCAACAAACTCCGTCGATCCGCCTCTCCTGGACGCTCACGTGCGTTCACCGCCTCCCACGCTAGTGGTGCATCGTTTGGCACCAGACTGGCCGCGGTTTGGCGCCGCTGTGGCTAGCCTGTGCCGCCATGGATGCCTCCATGAACACGCCAGGTACTCCTCTCCTCTTCTGCTACCCTCTCTACTCCATCCTCTACTCCATCACTACCTACTGGATCCTGTCATGCGTATGCTGCTGCTGTTGTGGTGCGAGCTGTGCTTGCTGCCTAAGCCTACTGATGCCATGTTCTTGCCTATCCATGCCTACTGGTGCTATGCTTATGCATGTGTAGTTCTTACTGGTTCACTGTGCTAGGCTTGCCATATCTATTCATGTTCTGATGTTGTTCATAAGCTTACTAGTCCTTGTGTTCATCCTATCCTATCCATTTATGCCTCTGTGCTATGCATTTGCTTGCTAGTGGCCTTGTTGTTGACATAGGCTACCAGTACTGGCACTTGTGGTTTCAGTGATGCTCTCCTGTGCCCTGTGTATGATTCATCTTGATCCAATTGATCCATTTTTGGACCACTGCATGTTTGTGGTGCTGTGTTGTGTCTTGTGCTTGATCTAATTGATCCATTTGATCAACATATGCTAGTAACTAGCTACTGGTTGATTCTTGGCTAATTAAATGACTTGCTCTAGCTACTGCTATGACTTATGCTTGCTAGCTGATGCTCAAGTGTGTATGTGATGTTGTTGTTGCTGTCCATAGCACATTGGATCAAAGCCAATTGCTAGGATGCAATGGTTCATGCTACTGTTGCCTCTCAGTGATGTTGTTGCTTGTAAATGGATAGATTATCTTGTATAATTGCCTGGATGGATTATTTATACATGAACTGCTTCTGCGGTGCTGATTGTATGCATTCATTTGTATGAATTCATACCTCCATGATCAATTGGGAGATCATAAAAGTCTGAATCCATTTCTAGATGATGATGACTTACTAATTTGGTTTAAATGGATGGATTTGTGGTTGATGTGACCTCAGTAGCATTGCTACTGCTTGGTTTCTCTCACTGTTGGGTAATTCTTGTTGGCTACTCATCCTTTGCTTGCACAGTAGGGTATCAAAATTAATTTGAATGCCACTATGCTTGCCTGTGAAGAAATGAATATATATCTGATAATTTTCTTGGCTAGGATCTTGCTAGGTGGTCTTTGTAGCTTCTAGCACCTATGTATCCTCTACTGGTTGCTATCTGTGCATCTATACTTGTCTATTTGCACATGAATAGTATCTAGATGATATTAGGATCTAGCTGCTTCATTTTTGCCAGTAATCCTTGGTCAACACCAAGTGATGACCACCCCATGAGCATATGCTTTGTGTCATGCTATAAAATGGATTGGATCCACTCCAGGTATATGTTATACCTTGTTCCAGCTCCTAGATGGATATGCTAAGTTGATGTTGAGCTTCTGCTTGATGCTTTTGGTCACTTGATCTGCTCCACCTAGCTCCTGGATGATCCTGCTTAAGTTCCCATGTCTCTGTTGGGTTTTTGGTTGGTTTATTTGGATGGATGAATGGTTTCAGCGGTTGGTTTTGCTGTTCTTGAGTAAGAACAGAGATGAACTATGCACTGTTCAATGCTGGTTGCTTGGTGAATGCTTATCTGGTCGACTTGTGATTTATTTCTGCTGGTTCTATCCTTTTATACCATCAGTTAGTTCACCCTGGCCGTGACACACATGCTTGTGCCATTCTTGGTGACTAAGCCATGGTTTGGCTTGCTGTTGAGCATGCACAGCAACTCTGTGAGCTATGTGTGTGTGCTTTGGTGAAACTTGAGCCCATGATTGGCTTCAGGTTTGGTCTGATGGTGCCTATCTTGGTTCTGGCCAAGTTCTGGACATCGACAAGTGCCCAGGACACTTGGTTTAACCCCCCTGTCTAGCTAGTTCTCTTCCATTTTTGCAGGTTTCAAGCTCAAGATGATCCAAGATCAAATCCTTCCAAGACATTTAGTTTAGGATCTTGTATAGATTCCAATTCTTGTAATTTTATTTTGTTTTGTTTATTATTCCATCTAATTCTTGTATGATAAATATTGTAAAGACAATGTATGTGTGTGTATGATCACTAAAGCTCAAATTTTTCTTATGAGCTCATGTGTAATATTAATATTTACTTATGAATTATTTGTGTATGTGTGATGTGATTTGAATTATGAATTATGAATTCTTAATTCATTTTTATTTTGTTTATCTATTACTTCTTTTGTTTGAATTCAAATATGAATTGTCAATTCAAATAATCTCCCAAAATCAACAAGTTTCAAAAGAGGTCATGTGGAAATTCATAACACTCACATTGCTCTAACCCTAATAGCAACGAGTGAGAAACCTCGATCCCTCTTAGGTTTTTATGCAATAAAGCGCGAAAATTTCCCTCGTTTTGCGATGAAATGCACATCCCATTTCTAAATCTATCCTTCGTTGTTCCTATTTCTGGGATATTACAGCCTCCCCCAATGAAACTTCGCCCAGAAGTTGTGGTTGAGATCAATCACTACAAGAAAAGTTGCCATGGCCGACGAAGTTGAAGTCGCGCCGTGGTTGCTGGTGCACCATGGCCGACGATTTTTGGTCCCTCCGTGGTTCATGTCAAAACTTTTTTTCTCGTTTTTGAGGCCACCTAGCCCGACGAAAGCGGCCAAAACGTCGCGTATGGTGGCCCGGGACGTGGTGCATCGCGAATTCTCGGGTTCGCCGGCCGAGTCAACGCAAATCCGCACCGCACAAGGATGTAGGGCCCAGATGGCAGCCTCTCTAGCATTGTTTTTTCTCGATCGCGCCATCTCGTTCAACGCTCTCCGATCGAGCCGTTTACGATGCAGGATCATGGGTCCCGCTTGTCATCCTCTATGAACCAAATTTCTTTCTTTTCTTGGATTTTTTGACCCCCTGATTTCTGGCTACTTCCTTTTTCTTTTGATCCCTTGCCTCCTTGGAAACGTTGAGACCGCTGCAAAATGGGACCCGCATGTCATCCTCTATGAGCAATCAACTTTCTTTTCTTGGAGTTTTTTTAGCACCTCATATTTGGTCACTTGCCTTTTTCTTTCGATCCCCTGCCGCCTCTCAAACGGTGATACCGCTGCTGCTAAATGGGACCCGCATGTCATCCTCTATGTACTATAAAACTTTCTTTTCTTGGACTTTTTTGGCACCTCATGTTTGGTCACTTGCCTTTTCTTTCGATCCCCTGCCGCCTCTCAAACGGTGATACCGCTGCTGCTAAATGGTACCCGCGTGTCATCCTCTATGGACTATAAAACTTTCTTTTCTTGAATTATTTTTGGCTCCTGATATTTGGTCACTTGCCTTTTCTTTCGATCTCATGCCACGTTTGAAACGTTGAGGAACCTGCTGGCTCATGGGACCCGCATGTCATCCTCTATGTGCTATATAATTTTCCTTTGTTGGGTTTTTTTCACCCTCTGATTTTTGGCTTGCCTTTTTCTTTTGATCCCCTGCCAAACGTTGAGTAAGATGTTGGTTCAAGGGACCCGCATGTCATCCTCTATGTCCATCAACTTTCTTTTCTTGGATTTTTTTTCACCCCTAATTACTAGCTACTTTCTTTTTCTTTTGATCTCAAGCCGCATTACAAACATTGAGACCGCTGCTACAAAATGGGACCCACATGTCATCCTCTATGTACAATAAATCTTGGATTATTTTTGGCTCCTGATATTTGGTCACTTGCCTTTTTCTTTCGATCTCATGCCGCCTTTGAAACGTTGAGTAAGCTGCTGGCTCATGGGTCCCGCATGTCATCCTCTACGAACAATAAAGTTCCCTTTCTTGGAGTTATTTTGACCCCTAATTTCTGGCTATTTTCCTTTTTCTTTTGATCCCCTGCCCCTTTGAAACGATGAGGACGTTGGCAGGTCGGTCCCACATGTCATCCTCTATGAACAATAAAAGTTTCCTTTGGTGGATTTATTTTTGACCCCTAATTAATTTCTGGCTATTTCCTTTTTTTCTTTTGATCCCCTGCCGCCTTGGAATTGTTGAGAATGCTGCTGCCTCATTTTTCTTTTGGTCCTGTGCCGCCTGGAAACGTTGAGACCGCTGCTACAAAATGGGACCCGCATGTCATCCTCTATGTACAATAAAGTTTCTTTTCTTGGATTATTTTTGGCTCCTGATATTATGTCACTTGGCTTTTTCTTTCGATCTCATGCCGACTTTGAAACGTTGAGGAAGCTGCTGGCTCATGGGTCCCGCATGTCATCCTCTATGAACAATAAAAGTTTCCTTTGTTGGATTTATTTTTTTCCCTAATTTCTGGCTATTTGCCTTTTTCTTTTGATCCCCTGCCCCCTTTGAAACGATGACGACGCAGCTGGCAAGTCGGTCCCACATGTCATCCTCTATGAACAATAAAAGTTTCCTTTGATGGATTTATTTTTGACCCTAATTAATTTCTGGCTATTTCCTTTTTTCTTTTGATCCCCTGCCGCCTTGAAATAGTTGAGGATGCTGCTGGCTCATGGGTCCCGCATGTCATCCTCTCAGAAAGGTAAATGTTTCTTTTCTTGAATTTGTTTACCAACTGATTTTTGGCTTATTTTTTCTTTCGATCTCCTGCCACCTTTAAAACGTTGACGGCTGCTGGCTCATGGGTCCCCAATGTCAGCCTCCCCATACTGCAAATCCTCTTTCTGCAAAGGTTGTATTTCTAGATAGATAAGGTGGATTCGAATCTGCCATGGTTCAGGCAGCTCAGGTAAGCCTTCTTGCACTAATTAATGGAAGTAGTGTATCGCAAGGTCAAGACATGTGGCTCGGTGTAATGAATCTATATGAATCATGTTGTGGGTTCAATCTGATAGTTCTCTAACAGGTCAGCCAAAATAGAAATTAAGTTTTTTTCTAAAACGGAAATGCAAATTAAGATGAACACAAACATTAGTTATCATAATAGCTGATCATACATACATACTTGCTAAGAGCAAAAGCTTGCCAGAGTTTTACCACCCATACAATTAATTAGCAGTTCAGATAAGATAACCTTATATAAGTATAACTACAAATGCATTTGCTAAGGGCTCATGGGACAACAGAACTAGACAACCGCGAACTTTATGACCAGCATGTCACAGCGGCATCGAAAGATCTTGACCTTCAACTTTGATCCAATGCCAAGTTTGGCACCGTCAATGAACTTTTTCCACCTGGAAGTAACAGCCAAGCGGCCATCTGTGGGACTGACGGAGTACCGTCCCTCCACGGTGAGACCTTCACTCTCCATGACGAGGGATATCTTGCCCCTTCGGCCAGCATTGAGATCCTTGGAGATACTTTTAGGCAATTTCTGATTCAAAGCAAGAGATACCACCAAAAATTAGTCAATGGCACCAATGCACTGAACCATGTGAGACTTTGAGCAGAGAAGACATCAAGATAAGAGCAGTTATGCTGTCATATACTCACGAACATAGCCTTCGATGCGTCCTGGTCACCACACGGGTGGCCACAACAATGAGCTGAGACCTCGGTGATCTGGCTGGGGCAGTGCATGAGCCTGGTCTGTACACGAGCTGGTGCTGATGGGAGACTGCGGTGTGCAGAACGGTGCCTCTAGAGGAACCGGTGCTGATGCAGGAGACTGTGCAGGTGCAACGGTGCAGCTAGAGGAACCAGTGCTGATGCAGGAGCCTGCTGGGCATGTGTAGTATATGGGGCCTCTACAGGAACCAATGTTGATGTAGGGGACTGCTGGGTAGATGCAGTAAACGGAGCTGGTACAGGAACCGGTGCTGATGCAGGAGAGTGGGAAGCCGGTGCCGGTGCTGGTGTGGTTGCCCTTTGTGACATCCGCTCCTGTTCCATCAGGGGATCTGCAGCTTTGATCATGTTAAACCCAGCAAGCTAGAACAGAGGGAATGGTTTAGAACAACTGCTCAGAATGCAGTTATCAAAAGATATGAGTAGAAAAAGTTACATATTATATATTTGGAAGTGTCTCCAACTCTGTAAGCAGTTACGTATATCTGCCCGTTTGAGTTTCTGATCCTCAGCTCGTCGCCCTTCTTCAGACCGTAGTCAAAAGCAAACTTTCTCCAATCATGTCCATAAAAATATGTGATGGCCTACGTCTTGTAGACATACACCTCATAGACCGTGTAGGTGTTCATCAATTTGCCATTGCCATGCATAGTGAAAGACCCTTCATGCGGACACATCTGGTTAATCATTGGACGAAGTTCACAAGGTACAGTCTGCATGTGAAAATTGATACAAATGTAAGAAGCAGGAAGACTAAAAACAAGACTTTACTATATGCCAATTCATGCTAAACCACTGAGAATACATACCTGTAACTCTGTGAAGGAGCTACTAGAAAGGTAGATAGAGCCATAGGAGGTGTTATATGCGGGGTATGTACATGGGCCCGCCATATTCCCGCAAGCTCGGCATCGGGATGGTGAAGGAAACATGGGAGGTACTACTGGTGCGTAGCGCTGAATGTAAGTGGAAGAATTAGGTTGTGTAAAGTGCATAGTTCAGAGCAATGCAAATGTTGACAAGCGAGTGCATAACACTATGTTACAAACTGAACAGTGAAAAATTAGTGTATGATGAATATAAGCATGCTAATTTGGTGTTTCCGAATTCCAAAAAGCATTAGACAGAGCCAGTGATAATATCAGACATAAATCATGGCATGTATATGTGGCTTAAGAAAATATACCCGAACCCTTGGATGGTTACGGCCCGGCTGGTCCTTGGACTTGAGCTTATATAAGCATCCAGAAGGTGGGGCTGACAGTAACTTGGTGGCAGCCTCTGCAGATGCCTCATCAGCAGCAGTTGCAATCCTTTTGACCAATGAAGGCTTAGCAGTTTCAGTCTGCATATGAAAATTGAAGAGCAACAAACATCAGCAGTGATATATAAAATGAATCTATGAGACACTGATGCATATAGTGCTGGATGTAAGTGGAAGAATAGGTGTTTGTGTTTCTGAACTATTGGTAAGCATTAGACAAAGCCGGCAATAAACAGACAAAAATCAAATCATGTATGAGGATTAAGAAAATATACCTGCTTACTGAAAAGGGTACCACCCAGCTGGCCCGTGGCCTTGTGCTTGAGGAGGTTTTCAGAAGATGGTGGCGGCACCATCGTCTTCACAGCAGCCTCATCAGGATCATTTTTTATCCATTTGAGTAGAGGCACAGAAGTTTCATCCTGCATATGAATAGCAACAGAACTCATCATTGATATTTAATAAATCTATGAGATAGACTGATACAACAATGCAAATGATTACAAAAGAAGCCAATGGAAATCAACAGTTTATATACTGGATGAGACAGACTGAAAAGTGAAAAATTAGTGTATGATGATTGTAAGCAAACGCAGTGTTTCTGAACTTTTGGTAAGCATTAGACAAAGCCAACAGTAATTAAACAGATAATAATGAAATCATGTATGTGGATTAAGAAAATATACCAGATTCATTAAAAGGTCACCACCCAGCTGGCCCATGGCCTCGTGCTTGTAGAGGTTTTCGGAAGATGGTGCCGGCACCATCATCCTCACAGCAGCCTCATTAGCCTCATTTTGCATCCACTTGAGTAAAGGCGCAGCAGTTTCAGCCTGCATAAGAATGGGAACAGATCTCAGCAGTGATATTGAATGACTCTGAGACAGACGATGCATATAGTGCTGGATGTAAGTGGAAGGGTATGGCCGTGTATGGACAACAGTTCACAACAATGCAAGGGTGTGTTCGGTTCTGAAACAGCGTGGAATGGAATGGAATGGTTCCATTTCAGAGGAATGGAATGGTTACATTTTTGTTCGGTTGGGAAAAATGGAGAGCAGAAGAGATCGAGGTTAAACTAACCATTTGTCTCAAAATTGTAATTAACAATTGCAAATGACATTTTAATCTCAAAGTCGTAATTAACAGCGCCTAATGGTGCTCTTTTAATCTAAAAATCGTAATTAACATCATTTTTTGTTGGGTTAGGGGAACTGGAGTAGATGAACATTACTATATGATGATTGTAAGCAAACGAATTTGGTGTTTCTAAACTTTTGGCTTCGAGATCTTATGGGTTTCAACTCTAGCCTACCCCAACTTGTTTGGGACTGAAAGGCTTGGTTGTTGTTGTTGTTGTTGTAAACTTTTGGCAAGCATAGAAAAAACCGACAATAAACAAAGAAAAATCAAGGCATGTTTTGTGGATTAAGAAAATATACCATATTCATTAAAAGATCACCACCCAGCTGGTGCGTGGCCTTGTGCTTGTAGAGGCATTTAGAAGATGGGGGCGGCATCAACATACTGGCAGCCTGATCAGCCGCAGTTTTGATCTTCCTTTTGAGTAAAGGCCCTAAAGTTTCAGTCTGCATATGAATAGCAAAACAAAAGGCAGACCTCAGCAGTGATATTGAATTACTGTATGAGATAGACTGATGCATATAGTGGATGCTCTTAGCCTTTTGCAGCGTGAACACTAGCTATGGACAGACAAAAAAACTAGTTAACTCAGCTTTGTCTAGATATGAATGTACTACCACCATCCAAAAGCTTAAGCCTTATTTATTTTTGAGAAATCAAAACAAGCAAAGTTTGACCAAAATTTTAGAACATTCTATCAACAAATATAATACTGTGTAGATACCGTAGGAAAATATATTTTATTATCTATTTAATGATATTAATTTTATATTTTGCATGTTACTGATTTTTGGTAAAAGCTTAGTCAAACATGGTATAGTTTGACTTTCTAAAAATAATATAAGCCCAAAGCTTTGGGATGGAGGCAGTAGTATCTAGAGCTAAAACACATCTAGATACATCCGTATCTACAGATAGTTGAGTCAATTAATTTGGATCTGAGGGAGTATCAGATTCAGACTACATCATGGTAAGTTGGTTAAAAAAATTACCCCTGGGCGGTCCCTGCCCAGCTCGGCAGTGGCATTTCGCTTCTTGTGCTGAGATGTGCCAATGAGAGTTTGTGGGGGATTGCTGGAATTTTGGGCATTTGGCCTTTGGCCCATGGCCCATTACCAAATTCTGAAACTCACATGGCCCATTCCAATAATCAGTGGCAGCACTAGTGGGGGCTAAAGTTTAGTCCCACATTGCTAGTTGGGAGAGAGTTGGAGTGGTATATAAGGTGGGCTGTTCTAGTCCTAGTAAGTGAGTGAGAAGAGAGAGAGCCCTCGCGCACTCCTCCTCCTCCGCCGCCCGCCTCGCCTCGCCACGCCTCGCCTCGTCACGACGCGCCGCGCCGCGGGTTGCGGGAATCTCGCCGAGCCGAGCTTATCTTTTTGTTGTTTGGGAAATTAATTGTGTAATCAATTTTGAGTCATTAACGGACGCGTTACTCAGCCGTTTTGCCTTCCGGTTTTTCTGGATCGTGGCTGTGCCGACTCGGACGTGGGCTGCGCCTCACGACCTTCCCGAACCGCACTATATAAGCGCGGACGAGAACCCTAGCCTGTACGAGACACATATGCGACTACCTGTTTCCAGTTCATTGCGCCGCCGCCTTCGTCTTCCTCATCCCGTCCGTCGGCGTGCACCGACTGCCGGGACAGTAGGCCTCCGGAACCCTGCCTCTCGTGAACCTGTACGGGTGAGGGGCAATCAGGTTTTTGGGGAGCGCTCAGGCGCGACTACTGGCATCACGACGTCGTCATCGGACGACGAGTTCCTCCACACCGACAACTTCTTCCCGGACCTCAGCGACTTCTTCGACAACCTCAACATGGGCGACAACGACGCTGCTGTGAAGTATGTGATCTTGTCGTTTCTCTTTCAGTTTCTGTTAGAGTTTCTTCTTCTAGTATATGTGGTAGATGCGATCGGTTTGTCTACTTTAGATGTGATCTGTTCATCTATCTTACTAGACTGCACGTTTAGTTTATTTGTTTACATAGTCATGATTTATCAATTACTTGTTCGGATTATTTCATATGGATATTTGCTTATATATTCAACAATCCAAAAACCTGATTTTAGGCAAATCAATTCAAGCAGCATTGCTGCCGCTACTCGACCTCCCCTCTTTGATGGTATGCATTACAAGAGGTGGCGCACAAAGGCAGTTCTATGGTTTACAAACCTAGGCTGTTTTAGCGCCACAGATGCTAGACCTGAGGGGCCTCTCTCTGCAGAGGAGCAGGAAAAGTTTGAGAAGGTCGATGCCATGTTTAAGGCGGCCTTGTTCAGCATTCTTGGGGACAACATTGTTGACCCGTACATGGCTTTCGACCATGGTAAAGATGCGTGGGATGCGCTCGAGGCCAAATTTGGGGTCTCGGACGCTGGCACTGAACTGTATGTCATGGAGCAATACTATGACTACAGGATGACTGATGAGCGCTCCGTGGTTGAGCAGGCTCATGAGATTCAGTCCCTTGCCAAAGAACTCGAGCAGTTTAAGTGTACCTTACCGGACAAATTTGTGGCCGGTGGCATTATTGCCAAGCTTCCTCCTTCGTGGAGGAACTTTGCTACTTCTCTGAAACATAAGAGACAAGAGTTTTCCGTTTCGGATCTCATTGGCTCGCTTCATGTGGAAGAGAAGGCGAGAGCAAAGGACACACGCGCTCGTAGTTTTGAGGGAGGTTCTAGTGCCAATGTGGTACAGAAGAAAAACTTCCAATCCCACAAGTCTAAGAATAAGAACAATGGAAAAGGCAAGTTTGACGAGAAGAACAAAGCCTCAAACTCAACCAACTTCAAGAGGAAGACTCCTTATAAGAAGAAAGGGAACTGCCATGTTTGTGGCGCTCCTGGACATTGGGCTCCTGATTGCCCAGAACGCCATGATCGGCGTGGGAACAGCGGCAAGTCCGCAAATGTTGTTATTGGCGTTGATACTGAGATGAAGGACGTTGGGTACGGTATTTCTCCTACTGTCCTTTCAGTATGTAATTCTCCTGATTGGTGGATAGACACCGGAGCCAATACACATGTATGTTCTGATGTGTCTATGTTTTCTTCTTATCAGGTTGCAAGGACTTCCTCCGTGCTGATGGGAAACGGCTCACGTGCTTCTGTTCGTGGTGTTGGTACGGTGGATCTGAAGTTTACTTCGGGAAAGACCATCCAGCTGAAGAATGTGCAGCACGTTCCCTCCATTAATAAGAATCTCGTTAGCGGATCGCTTTTATGTCGAGATGGTTTTAAGTTGGTCTTTGAGTCCAATAAAGTTGTAATTTCCAAGTGTGGACAATTTGTTGGAAAGGGTTATGTGTGCGGAGGCTTGTTCCGCTTATCTTTGTCAGACATATGTACTCAAATTATTAATCATGTTTGCAATGATAGTGAGTCCGATATTTGGCATTCACGACTTTGTCATATTAATTTTGGGTGCATGACGCGGCTAGCGAATATGAATATAATTCCGAAATTTGCTATTGTCAAGAAATCCAAGTGCCAAGTATGTGTGCAAGCAAAGCAACCACGTAAGTCTCACAAGACTGCGGAGGCAAGAGACTTGGCACCGCTGGAGCTTATACATTCGGATCTTTGTGAAATGAATGGTGAATTGACAAAAGGAGGGAAAAGATACTTCATGACTTTAATTGATGACTCTACTCGATATTGTTATGTGTACCTCCTGAAATCTAAAGATGAAGCTCTTAATTACTTCAAAATCTTTAAAGCTGAAGCAGAAAACCAACTTGATCGAAAGATCAAGCGGCTAAGGTCTGATCGTGGTGGAGAGTATTTTTCCAACGAGTTTGATTCTTTTTGTGCGGAACATGGTATTATCCATGAGAGGACGCCTCCCTACTCACCTCAGTCAAATGGGGTGGCCGAAAGAAAGAACCGTACTCTAACTGATTTGGTTAACGCCATGTTAGATACATCGGGTCTATCCAAGGCATGGTGGGGGGAGGCGATATTGACTGCATGTCATGTCCTAAACCGTGTCCCCACAAAGAACAAAACCATTACCCCGTTTGAGGAATGGGAAAGGAAAAGGTTGAAACTCTCTTACCTACGAACTTGGGGTTGTATGGCGAAAGTAAATGTGCCGATACCCAAGAAGCGCAAGCTTGGACCAAAAACCGTGGATTGTGTTCTTCTGGGATATGCATTTCATAGCATTGGCTACAGATTTTTGATAGTAAAATCTGAGGTATCCGACATGCATGTTGGTACAATTATGGAGTCAAATGATGCGACTTTCTTTGAGGACATCTTTCCTATGAAAGAAACATCTAGCTCATCAATTCAGGAGATGCCCAGTTCATCTACTCAGGAATTATTTCCTGAACCTACCATGGCTATAGAACACTTTGATAATCCTGTGGAGGATGACAATGAAGCTCCCAAAAGGAGCAAGAGACAGAGGACTGCAAAGTCTTTTGGTCATGATTTCATTGTGTACCTCGTGGATGATACTCCCACTTCTATTTCAGAAGCCTATGCATCTCAGGATGCTGACTACTGGAAGGAAGCTGTCCGTAGCGAGATGGATTCCATCTTAGCTAATGGAACTTGGGAGGTTACTGATCGTCCTTATGGGTGCAAACCTGTAGGATGCAAGTGGGTGTTCAAGAAAAAGCTTAGGCCTGATGGTACTATTGAAAAGTACAAGGCACGACTTGTGGCCAAGGGTTATACTCAGAAAGAAGGCGAAGACTTCTTTGATACATACTCACCTGTAGCTCGACTGACCACTATTCGAGTACTACTTTCTTTGGCTGCCTCACATGGTCTTCTCGTTCATCAAATGGATGTTAAGACTGCTTTCCTAAATGGAGAGCTTGAAGAGGAAATTTATATGGAGCAGCCTGATGGATTTGTAGTAGATGGTCAAGAAGGAAAGGTGTGTAAGTTGTTGAAGTCTTTGTATGGGCTTAAGCAAGCGCCTAAGCAGTGGCATGAGAAGTTTGAAAGAACTTTAACCGCCGAAGGCTTTGTTGTAAACGAAGCTGACAAGTGTGTATACTATCCCCATGGTGGGGGCGAGGGAGTTATTCTCAATACAAGAAAAGTTCTGATAGACAACGTCCCAAAATCGTCAACTAAGGGGCATTTTTCGTCGCCTATGGGCCTAACCCGACGATATGGGTTCTGTTGTCGAAACTGCGTCAGGCAAAGTCCAACGACGATTTTTTCGGTCCGTCGCGCTTGGGCGCCCTTCCGCCACGGAAAATCGGACCGTTGCCCAAGTGTTTCCGGGAGCCCGTTGACTGCTGACGTCATGCAAACGACACGTGGCGACGCCGTTAACTGCCAGTTAACGGCGTTAACCGGCTGAAACCCCGTGGTAGATGGTAGGCCCACACGAGGCCTGCCACGTCTTAAGCGGGCCGGGCCAGATGACATAGTTTGACCGGTCAACTATATAGCTGGGCTGGTCCATTAGTTACGTGGGCCGGGCCTAACCTCTAATGTTGACTGGTCAAAACTTAAATGGGCCGGCCCATTTAACATGTGGGGTCCACCTTACAAAGAATCGGCCCAAGAAGCAAGTGGGTCGGGCCAAAACACAGTGGGTCCCACTTTCCTGTAAAAAGGCCGGCCCATTTAGTGTGTGGGGTCCACCGTATAGCAAGTGGGCCGGCCCAACAAGCTAGTGGACCGGGCCAAAAACACAGGTGGGTCCCACTTTCCATAAAGGGCCGGCCCATATAGTATGTGGGGTCCACCATATAGCAAGTGGGCCGGCCCAACAAGATAGTGGGCCGGCCAAAACACAGTGGGTCCCACTTTCTGTTGAAGGGCCGGCCCATTTAGTATGTGGGGTCCACCATATAGCAAGGGCTGGCCCACCAAGATAGTGGGTGGGCCAAAAACACAGGTCCCACATTCCTCGTAATGGGCCGGCCCATTTGGTATGTGGGGTCCACCATATAGAAAGTGGGCCGGCCCAACAAGATAGGGCCAAAAACACTGTGGGTCCCACCTTCCTATTAAAGGGCCGGCCCATTTACCATGTGGGACCACCATAGAGCAAGTGGGCTGGGCCAACAAGATAGTGGGCCGGCCCAATAAGCATGTGGAGCCCATTATCGTGTAACCGGGCCGGCCTACTAAAGAAGTGGGCCGGCCCAAAATGAAAGTGGGTCCCACACTACTGTAAGTGGGCCGGCCCAATCTGTTGTAGGGCCCTACTTGTTTGACTAGTCAACTTGCATTAAATTTCATGAGCCTAAAATCTGATTTCAATGATACACACAATTACATACACAAATAAAACAAATAGGAAAATTACAAGGCAATTAATGTGCCCAAATAAAAAAATTACATAGAATCATTGAGGACTTCTATTAGCATCATCAATAACACGTTGACATTTGGCAATCGCCTTGATTGAATCTTGTGTACTCTTTGTCAACATATCAGCTACAGATCTTAAAGCAGCAATACCATGTCTTTTATAAAGTACAGCCTTGAGATATTTACTGTTTGATGAAAGAAATGGTCTAGGTTGACGGCTATGAGAAGATGCATCAGAAGAAAGATCAGAACTTTTTGTGGGCCTCACTTCTAATGAAGATTGCTTCATCACAACTGCATTCTGATAATAATGCAAAAAGAGTTAAACGATGAACTATGCAAACATTTATTATGCAATGTAGATATAAGATAATAACAAGTTGCATAAATAAGACATGTATGGAACTTGTACTAAGCACAAACTTACATCATAATGTTGCACAGGGTCGCTACAGATCCTTTTTTGGCGACTATCTTCTAATGATGACTGCTTCATTAAAACTGCATTCTGGTAACATTGTAAACATAGTTACAACAATTAACTATTCAAACATGTATTACGCAATGTAGAGATCAGATAACAGCATGTAGCAGAAATAAGCACAAGATAAGATAAGATGCATGTACTAAGCACATACTGGCTCACTGCAGGTCCTTCTCTTGCGTGCACTAGTCGTGGTCAACATGCCTATCATTTTAGGTTCAGCCATCAAGTGAAATGCTAATCCTCCTGCTCCATTGTCCTTAATCTGTGTTTAGATATCACATTTAAGACCAAGTCAGCTGGTTTCAAATAACAAAAAACTTGAGCTGCCAAATGAATAAGCCAATATTTACCAGATATCAGATTAAAACCAACTAGATGTTGCTTTGCATGAGATACGAATTTCAGACATTCAGATTTAGAGTAGGGTAATGCCAAGGTTTTACACATAAAGTAAACTGGCATTAAGAATGACCAAATGTCAGGTTCAAATCACCCTCGCAGTTTCTCCAAGACAAGCATATCAAATAGGCAGAAACATAGTAAAGCATGAATGGCATTGCTATGGCAGGGTTCCAAGTGTTAATCTCTTGCATAAGGAACAATGCATATAGGTTATAGATAATAACGGAAGTAAACTGCCAAAATTACCAACCACGAACTCAGATTCCAACCTTACCTAGCGTCCCCGCTGTTAATGTTGGATGTTCTAATAAGTGGTTCGCATGATCAATCCCTAGGAAAAATAACATTGACAAGTCAGTCTACGATAATACAAAGACCAGACATGCACGCAGCAATAACTATATAAGCTATTTTCCGCTTCGTTAGTTGTACTCAGTTTTCCCCAGGTCCTTAGTTTTTCCTCAGTTTTACCCAAACGTTTGTCTGAACCGCAGAAGGAGCTCGGACGGAAGGAATCCGTTAAGTTGACCGTTCCGTGCTGACGAGTGGGGTCGTGTCGTTTGTGGGGTCGCGTCGTGTGGGACCGCGTCGTGTGGGGCTGGTAGGAAGGGACCGCGTGGGACAGGACGAGGCCGTGTTTGTGGGGCCGTAGCGTGTAGGGCCGTAGCGTGTGGAGCCGTGTGGGTCCGGGACGGGGGCACGAGTGGTTTCTGTCTCTTTCGCCCAGATTAGCAGTTTTCAATGTACCTTTTTCCTCTCTATCGCTCGATCTCATTCATATTTGATAGCCCAAATTGATAGCAAATCTAGAGAAGCTTCTCCTTCTGTTTTTTAACGCCATTCATTTCTTTATGCCTTCGTTTTTACCCAATCAGGTAGGAAATCTAGGGCACAAATCCAGAGAGAAAATATAGGATAAGCTGCATACAGCAACCAACATAGCATAGATATATTCAGGACAGATAGATCCAACATAAGCTACATTTTACATGAATTTAAGCTGCTCTTACAGATAGAGGCACATACAGAGAGTGCAGTAGGCACGTTCAACGCCTCCAGGTGGCGCGTGTGACTCGCTTGGAGGTTGCGCAGGTGAATCCCAAGTGCTTTGTGTTTGGCCATGTACGCATGCACGTTCACGGTCCTTCCAACTCTAGCGCCATATCTGCCAATGGATTCAGCATGGTTCAGCAGGGTGTTGAAGTCGGTGTCGCGGAGCCTCCTGTTGCAGAAGGGGCACTTGTAAATGCCTCGAGCAAAGGGGCCATCGTATTGGCCGGACTGCAGCCTCCTGAGGACGTGACGAGTCTTGGTGTGGAAGGACTCGTCGTCGCTGTCGACGTCGCTGCTCTCCACCTGTCACGTAGCACCAAAGATCGTGCAAAAAACACGGAGTCAATTGCAACGATGATTGAACAGAGAGTGAACAAAAAATCATGCATGATAATATGGGCTCGAAAAAAAGAGGTAGCCTCAGTTACATTGGACACACTTATATCCAGGATTTGAGTAAGTAAACCAAAGATCATGCACAACAAATTTGTACACACCAATTGTTTACTGACCAAACCCTGAATCAATTTAGGGATGCCCAAATATTCATCATCATCGGCACAAACACTAATAACGCAAGATCTAACACAAAAGGATCGAACTAGGAACAGACGAACAGTAATAACGCAAGATCTAACACAAAAGGATTGAACTAGGAACAGACGAACAGTAATAACGCAAGATCTAACACAAAAGGATTGAACTAGGAAGAAACGAACAGTAATAACGCAAGATCTAACACAAAAGGATTGAACTAGGAACAGACGAACCGTAATAACGCTAGATCTAACACAAACTGATTGAAATGAGATAAGAACAAGGTTACCTCCGGCGCGTAGTCGACGATGGTGGTGTCGTAGGGGTTCTCCGGCGCGTCGTACTGCACTGGTTCGTACGGGTCCCAATCGAAGGGGGCCTGGACGGGGGCGGCGGCCGATGCGCCGGCTGCTACGTTGGAAGCAGCGACAGGGGCCTGGACGGGGGCGGCGGCCGATGCGCCGGCTGCTACGTTGGAAGCAGCGACAGGGGCCTGGACGGGGGCGGCGGCCGATGCGCCGACAATGGGCATCTCATTCTTCTCCATCGCCGGCGGTTTTCTTCGGGGTTTTTTCTTCGGTTGTGGAGAAGATGATGGGACAGGAGAGGCGGTTGCAGTGAGCCAGTGAGAACGTGCGTCGAGGGAGAGAAAGAGGGGCTCTATAAAGACGAAGGTGGCGTGTACCGCAACACGCGTCCGCTATGCACGGCTGCAGCGTGCACCGCTACACGAGTCTAACCCTGGGACGTTTGGTGTACTCAGTTATAACCTCAGGCCTTATACAGAAATTTTATCTGTACTCAGTTTTCCCCTCGAGGACTTAGACCGGCAAGTGCAATATACTCAGTTTTACCCTCAAGTAGCTGGTCAACAGAGAGTCAACAAATGAGATTAACATAGCTAATTGAGTCATTTCATGCGCAAAAAAATCCAAAAAAATAAAAACATAGTGGCAACTACTCATGGAGTCTTCCTACGCAACCTGCCACCTAGAAAACCTTAACAAACATATATAAATCAAGTTTTACCACAAATTGCCACTTCTCAGAATCACTAGTGTAGCTATGAAGATGCATGGTTTTCCACCCAAACCCCTTTGCAAAACATCTTTCCCAAAACATAGTTTGTCTAAATGATGCCATAATTGTCACACTGATGTATATTTGAATTGCAAATAATTTGATGTAGCCCAATATGAATTATATTGTACAAAACACACATTTTTCATTTTGTAATTCTTTTGTTTGAATCCCTTAGTCTATTTACTATTTATGTGCCCTTGGATTCTTAGTACTACTCAGTTTTGCCCTCAAGTACTGTCACAAATGCTCTGAGAAGCCCAAACTTATCCTGATTGGTTGAGCCGTTGTCACACGGATCGACTCCACGAACCGTTGATCCACTGATCTAACGGGCAGTATACCCCTATCCGTCTCTTCGTGGCAACCTCTCTCTCTCTCTCTCTCTCTCTCTCTCTCTCTCTCTCTCTCTCTCTCTCTCTCTCTCTCTCTCTCGTGGCCACCCATCTCTCTCTCTCTCTGTCGGTGGAGAATAAACATGAGGAATATAGTTTGGGATATAGTATTGGTATTTTGAAACGGCCTAAAAGTGGTATAATTTTGTTATAAACATGAGGCATACATTTTTGCTGATTTCGGCGATTGCATTATTTGTCACCCCTCTAACAATTATCAACTATCTTTAGCTGTCCTTTTCTTTTAGGGAATATAGTTTGGGATATGGTATTGGTATTTTGGAAAGGCCTAAAAGTGGTATAATTTTGGTATAAACATGAGGCATACATATTTGCGGATTTCGGGGATTGCATTATTTGTCACCCCTCTAACAATTATCAACTATCTTTAGCTTTCCTTTTCTTTTAGGGAATATAGTTTGGGATATGGTATTGGTATTTTGGAAAGGCCTAAAAGTGGTATAATTTTGGTATAAACATGAGGCATACATATTTGCGGATTTCGGGGATTGCATTATTTGTCACCCCTCTAACAATTATCAACTATCTTTAGCTTTCCTTTTCTTTTAGGGAATATAGTTTGGGATATAGTATTGGTATTTTGAAACGGCCTAAAAGTGGTATAATTTTGTTATAAACATGAGGCATACATTTTTGCGGATTTCGGCGATTGCATTATTTGTCACCCCTCTAACAATTATCAACTATCTTTAGCTGTCCTTTTCTTTTAGGGAATATAGTTTGGGATATGGTATTGGTATTTTGGAAAGGCCTAAAAGTGGTATAATTTTGGTATAAACATGAGGCATACATATTTGCGGATTTCGGGGATTGCATTATTTGTCACCCCTCTAACAATTATCAACTATCTTTAGCTTTCCTTTTCTTTTAGGGAATATAGTTGGTAATTTCGGTGAATGCACACACTAACTTTGAAAACAACTACAAGTACATGTAACTGAATAATGGATTTGTAACAAGGTATCCCTTGTAACAACTTCTAGCGCCTGGTGAGCAATGATAAGAATCCGATCGTAATTATACAACAAAAAAAACAACCAGCCATCATATTAGCTTGCTTCTTCAACTCGATCAGCTGCCTTAACTGCTTGTTCATTTTCTTCAGTTCTCCCTTCACTTCCACCAGTTCTGCATTGGGAGCATTAGGCATAATCGGAAGGTCCCTAATCGGAACGGCTCCTCTCTCCGCCGCATTCTCTACAGCAAGTCCCCCCTCCCAAATTGCGCCCCCAATAGCGCCAATTGATTCCTGCAACTGAAGCCTCTGAACGTACACATCGATCCACTCGAAATGCCTGCATTTCTTCAAGATCTGAAAACAACAACGTGAACCCTAAATCCCAAATTCGAGGGAATAACAAGAAAATCGAGAGAAAACAGAGAAATTGGAGCGAGATCTAACCTTATCCCCCTCTCTATATGGCAAGCTCTCGCATGCAACGAACTCACGTCCACGGTTGCCGTTCTCGTCCGTCTTACAGATCGACCGCTTCAGAGGCTCCTGGCGTGGGCAGTCAGGGCATCTTGTCAAAGGCACGGGTCCATACTGCGGCCATGAAGAACGGGAGGTCGAAGAGAAACTAGACATCACCCGCGTGCCGGAGAAGGGCTGCCGCTGGCGGAGAAGAAGAACAATGGGGCGCGGAGAAAGAAAGGGGAAGCAATGGCACGGGCACGGGCACGGGGCTAGCTCGGGCTCCCATTTTGCAACGGTCACCTGGGTAAGCTGTGGGTCCGGCGCGCTAACGTGGACAAGTTGTGGGTCCCACGATGATCTGGATAAGTGGAGACGTGTCCACTGCGGGGCACCAACAGCGGCCCCACTTGCCAGCACCAACCAACGTCAACTAAACGGGATTCCTTCCGTCCGAGCTCTTTCTGCGGGTTATAGACAAGGGGGGAAAACTGAGGAAAAACTAAGGATCTGGGGAAAACTGAGTACAACTAAGGAGCCGAGGGCACGAAAATAGAAATCCCATAACTATATAAGCTAAAGACGAGGTATAAGAGCAAGCAGATTGGAAATGCACATAGCATGATTATAAAAGCAGTGTGAGAATAGCAGACACGAGAAAACAGCTAGCGGTGAGCTAATGACGTGGTATAAGAACAAGCAGATTGGAAATGCCCATAGCACGACTATAAAAGCAGTGCGACAATAGCATGCAGTACAAAAACAGTTGGCAGCAAATGAATGGGTACAAGGCTATAAATATGTGGATGCACACAGGTGTCAGTAGAATGAACAGGATGGTAGCGACCGGATAATGCTTTTGTACTGTACAATATTTAAACAAACTTCATGCGAAGCAACACATCAAGAAAGTTAACGGCATATGAGATCTGCAAATAACTACACAAAACATGGCTAAAGAAACACCGCGATCTAACGGGCCAGCGTACTAACCAAGCTGCGGCGGGGTGGACGGGGGCGGCAACTTGCATTCCAGCGGCGGCGAACGCGGGAGACGATGAATCGACCCTGTTTCAGTAGAAGCGGGCGTTAGTGAAGCAGATCTGGTTGGCTGGCAAGGTATTCGGTGAAGTTGATACAGCCGCTGCGGCGAGGTAGTCGGTGGCGAGGTCGGCGGTGAAGCAGATCCGTCGGTGGCGAGGTCGGCGGTGAAGCAGATCCGTCGGTGACGAGGGCGGCGGGGGAGCGGATCAGGTGGGTGGACAGCCAACACGATCAAGGCTACGCTGTGGAGGAGTATGCCGGCGGCGAAGCAGATCTAGTACTGTAGAGAGTCAGAGCTTTGGCGTGTGAGAGTATTTTTGAGCTAATGGGGCGAATGGTTGGTGGGTGGGTGTGGGCCTGTGGGGAGGGTTCGGGATCTAGGCAAGATATTTCATTGTTACCGAATGAGCCCTCCATGGTCGGTGGGTTGTAGCTTCCGGACCAGGGTTAAAAGGGTAAAACTGGTCACGGGATTTTCGAATGGATGCGGCGGGATGATTTGGCGCGCGGCCGAAATTTTCAGTTTCAAGCTACGAGCAGAACGACAAAAATAATGTTCTTCCCCAGGGAGCTCTCATTTCTTCCTCTTCTCTTTCTCTCTCGAGTCTCTCCCACTCCCCCGGCTCCTCTCCCCCTTCTCTCCGGCGGCCTCGCCGGCCGGAGACGAGGCCGACTTCTCTCTGTATATTGTACACCCTCCGAACTAAATTAATTGATTCAACTTTCCTTAGACGTGTATGTATCTAGAGTAAAAACATGTGTGGATACATCCATATTTAGATAAGCAAAGTTGAGTCAGCTAATTTGGATCCGAGGGAGTTAGTGTTGTTGTAAGCTTAGATCCAGTGTTTCCCATGAGCAGAATGGCGCAATGGAGTCGGGGATCTCGTCATCGGCTTCAGATCTGGCCTATGGTGAATCTGGCGGATCTTGCCGGCCAAACCCCGATCTGGTGCCATCAATGTGATGGCGCTAACGGTGAGGCTTGCTTTGGTCAGTGCTTCAGATCTGGCCAATGGGGAAGTCAAGCTGCTAAAGTTCACAAGCTCGGGGCATACGACGGCGTCATCCGTCTTGCCCGTGCACATCTTGGCCTTTCAGCGGCCCTTCTCAGAGCCAATATGCCGTTGCTGAGGCCCTTCTTCTCCTTCGTCCTGGCGACTACCGGCGACACCGTCCCAAGTGGTGCGTCCCCGGCGACGGAGTTGCTGGAAAGGATGCGGAGCAGAGATCTGATGTGCGGTCGAGAAGGACTCGATTGATTTTCTTCTATATGTTTTGGGGTCCTTTTTGTAAAGTTGCAGGTTCTATTAGTTATTGTCTAGTACTTTTGGTCCTCTATGTAATTTTTTGGACTAGTTTCCATTGGCACTGATAAACTTGAATTTTGACAAGTTCACGGGGAAAAAAATTCCTTTGCACATATGGCCTATCATGTATAAACATTCTTGAGATTTAAACTATATGTAATGTGCCATGCATTAACCCTAAACCATATATATGTAACTAACCCTAGCTGATCAAACCCTACTTAATTAAAACAAATAACCCTAAACTATACGCATGCACTTTATGCGCAAAGGCGCGGGTGCCTCTAATAATGTGTGTGCGCACTCGATCGATGATCCCTAAACCTTATACAACCCTGAAACCCTAATCCCTAATCCCTAAACCCTAAACACCCTAAACACTAAACCCTAGACCCTAAACCCTAACCCTAACCCTAAACCCTAATTAAACCCTATATATAGGCCAACGACACTTAATTGTGCATCAAGCAGGCCAGGGGTGCCTCGCGGTCCTCTAATTAAATTAAATGTGCCATGCATTAACCCTAAACCATATATATGTAACTAACCATAGCTAATCAACCCTACTTAATGAAAACACATAACCCTAAACTATACTAGCTATAACCCGATCTAATAAAAACATGCTCTATATATAGCAGCTAGCTAGCAAACCGTAGATTAACACCAATTAATATATACATGGCCTATATCGATCATGTTGTATAACATATCCCTGAGATTCATTAATTAATTATATAATTATCGTGATAAATTAATTAACTTTAATTTTGACAAGTTCTCTCGAATGAAAACACATTTGATTAAGTTGCCTCATAATATATATATATAATTAGTGTGCATGCATGGCCTACCATGCATTCGTGCATATATTTTAATGTATATTTGAACATATTCTTGGGGATTTCAATCTCTCTCTCTCTCATCTATATATCGTGGCCCAAAAAACACATATATATGCATGCAATTTATGCGTAAAGGCGCGGGTGCCTCTAATAATGTGTGTGCGCACTCGATCGATGATCCCTAAACCTTAAACAACCCTAAAACCTTAAATCCCTAATCCCTAAACCCTAAACACCCTAAACACTAAACCCTAAACCCTAGACCCTAAACGTACCCTAACCCTAACCCTAACCCTAACCCTAAACCCTAGCTAACCCTAAACCCCAATTAAACCCTATGTATAGGCCAACGACACTTAATTGTGCATCGATCGAGCGGGTCAGGGGTGCCTCGCGATCCTCTAATAAAATTAAATGTGCCATGCATTAACCCTAAACCATATATATGTAACTAACCCTAGCTAATCAACCCTACTTAATTAAAACACATAACCCTAAACTATACTAGCTAGCTATAACCCGATCTAATAAAAACATGCTCTATATATAGCAGCTAGCTAGCAAACCGTAGATTAACACCAATTAAAATATACATGGCCTATATCGATCATGTTGTATAACATATCCCTGAGATTCATTAATTAATTATATAATTATCGTGATAAATTAATTAACTTGAACTTTGACAAGTTCTCTCGAATGAAAACACATTTGATTAAGTTGCCTCATAATATATATATATAATTAGTGTGCATGCATGGCCTACAATGCATTCGTGCATATATTTTAATGTATATTTGAACATATTCTTGGGGATTTCAATCTCTCTCTCTCGATCATCTATATATCGTTGGTGGCCCAAAAAACACACATATATACGCATGCACTTTATGCGTAAAGGCGCGGGTGCCTCTAATAATGTGTGTGCGCACTCGATCGATGATCCCTAAACCTTAAACAACCCTAAAACCCCTAAATCCCTAATCCCTAATCCCTAAACCCTAAACACCCTAAACACCCTAAACACTAAACCCTAAACCCTAAACCCTAACCCTAACCCTCTACCCTAGCTAACCCTAAACCCTAATTAAACCCTATGTATGGGCCAACGTCACTTAATTGTGCATCGAGCAGCCCAGGGGTGCCTCGCGGTCCTCTAATTAAATTAATTGTGCCATGCATTAACCCTAAACCATATATATGTAACTAACCCTAGCTAATTAACCCTACTTAATTAAAACACATGACCCTAAACTATACTAGATATAACCCGATCTAATAAAAACATGCTCTATATATAGCAGCTAGCTAGCAAACCGTAGATTAACACCAATTAAAATATACATGGCCTATATATATCGATCATGTTGTATAACATATCCCTCAGATTCATTAATTAATTATATAATTATCGTGATAAATTAATTAACTTGAATTTTGACAAGTTCTCTCGAATGAAAACACATTTGATTAAGTTGCCTCATAATATATATATAATTAATTAGTGTGCATGCATGGCCTACCATGCATTCGTGCATATATTTTAATGTATATTTGAACATATTCTTAGGGATTTCAATCTCTCTCTCGATCATCAATATATCGTTGGTGGCCAAAAAACACACACATATATATACGCATGCAATTTATGCGTAAAGGCGCGGGTGCCTCTAATAATGTGTGTGCGCACTCGATCGATGATCCCTAAACCTTAAACAACCCCTAAAACCTTAAATCCCTAATCCCTAATCCCTAAACCCTAAACACCCTAAACACTAAACCCTAAACCCTAGACCCTAACCCTAACCCTAACCCTAACCCTAAACCCTAGCTAACCCTAAACCCTAATTAAACCCTATGTATATAGGCCAACGTCACTTAATTGTGCATCGAGCAGCCCAGGGGTGCCTCGCGGTCCTCTAATTAAATTAATTGTGCCATGCATTAACCCTAAACCATATATATGTAACTAACCCTAGCTAATTAACCCTACTTAATTAAAACACATAACCCTAAACTATACTAGATATAACCCGATCTAATAAAAACATGCTCTATATATAGCAGCTAGCTAGCAAACCGTAGATTAACACCAATTAAAATATACATGGCCTATATATCGATCATGTTGTATAACATATCCCTCAGATTCATTAATTAATTATATAATTATCGTGATAAATTAATTAACTTGAATTTTGACAAGTTCTCTCGAATGAAAACACATTTGATTAAGTTGCCTCATAATATATATATAATTAATTAGTGTGCATGCATGGCCTACCATGCATTCGTGCATATATTTTAATGTATATTTGAACATATTCTTAGGGATTTCAATCTCTCTCTCTCGATCATCAATATATCGTTGGTGGCCAAAAAACACACACACATATATATATATACATGCAATTTATGCGTAAAGGCGCGGTGCCTCTAATAATGTGTGTGCGCACTCGATCGATGATCCCTAAACCTTAAACAACCCCTAAAACCTTAAATCCCTAATCCCTAATCCCTAAACCCTAAACACCCTAAACACTAAACACTAAACCCTAACCCTAACCCTAACCCTAACCCTAAACCCTAGCTAACCCTAAACCCTAATTAAACCCTATGTATAGGCCAACGACACTTAATTGTGTGCATCGAGCAGGCCAGGGGTGCCTCGCGGTCCTCTAATTAAATTAAATGTGACATGCATTAACCCTAAACCATATATATGTAACTAACCCTAGCTAATCAACCCTACTTAATTAAAACACATAACCCTAAACTATACTAGATATAACCCGATCTAATAAAAGCATGCTCTATATATATAACAGCTAGCTAGCAAACCGTAGATTAACACCAATTAAAATATACATGGCCTATATCGATCATGTTGTATAACATATCCCTCAGATTCATTAATTAATTATATAATTATCTTGATAAATTAATTAACTTAAATTTTGACAAGTTCTCTCGAATGAAAACACATTTGATTAAGTTGCCTCATAATATATATATATATAATTAGTGTGCATGCATGGCCTACCATGCATTCGTGCATATATTTTAATGTATATTTGAACATATTCTTGGGGATTTCAATCTCTCTCTCTCGATCATCTATATATAACGTTGGTGGCAAAAAACACACATATATACGCATGCACTTTATGCGTAAAGGCGCGGGTGCCTCTAATAATGTGTGTGCGCACTCGATCGATGATCCCTAAACCTTAAACAACCCTAAAACCCTAAATTAATTATCGATCTCCCTGTGATTTATTAATTAATTATATATATAATTATCGATGATAAATTAATTAACTTGAATTTTGACAAGTTCTCTCGTATGAAAACACATTTGATCAAGTTGCCTAGCTCATAATATATATATAATTAGTGTGCATGCATGGCCTACCATGCATTCGTGCATATATTTTGATATATATTTGAACATATTCTTGGGGATTTCAATCTCTCTCTCTCGATCATCTATATATCGTTGTTGGTGGCAAAAAAACACACATATATATACGCATGCACTTTATGCGCAAAGGCGCGGGTGCCTCTAATAATGTGTGTGCGCACTCGATCGATGATCCCTAAACCTTAAACAACCCTAAAACCCTAATCCCTAATCCCCTAAACCCTAAACACCCTAAACACACTAAACCCTAGACCCTAAACACCCTAAACACTAAACCCTAAACCCTAGACCCTAAACACCGTAAACATTAAACCCTAAACCCTAAACACCCTAAACACTAATTAAACCCTAAACCCTAGACCCTAAACACTAGACCCTAAACCCTAGACCCTAAACACCCTAAACACTAAACCCTAAACCCTAGACCCTAAACACCGTAAACACTAAACCCTAAACCCTAAACACCCTAAACACTAATTAAACCCTAAACCCTAGACCCTAAACACTAGACCCTAGACCCTAAACACCCTAAACACTAAACCCTAGACCCTAAACACCGTAAACACTAAACCCTAAACCCTAGACCCTAGCTAAACACCCTAAACACTAAACCCTAAACCCTAGCTAACCCTAAACCCTAATTAAACCTATATATAGGCCAACGACACTTAATTGTGCATCAAGCAGGCCAGGGGTGCCTCGCGGTCCTCTAGTTAAATTAAATGTGCCATGCATTAACCCTAAACCATATATATATATCTAACCCCTAGCTAATCAAACCCTAGTTAATTAAAACACATAACCCTAAACTATACTAGCTATAACCCGATCTAATAAAAACATGCTCTATATATAGCAGCTAGCTAGCAAATTAAACGGTAGATTAACACCAATTAATATATACATGGCCTATATCGATCATATGTTGTATAACATCTCCCTGAGATTCATTAATTAATTATATAATTATCGATGATAAATTAATTAACTTGAATTTTGACAAGTTCTCTCGAATGAAAACACATTTGATTAAGTTTCCTCATAATATATATATAATTAGTGTGCATGCATGGCCTACCATGCATGCATTCGTGCATATATTTTAGTATATATTTGAACATATTCTTGGGGGATTTCAATCTCTCTCTCTCGATCATCTATATGTCGTTGGTGGCCAAAAAACACACACATATACGCATGCACTTTATGCGCAAAGGCGCGTGTGCCTCTAATAATGTGTGTGTGCGCACTCGATCGATGATCCCTAAACCTTAAACCCTAAATAAACCCTAATCCCTAATCCCTAAACCCTAAACACCATAAACATTAAACCCTAAACCCTAAACCCTAGACCCTAAACCCTAACCTCCTAACCCTAAACCCTAAACCCTAATTAAACCCTATATATAGGCCAATGACACTTAATTGTGCATCAAGCAGGCCAGGGGTGCCTCGCGGTCCTCTAATTAAATTAAATGTGCCATGCATATATATGTGTTTAATTTGGGGATTTCAATCGCTCTCTCGTATGTAGCTCTCTCTACCTCTCTCTCTCTCTCTCTCTCTCTCTCTCTCTCTCTTGGTGGCCAACAACACACACATGCACTTTGTGCGCAAAGGCATGCGCCTCTAATAATGTGTGCGCAGTCGATCGATCTAGTTTTGATTAATCATAGCACACAAATAAAGAAGTTGTATTTGAATCCACACAACCTAATCTAAAACACATAACCCCTAACATGGCCTAATTAATTAACCCTTCTCGATCTCTACCTAATTAGTGGAAATTGCACAAAATCAAAAGGGGTCCCTCACTAATTATGCATATCTGCTAGATTGTGATAAACTTTTGCCACATATATATTTGGTGGATGGGTGCATCTTGGCATGTAAACAATTAGTGTTTGCAAATGGCGTTGTCAAAATTTATGTACAAATGATTTCTTTCCATCCAAAGTGCATAAAATGGGAGTTTTAATGAAGAAAGTACAAATAAAACAGCTCAACATGCTTCCACACCCCGATTTTCACACGAAGTAGAGCATATTTAAAGGATAATTCCAGAGTTTTACTATTTTTCAAGCAACTTTGCTAATTTTCCCCCACTCACATGACTTTATGTCGATTTAACGAAAATATGGCGAATTTAAACTACATGGGCGGGATAGTTTGAATTGTGCGCGCGGCAAAGGGAACCGCCTATTCCTCAACCTTGTGCACGGAAAATTACACACGCAACTCCATTAAACGCCACCTACCGACCTTAATTATCACCCCGGCGGCCCGGCCGCATGACCCCCCACCCACCCGTACACAACTTATCCCCGTCCGTGCGAAGAGCTTCCCCTCCCCGTCCCGTCCGTGCGAAGAAGAAGCTTCCCCTCCCCGTCGTTCTTCTCGAGACGCACCGGCGGTCAAGTTGATCCACGGTAGGGCTGCTATCTCTAGCTCAATCATGTATCGGGCAAGACAGCCTAACGATTTATATTTTCTTGATGCTGCTAAAAAAATTCGTCAGTATGCTCGAACTAATTGGCACTTTATAGTTTTCCGCTCGATTTGTCATCGATCAATTTGTTCATTTGCGTGGGCATATAGAGTCAGTTCTGCACTCGATCCGTTAATTTGCTGAAATGCCATGGCAGAGTTTTGTACACGATCTGTTTGCTAAAATGTCGATGGGCATTTTTTGTTTTGTACTCGACATGATAGCTGAAATGCATAATCATGTATTATAGTTTTGTACTCGATGGATATACATTTCCTACTTCGCCTTAAATTAATCACCAACCACTGTATCTCATAATTAAACAGATGGACAGAACTTGGATACTGCATGGACACTTATGTTCCCCTTCATATATAAATGGTGTTCAACCCTTTATGGGGTTTATTAGAGCTCATGATGGTCACAACCTGGACGTGTATTGCCCGCGCTGCACATGTATGAATGGTGAGAAGAGGCCTCACCCTGTAGTGGCAGATCATTTACACATTTTTGGGATGGACCGCACATATGTTAGGCGGGTTTAGCATGGTGAACCATATAATGATCCTTTAGCAGGAGAAGCAGATCTTGCTCACACTGTATGTGTGCTGGCATATGTAGTTAATTATTTATATTGATGCTGCCGCTGTTTCAATCAATAGTTTGCATTGCTGTGCAAGGTTCTGTACTCAAATTTAACTTGTTGCAGATGGATGGACGGGAAGGAGAGAAAAAGCGCTTGCTTCAGGAAACGGGTTTCAGCTCTGGGACATGTGCTGTGCCAGATGAGAAGGTAAATATGTAAAACGGCATTTGTTCAGGTTGCATCCCTTAGATGTTTGTCTAATCGGTTGATGTACTAATTGCAGAAGCATAGAGTTGAAGAGGTCTCTCAGTTTGATGGGAGATTTGAAGATGAATCTCAGTTTGATGCACCTGTGGATGGTACTGATGACGAGCCTTTCATAGACGAAGGTCCTGCACCTGAGATTATCCAGCCTACAGAAGGAGGCCGTGGACCGAGTACACAGCTTTGCGTTGAAGTGGATGCACCCGGAGATCATCACGGGCGTCCGGGTAGTCTCAAGACCACCCAGCCCTGATGCACCTGTGGATGGTACTGATGACGAGCCTCTCATAGACGAAGGTCCTGCACCTGAGATTATCCAGCCTACAGAAGGAGGCCGTGGACCGAGTACACAGCTTTGCGTTGAAGAGGATGCACACCCGGAGATCATCAGGGGCGTCCCGGTAGTCTCAGGACCACCCAGCCCTGATGCAAAATGTTGAGCTACTTTATGATTCGTACTCTTATGTTCTGGTGCTGTAGTATGTTATGATTTGTACGCCTTTGGCGCTAGATTAAGCATTCAGTGGATGATCGCGTTGCAAAATTCGACACCCACACAATCAGTTCATCGTATGAGTAGTAGCACAATTACTTCTACAGCGATTCCTGCCAGCGCATTAGTTGGTAGCATGAAACACTTTCAGGTACTCCCCTCTGATTCATATTAATTGACTCAATTCTGTCTAGATATGGATGTATCTAGATGCATTTGTTAACTAGACTAACAAACTTGAGTCAGTTAATATGAATCCGTGTAAACCGCCCAAGTCCTCGAGCAGCTAGTTTATTGACTCTGGACTCCAAGCCTCTCGCGGCAAGCCATCGACGAAGCTTTGACCAGATCTTGGCCCGCAATTTTTTTTGTGTGGCGAATAGCAAAGCTTTGACCAGTTCCTCTCGGGATACAGCACGCCGGTGAGCTTGCACGGTTGCCATGAGCACTTTCCGGCGGAACTTCCTCTTCAGCGCCCTCAAGCCGCTGCTGCGAGACAGCACGCAGTGCCTCGAGGTGGACGGAATTCTGGATCTCAGGGCGGGTGGTCCGCATCGTCCGGGAACGATCTCCAGCGGGTTAACGAGGACATGCATGGCGGCCAGGGGATTTGTTTTTTTTTTTGTTTGAGCTTGGGATTTGGGGTTTTTTCGGATAGGGGAGGAGGAACCGAGGAAGAGGAAGGAACAGCCGCGTGCTTGGCGCGTGGCGGTGTGCTTGAATTTCGAATTTTTGTGAAATGTTTCATTTCCCCGCTACAATTCGGGGGTTTCTTGACGCGCCAATGCGTCCCGCCGGGCAGCTTCAAGTAAATTTGGGGTGCCACACTATGGGCCCTAGTTTCAGTGAGACATGTAATGACTAGTCACATCAGTAAGTTCACTGTGTAATAAAATATGTTACCCCTCCCCTTTATGTAGCACCCCTTCTCTCCCGATCGAGTGCCGATTGCCGACGGATGCAAGCCGCTAGCTCGATCCCCTCCTTTCGCCTCCACCGTCCAGGCATCCAGCTTGGAGGGGCAAGCTGCATCTAGCCCAAGCGGATTAGGTAGGACTAGTAATGTTCTCTCCTTTCTCGAGATCGGTTCTTTTTTCCTCTCCTCGATATCTTGCGCATCTCTTTCCTATTCTGGGCGAAGGGGTGTCTTTCTGGTCACCCTCGAGCTGGGAGTGATTGATGGGGGTGGGGGGCGGGGGCTACCTTTGCTTGGATTGGGGTGTTCTTCCTTTATTTGTCGACATTTGCAACCTTTGTAGTTTCTGCTGATCCTCACTGTATCTTTTGTCAGCTTGTACAGGAAAGGTAAGACCTCGGCGGTGGGGGCAATGGAGCGTAAGGCCACCACACATGTGGGCAGTTGGCTGAGCCTGAGCTGCGTCCCCAGCCCCGCGAAGCAGGTACTCCGTTTGCTTATCCACTCTTTACCTTTTAAGTGTCTCTCTGCATCCTCAATCTGTTCCTGTTCTGGAATATGCTTAAAGTAGCACATGTCTTCAGCTGTTTGTGCGTAAAGCCTCTGTGACACCATGCTCTATATTCTCTGTATCAGGTTGGTACCTCCAGGTTCCGTGCTGAGGCTATGGGGAACGAGAATAGCGCCCCACCTGCTGCAGGAGCATGGCCCGATCTGCAGCACAAGAAGCGAAATGCCACTGCCGAGCTGGGCAGGGACCGCCCAGGGGTAATTTTTTTAACCAACTTACCATGATGTAGTCTGAATCTGATACTCCCTCCGATCCAAACTAATTGACTCAACTATCTGTAGATACGGATGTATCTAGATGTGTTTTAGCTCTAGATACTACTGCCTCCATCCCAAAGCTTTGGGCTTATATTATTTTTAGAAAGTCAAACTATACCATGTTTGACTAAGCTTTTACCAAAAATCAGTAACATGCAAAATACAAAATTAATATCATTAAATAGATAATAAAATATATTTTCCTACGGTATCTACACAGTATTATATTTGTTGATAGAATGTTCTAAAATTTTGGTCAAACTTTGCTTGTTTTGATTTCTCAAAAATAAATAAGGCTTAAGCTTTTGGATGGTGGTAGTACATTCATATCTAGACAAAGCTGAGTTAACTAGTTTTTTTGTCTGTCCATAGCTAGTGTTCACGTTGCAAAAGGCTAAGAGCATCCACTATATGCATCAGTCTATCTCATACAGTAATTCAATATCACTGCTGAGGTCTGCCTTTTGTTTTGCTATTCATATGCAGACTGAAACTTTAGGGCCTTTACTCAAAAGGAAGATCAAAACTGCGGCTGATCAGGCTGCCAGTATGTTGATGCCGCCCCATCTTCTAAATGCCTCTACAAGCACAAGGCCACGCACCAGCTGGGTGGTGATCTTTTAATGAATATGGTATATTTTCTTAATCCACAAAACATGCCTTGATTTTTCTCTGTTTATTGTCGATTTTTCTATGCTTGCCAAAAGTTTACAACAACAACAACAACAACCAAGCCTTTCAGTCCCAAACAAGTTGGGGTAGGCTAGAGTTGAAACCCATAAGATCTCGAAGCCAAAAGTTTAGAAACACCAAATTCGTTTGCTTACAATCATCATACAGTAATGTTCATCTACTCCAGTTCCCCTAACCCAACATAAAATGATGTTAATTACGATTTTTAGATTAAAAGAGCACCATTAGGCGCTGTTAATTACGACTTTGAGATTAAAATGTCATTTGCAATTGTTAATTACAATTTTGAGACAATTGGTTAGTTTAACCTCGATCTCTTCTGCTCTCCATTTTTCCCAACCGAACAAAAATGTAACCATTCCATTCCTCTGAAATGGAACCATTCCATTCCATTCCACGCTGTTTCAGAACCGAACACACCCTTGCATTGTTGTGAACTGTTGTCCATACACGGCCATACCCTTCCACTTACATCTAGCACTATATGCATCAGTCTGTCTCAGAGTCATTCAATATCACTGCTGAGATCTGTTCCCATTCTTATGCAGGCTGAAACTGCTGCGCCTTTACTCAAGTGGATGCAAAATGAGGCTAATGAGGCTGCTGTGAGGACGATGGTGCCGGCACCATCTTCCGAAAACCTCTACAAGCACGAGGCCATGGGCCAGCTGGGTGGTGACCTTTTAATGAATCTGGTATATTTTCTTAATCCACATACATGATTTCATTATTATCTGTTTAATTACTGTTGGCTTTGTCTAATGCTTACCAAAAGTTCAGAAACACTGCGTTTGCTTACAATCATCATACACTAATTTTTCACTTTTCAGTCTGTCTCATCCAGTATATAAACTGTTGATTTCCATTGGCTTCTTTTGTAATCATTTGCATTGTTGTCAACTGTTCTCTATGCACAACCCTATTCTTCCACTTACACCCCGCACTATTTGCATCAGTCTATCTCATAGATTTATTAAATATCAATGATGAGTTCTGTTGCTATTCATATGCAGGATGAAACTTCTGTGCCTCTACTCAAATGGATAAAAAATGATCCTGATGAGGCTGCTGTGAAGACGATGGTGTTGCCACCATCTTCTGAAAACCTCCTCAAGCACAAGGCCACGGGCCAGCTGGGTGGTACCCTTTTCAGTAAGCAGGTATATTTTCTTAATCCTCATACATGATTTGATTTTTGTCTGTTTATTGCCGGCTTTGTCTAATGCTTACCAATAATTCAGAAACACACACACCTATTCTTCCACTTACATCCAGCACTATATGCATCAGTGTCTCATAGATTCATTTTATATATCACTGCTGTCTGTTGCTCTTCAATTTTTATATGCAGACTGAAACTGCTAAGCCTTCATTGGTCAAAAGGATTGCAACTGCTGCTGATGAGGCATCTGCAGAGGCTGCCACCAAGTTACTGTCAGCCCCACCTTCTGGATGCTTATATAAGCTCAAGTCCAAGGACCAGCCGGGCCGTAACCATCCAAGGGTTCGGGTATATTTTCTTAAGCCACATATACATGCCATGATTTATGTCTGATATTATCACCGGCTCTGTCTAATGCTTTTTGGAATTCGGAAACACCAAATTAGCATGCTTATATTCATCATACACTAATTTTTCACTGTTCAGTTTGTAACATAGTGTTATGCACTTGCTTGTCAACATTTGCATTGCTTTGAACTATGCACTTTACACAACCTAATTCTTCCACTTACGTTCAGCGCTACGCACCAGTAGTACCTCCCATGTTTCCTTCACCATCCCGATGCCGAGCTTGCGGGAATATGGCGGGCCCATGTACATACCCCGCATATAACACCTCCTATGGCTCTATCTACCTTTCTAGTAGCTCCTTCACAGAGTTACAGGTATGTATTCTCAGTGGTTTAGCATGAATTGGCATATAGTAAAGTCTTGTTTTTAGTCTTCCTGCTTCTTACATTTGTATCAATTTTCACATGCAGACTGTACCTTGTGAACTTCGTCCAATGATTAACCAGATGTGTCCGCATGAAGGATCTTTCACTATGCATGGCAATGGCAAATTGATGAACACCTACACGGTCTATGAGGTGTATGTCTACAAGACGCAGGCCATCACATATTTGTATGGACATGATTGGAGAAAGTTTGCTTTTGACTACGGTCTGAAGAAGGGCGACGAGCTGAGGATCAGAAACTCAAACGGGCAGATATACGTAACTGCTTACAGAGTTGGAGACACTTCCAAATATATAATATGTAACTTTTTTCTACTCATATCTTTTGATAACTGCATTCTGAGCAGTTGTTCTAAACCATTCCCTCTGTTCTAGCTTGCTGGGTTTAACATGATCAAAGCTGCAGATCCCCTGATGGAACAGGAGCGGATGTCACAAAGGGCAACCACACCAGCACCGGCACCGGCTTCCCACTCTCCCATCAGCACCGGTTCCTGTACCAGCTCCGTTTACGCATCTACCCAGCAGTCCCCTACATCAGCATTGGTTCCTGTAGAGGCTCCCATATACTACACATGCCCATCAGGCTCCGCATCAGCACGGTTCCTCTAGCTGCACCGTTCTGCACCTGCCCAACAGTCTCTGCATCAGCACCGGTTCCTCTAGAGGCACCGTTTACGCACTTGCCCAGCAGTCTCCTGCATCAGCACCACGTGTACCGAGGCTCATGCACCTGCCCCAGCCAGATCACCGAGGTCTCAGCTCATTGCTGTGGCCACCCGTGTGGTGACCAGGACGCATCTGAAGGCTATGTTCGTGAGTATATGACAACATAACTGCTCTTATCTTGATGTCTTCTCTGCTCAAAGTCTCACATGGTTCAGTGCATTGGTGCCATTGACTAATTTTTGGTGGTATCTCTTGCTTTGAATCAGAAATTGCCTAAAAGTATCTCCAAGGATCTCAATGCTGGCCGAAGGGGCAAGATATCCCTCGTCATGGAGAGTGAAGGTCTCACCGTGGAGGGACGGTACTCTGTCAGTCCCACAGATGGCCGCTTGGCTGTTACTTCCAGGTGGAAAAAGTTCATTGACGGTGCCAAACTTCGCATTGGATCAAAGTTGAAGGTCAAGATCTTTCGATGCCGCTGTGACATGCTGGTCATAAAGTTCGCGGTTGTCTAGTTCTGTTGTCCCATGAGCCCTTAGCAAATGCATTTGTAGTTATACTTATATAAGGTTATCTTATCTGAACTGCTAATTAATTGTATGGGTGGTAAAACTCTGGCAAGCTTTTGCTCTTAGCAAGTATGTATGTATGATCAGCTATTATGATAACTAATGTTTGTGTTCATCTTAATTTGCATTTCCGTTTTAGAAAAAAACTTAATTTCTATTTTGGCTGACCTGTTAGAGAACTATCAGATTGAACCCACAACATGATTCATATAGATTCATTACACCGAGCCACATGTCTTGACCTTGCGATACACTACTTCCATTAATTAGTGCAAGAAGGCTTACCTGAGCTGCCTGAACCATGGCAGATTCGAATCCACCTTATCTATCTAGAAATACAACCTTTGCAGAAAGAGGATTTGCAGTATGGGGAGGCTGACATTGGGGACCCATGAGCCAGCAGCGTCGTCAACGTTTTAAAGGTGGCAGGAGATCGAAAGAAAAAATAAGCCAAAAATCAGTTGGTAAACAAATTCAAGAAAAGAAACATTTACCTTTCTGAGAGGATGACATGCGGGACCCATGAGCCAGCAGCTTCCTCAACGTTTCAAAGTCGGCATGAGATTGAAAGAAAAAGTCAAGTGACATAATATCAGGAGCCAAAAATAATCCAAGAAAAGAAACTTTATTGTACATAGAGGATGACATGCGGGTCCCATTTTGTAGCAGCGGTCTCAACGCTTCCAAGGCGGCACAGGACCGAAAGAAAAATGAAGTAGCCGAAATCAGGTGTGAAAAAAATCCAAGAAAAGAAAGATTTCAATTGGGCTGATCTGGATATCTGGGCCTTCGAACTATCCTGCTGGGCCTTTTGACTCGTACAATTTCAGCCCACTCCAAAACAGGAAAGGTCGGATTTTTCTCAAAAAAAATAGGAAAGTCCTATGCTTCGCAAAAACAAAAAACAAGGAGATTCAACATATAAGTTTGTTTATGTAGATATAAAGATTTAATTTATCCGTTTGCAATAGCTCAGAGCGAAATACAACGTTTATTGTCTGCAAAATAAAATATCACATGTTTCTTGTATGGGGAGGCTGACATCGGGGACCCATGAGCCAGCAGCGGAGTCAACGTTTCAAAGGCGGCAGGGGATCGAAAATAAAAAAAGCCAAAAATCAGTTGGTAAAAAAATACAAGAAAAGAAAACATTTATCGTTCTGAGAGGATGACATGCGGGACCCATGAGGCAGCAGCATCCTCAACGTTTCAAAGTCGGCATGAGATCGAAAGAAAAAGGCAAGTGACATAATATCAGGAGCCAAAAATAATCCAAGAAAAGAAACTTTATTGTACATAGAGGATGACATGCGGGTCCCATTTTGTAGCAGCGGTCTCAACGTTTCCAAGGCGGCACAGGACCAAAAGAAAAATGAGGCAGCAGCATTCTCAACAAGGCGGCAGGGGATCAAAAGAAAAATAAAGGAAATAGCCAGAAATTAATTAGGGGTCAAAAATAAATCCACCAAAGGAAACTTTTATTGTTCATAGAGGATGACATGTGGGACCGACCTGCCAACGTCCTCATCGTTTCAACGGGGGCAGGGATCAAAAGAAAAAGGCAAATAGCCAGAAATTAGGGGTAAAAATAACTCCAAGAAAGGAAACTTTTATTGTTCGTAGAGGATGACATGCGGGACCCATGAGCCAGCAGCTTACTCAACGTTTCAAAGGCGGCATGAGATCGAAAGAAAAAGGCAAGTGACCAAATATCGGAGCCAAAAATAATCCAAGATTTATTGTACATAGAGGATGACATGTGGGTCCCATTTTGCAGCAGCGGTCTCAATGTTTGTAATGCGGCTTGAGATCAAAAGAAAAAGAAAGTAGCTAGTAATTAGGGGGTGAAAAAAATCCAAGAAAAGAAAGTTGATGGACATAGAGGATGACATGCGGGTCCCTTGAACCAACAGCTTACTCAACGTTTCAAAGGGGGCAGGGGATCAAAAGAAAAAGGCAAGCCAAAAATCAGAGGGTGAAAAAAATCCAACAAAGGAAACTTTTATAGCACACAGAGGATGACATGCGGGTCCCATGAGCCAGCAGGTACCTCAACGTTTCAAACGTGGCATGAGATCGAAAGAAAAAGGCAAGTGACCAAATATGAGGTGCCAAAAACTCCAAGAAAAGAAAGTTGATTGCCCATAGAGGATGACATGCGGGTCCCATTTAGCTGCAGCGGTCTCACCGTTTGAGAGGCGGCAGGGATCGAAAGAAAAAGTCAAGTGACCAAATATGAGGTGCCAAAATAATCCAAAAAAAGAAAGTTTTATAGTACATAGAGGATGACATGCGGGTCCCATTTAGCAGCGGTATCACCGTTTGAGAGGCAGCAGGGGATCGAAAGAAAAAGTCAAGTTACCAAATATGAGGTGCCAAAAAAATCCAAGAAAAGAAAGTTTTATAGTACATAGAGGATGACATGCGGGTCCCATTTAGCAGCAGCGGTATCACGTTTGAGAGGCAGCAGGGGATCGAAAGAAAAAGTCAAGTGACCAAATATGAGGTGCCAAAAAATCCAAGAAAAGAAAGTTTTATAGTACATAGAGGATGACATGCGGGTCCCATTTAGCAGCAGCGGTATCACCATTTGAGAGGCGGCAGGGGATCGAAAGAAAAAGGTAAGTGACCAAATATGAGGTGCCAAAAATAATTCAAGAAAAGAAATTTTTATAGTACATAGAGGATGACATGCGGGTCCCAGTTAGCAGCAGCGGTATCACCGTTTGAGAGGCGGCAGGGGATCGAAAGAAAAAGGCAAGTGACCAAATTTGAGGTGCCAAAAAAACTCCAAGAAAAGAAAGTTGATTGCACATAGAGGATGACATGCGGGTCCCATTTAGCAGCAGCGGTCTCACCGTTTCCAAGGCGGCAAGGGATCAAAAGAAAAAGGAAGTAGCCAGAAATCGGGGGTCAAAAAAATCCAAGAATAGAAAGAATTTTGGTTCATAGAGGATGACATGCGGGACCCATGATCCTGCATCGTAAACGGCTCGATCGGAGAACGTTGAACGAGATGGCGCGATCTAGAAAAAAAACAATGCCAGAGAGGCTGCCATGTGGGCCCTACATCCCTGGGCGGTGCGGATTTGCGTTGACTCGGCCGGCGAACCCGAGAATTCGCGATGCACAACGTCCCGGGCCACCATACGCGACGTTTTGGCGCTTTCGTCGGGCTAGGTGGCCTCAAAAACGAGAAAAAAAAAAGTTTTGACATGCACCACGGAGGGACCAATAATCGTCGGCCATGGTACACCAGCAACCACGGCGCGACTTCAACTTCGTCGGCCATGGCAACTTTTCTTGTAGTGGTAGCGTGATGTGCCGAGTTGGAGGAAGGTGAACTCAGCGACGCGTGGAAGGGCGTGGTCTAGCATGATCCATACGTCCAGATGCACGTCGGGATCAGGCAAACCTGAGCGCCAATTTCTACAGACTTGCCTCATAGAAGAGTACGTGTCGGCGTACTCCTCGATCGCCAGTAAGCATTCGCCGATCTTGTGAAGTGGTCCATCAGCCGAGAGAGAGGCCCAGTTCACGGAGGCGCCGCGCTTGGATGCACCGCCCTCGGAGGCGACGCGCTCGGCGGCGACGCGCTCGGCGGCGACGGGCTCGGCGGCGACGGGCGCGGAGGCGACGGGCTCGGAGGCGACGGCCGCCGGCGCATTCTTCTTCTCCATCGCCGGCAGGGTAGCGTGCATACGGCGGTTGGGGTTTTTTCTATTTGGAGAAGTTGATGGGACGTGAGAGGGGTGGTTTCGTGCGTGAGCGAGAATGAGACGACTGTGTGCAGAGGGAGGAGGGGACGCGTCCTAAATGCGACCGGCGTCCTCGCGTCCACTATTTGCACGTCTGCACCGCGCCTCAACAAAGGCACATCTACCACTTCGCACCGCAACACGCGTCCTCGGGTCTAACCCTGGAAATTTAGATATACTCAGGTATACCCCGAGTCATATACTAGCATTTTTCGTGTGCTCAGTTTTCGCCTTGAGTGCTAATACTGGCTAGTGTAATATACTCAGTTTTACCCTCAAGTGGCTGGTCAACAGAGAGTCAACAAATGGGATTAACTAGTTAAATGAGTTATTTAATGTGCAAAAAATTCTGAAAAAGAGTGGCACTTACTCATGGAGTCTTTACCACAAATTTCCACTTCTCAAATCATATATAAATCCTAGATAAATCAAGTTTCACCACAAATTGCCACTTCTCAAATCACCTAGTAGCTATGAAGGTGCATGGTTTTCCATAATAAGCCCTACCCAAAACAGCTTTCCCCAAAACATACTTTGTCTGAATGAGGCCATAATTTTCACACTCATGTAGATTTGTATTGCAAATAGTTTGAGGTAGGCCAAGATGGGTTTCATTGTACAAAACACGCATTTTCCATTTTTTAAATCTCATATTTGAATCCCTTAGTCTGTTTACTACTCACTTGCCCTTGGTTTCTTGATACTACTCAGTTTTGCCCTCTCCCTTCACAAACTCTCACAGACGCCCAACATTGCCCTGATTGGTCTAGCCCATGTCACGCGGATCGTGCCCGCCGACCGTTGATCGTATGATCTAACGGGCAGGATAACCCCTATCTCTCTCTCGTCGGGGCCACCACCCTCTCTCTCTCTGTCGTCGGTTAGCTTCACGCAAAGTTTGGTTTTCTGCATTATTTTTCATGAGCTAAATTATAAACTCTTTTAGGCATTACTTTTCACGCAAAAAATGATAAACCATCACCGATTTGTTGTAGCCATTACTTTTCACGCAAAAAATGATACACCATCACACATTTCTTGTACCCATTACTTTTCACGCAAAAAACGATAAATCATCACCGATTTTGTTGTAGCCATTACTTTTCACGCAAAAAATGATACACCATCACCCATTTGTTGTAGCCATTACTTTTCACGCAAAAAACGATAAACCATCACCGATTTGTTGTAGCCATTACTTTTCACGCACAAAAATGATACACCATCATCCATTTCGTGTACCCATTACTTTTCACGCAAAAAACGATAAATCATCACCGATTTTGTTGTAGCCATTACTTTTCACGCAAAAAATGATACACCATCACCCATTTCTTGTAGCCATTACTTTTCATAAAAAAACGATAAACCATCACCGATTTGTTGTAGCCATTACTTTTCACGCACAAAAATGATACACCATCACCCATTTCGTGTACCCATTACTTTTCACGCAAAAACGATAAATCATCACCGATTTTGTTGTAGCCATTACTTTTCACGCAAAAATGATACACCATCACCCATTTCTTGTACCCATTACTTTTCACGCAAAAACGATAAACCATCACCGATTTTGTTGTAGCCATTACTTTTCACGCAAAAGATGATACACCATCACCCATTTCTTGTAGCCATTACTTTTCACGCAAAAAATGATAAACCATCAACGATTTGTTGTAGCCATTACGGTAAATGATAAACTATCACGAATTACCATTTCTTTTAAGCATTACTTTTCATGGTAAAATGATAAACTATATCACGAAGTTCCATTTCCGTCAAGATAGTCCGCATTACTTTTTTGTTGAGATATATACCCCCACAACGGTCATCTCCTCCTTAAATTATTGTGTAAACCCCCACAACGGTCACCTCCTCCTTAATTTATTGTGTAAACCCCTACAACGGTCATCTCTCCCTTATAAACACCCACAACGGCCATCCCTTGTGTCAATAGGTTCTGCCTCTCTCTTCTTCGTTCACATACACTTGATCATCCATTGCCATGGCTTCCACGTCTCGGACGCGGAACGGAAGGGGAAGGGGAAGGGGAAGGGGAAGGGGAAGGGGCGGCCGGGGTGGTGGATCATCATCATTGCCACCACCACCGTTGTCAACACTGCCATTGATCATAGAGGAGTTCTTCATCGTCATCTATGAAGACCATTTGGTCAAGAAGGTACGTATGCGTTCCCACATATATGATGCATGTGATTAATTATGGGCATCTTATAAAAAACCTTTAATTTCAAACGATCGGCGCTCGATCTCTTTGCAGGCACTCCCAAAAAAGTTTGCGGACTATCTTGACGGCCAGGAGCCAGCTAAGGTGTATCTGCGAGCAGCTGACTGCGGTCCTCGTCTCTAGACCGTGGAGGTCCTATTTGACGGACAAGGCCGGATGTATCTCGACAAGGGCTGGGAGAATTTCGCCATCGCGCACGGTGTGGATTTCGGCTGCTACGTACACTTCAAATATGAAGGCGATGATGTGCTCACAGTGAAGGTGTTCGACGGAACAATGTGCAGGAAGTACTACTACTCAGACGACGAAGATACTGACGATGAAAGTGACGACGACATGAAGCCATGCATCCATCCCCTTTAGAGATCTAGCTATTTTCTATATATTTAGAGATCTAGCTATTTTCTATATATTATGCACAATGTTTAGCATAAGAGTCACTTTAAATTAAGCTACGAAAATAGTCACCTGCCATGGGCTGAGGCGGCCCCACAGAGCGGCTCTATATTATATTCTCTAAATAAATAGACAACCCCAGCGGTCATTGGCTGCGGAGGCCCCACAGAGCGGCAATATATGATTTTCTATAAATAAATAGACGACCCCACTGGTCATTGGCGCAGCAGCCCCACAGAGCGGCAAATATGTCTTTTCCTGAAAAATGGACGACCCCACTAGTCATTGGCTGCGGCAGCCCTCAGAGCGGCAATATATGACTTTTCCTGAAAAATAGATGACCCCACTGGTCATTGGCTGCGGCAGCCCAATAGAGCGGCCCCATTTGTCAGCACGAGACGGGTCAGAGAGGAACTGCCCTCTGTGCAGCCCCACCCGTCAGATTAACGGTAACGGTAAGGCCTCGACCTGACGGCAACCCTCCCGTCCGAGCGTGCGAGGGTTTCAAACTAGAGGGAGGGGAAAACTGAGGAAAAACTAACGAGCTGGGGAAAACTGAGCACAACTAAGGACCTGAGGGCACGAAAATAGAAATCCCTTAATTATAATATGCGCTGCTAATTTTTTGTGACAATGGAGATGTATTTCTTTCTCAATTTGAATTTTTATTTTTGTGGTGGCCTGGTTGGTGCTTCTGTTTTTTTGCCACTAGTTGCTATGAAATGTCAATACCATAGTTTTTCAGTCGATATTGATATATGGTTGAGGGGCAAAGTTCAATACCATTTGGGTGCTTAACAAGTTATTCCGAGGTGCTGAATCATGTGGGTGCTTAACAAGTTGTTCCGAGGTGCTGAATCATGTGGGTGCTTAACAGGCTGCTCCGAGATGCTGAATCATATCAGCCTTTCTCTTGTTTTCCTTGTCCTAAAGATACACTTGTTTAAAATTTCTGGTTACTCTTCGATGGAGTGACAACAAGCAAGGATGATGGCTTTGCCTTGGATTTATTTCGTCTATCAATGGGGTGCTTAACAACTTGCTCTAGGGTGCTGAATCATTTTTTTACCGAAATAAAAAGACATGTAGCCACCACAGTTGTTTTCTCATATATTTCCTTTTGCAAGGCAAGGTACCAAACAGTTCTATTTGAGATTAAGCACCTTTGCAATGGCAGCTATTGCTCTGGGGTTTAAACCTGATGTGCATAACTAATTGCTCTGAGGTGCTGAAAGTCGATAATGATATATGGTTGAGGTGCTTAATAAGTTGTTCCGAGGTGCTGAATCATGTGGGTGCTTAACAGGTTGCTCCGAGGTGCTGAATCATATTGGCATGTCTGAGTGGTGTTGAATAATTGCCTGTGTTGATATTTGCCACTAGTTTCTTTGAATTTTTGCCTGTCTTGATATGTCAATACCATGTTTTTTTTTCAGTTGGTACTGATATATGGTTGAGGGGCAAATGTCAATACCATGTGGGTGCTTAACAAGTTGCTTTGAGGTGTGGAATCATATCGGCTCTTCAGAATCATGTGGGTGCTTAACATGTTGCTACGAGGTGCGGAATCATATGGCTCTTCAAAATCATGTTTGGAATGGTGCTTGATGCGTTGAAGAGTGGCGCGGAATAATGTGTATCCGGTAGGTACTGAATAATTTGAAGCACATTTCTTTATAATTTCCGAGCACTTTGTTAGTTATTCTTGGTGAAGTAGTCATCACTACACAACAATCTTTAACTCTCAAAATCTCGCAGGTACTAGAATATCTCCTACTGGGTATTTTTATGTGCGTTGTTAAACGGGAGAACATGTCTGTTAATTCATGAATTGGAGCATGATGTTTCTCTAATGTTGAACAATCTGTGATAAGCCATGTTTTACTTAGCCAGGTAGTGAAAAAGCTTGTGTGCTAAGTACTTGTGTTTTTCGCTGATGACCTCCTCTATCTGAACCAAGGTACTGAATCATGGGCTTGCCTTGGATTTATTCCCTATCAACAAGATGTACCTGGTGCTTATCAAGCTGCTCCGTGGTGCTGAATCACAGTATTGGTTATTTAACTCAACTAAAATAATTGTGTTGCAGATGTTAGGTTTACCCTTATGCCCGCTGGTGCAATACTTACATATAGTGCTAATCATGTGTGTAAACTTGCATCACTATGCTTGACAGTGGATGTAGTTTCTATCACTGCATATTTCCGTGACGCCTGGAATCCTAGATACTTAATACTACCTAATCTGGTACCAAATAATGGTTCATTTATTGTGTAGCACAAAGGTTTCTGTTAAGTTTCATACATCAGTAAAATATTCCTTTTAATTTGTTTCTGTAGAATAACTGATTACATGTCATTTGAGGGGCTTGACTTGGTATTGGACATCTCTCCCAGCCTAAGTACCTAAGGGCATCTCCAGCGGCGCGAGGCATTTTAGCGTCCGCCCGCGTCCGTTTGCGTCGGCCGAAATGGTCGAAATCGACCGCGCGTCCGTTTGCGTCGGGGGTGGCTCCAGCGGCACGACGCATTTTTTTTGGCCGAAACTTTTTTTTAATACATGAAACATAATTTACATAGTTAAAACATGAAAAAAACCCTAAACGCCTACTGCTGCTCCTCGTCGCTGTCGAGCACGATGAGCTGTGGAGGCGCCCAGGGCTGCGGTTGTGGCGCCGCCGAGTCCTGTAGTGCCAGTCGAAGGGCTTCATCCTCCGACAGGCCCGGCGGCATGACGCCGGTGGCGTAGCGGGGCAGCGGCGACTGCACAGGCGCGTCGTTCTCGGAGAGGAGGACGCCGAGCTTCGCCATCTCGTCGTCCGTCATGTTCTCTGGGAACTCGAAACGCGGCCCTCCGCCACGGCCTGCTGCCATTCGTGGAAGACGGCCGCAACGTAGTCGTCGCTGTCGTCCTTCACCTCCTCGTTCTGGTACGCGAGCGCCTCGATGTAGTCGTCGTCGTCGTAGGCGGCGTAGGCGTCGTCGTCGTCGTCGGCGTCGTTGTGCTGCGCGCGCGTCGCCGCCTGCTGACGACGCCTCGGCGCCTCCTGTCTTCGTGGACAAGTCGGCGGTGCAGCCCCGAAGGGGAAATCCCTGTCGCCCATGAAGCCCGCCCTTCTTCTCTTACCCGTCTCGGTTGTTAGATACGTACGCCAGATGTCGGAGTCGACGGCGTACGCCGGATCGGCGCGGAGGTCCTGCGGCAGGTACCGCCTCCGACGCCGGATCTCCGCGCTCCGATCAGGCTCGCGCGCAGGGACGGGAGGGATGGGCACCCGGCGGCAGCTGAGCCGCCAGCCGCCAGGCAGTTGCACGCCGGACCAGGCCTCGCACGGCAACCATCTGTCGTGCATGAGCCTCCCCAGCGTGACGGGGAGCGGCACCCTCTTGCTGCAGCTGCCGGAGGCCTCGAAATCGTTCTTCCTCCCCATGGCGCTGCGGCGGTGGTGTTGCGAGTGGAAGTGTGGGCGAAGGACGAACGCGGCCGGTGGACTTTTAAGAGCGGCCGCGCGCGGGATACGATGCCATTGAAGACGCCGCAGAAGCCCAGCCGCCGCCTGCCAGTGCGCGTGCAGAACAGGCAGCCGCGCCATTGATGGCGAAGGCTGCGGCGCAGACGCGGAAGCGCTGACCGCCTGAATCGATGCCCTCGATGCAGACTCGCTGCCAGGCGGGCCTGGTGGGGAAGCGAGCGGACACTTTGCGCGTCCGCCGAACGTCCGCAGAGATGCAAACCTGGCGCATGTTTGCGACAGGTTTGCGTCTCCGCGGACGGCCCGGTCATTTTACGTCGCGCCGCTGGAGAGGGTGACAGACGCATTTCCGGTCCCCGCGGACGCGCTCCGTCGCGCCGCTAGAGATACCTTAATATCTAATCAGCAGAGACTGAAATGACGTGCTTGGGAGATGGGCTCATTCGGTGAAGTAGATGGGCTCTGCAGTCATCCGTCACCGAATCAGCAGAGACTGAAATGACGTGCTCTGGAACCTACTAACCTGAAGCCCATCTCCGAGAGACTAGAGCAGGTGAAGGAAGGCTCATTCGGTGACGGATGACTGCAGTGGGCTGTTAGGGCATCTCCAACCGGGGTACCCAAACGGACAAACGGACATCAGATCGGTCTGTTTGGGTAAAATCTGCTTTCAACGGGCCGACCCAAATTAAAAACGGACAGCTGTGGTCATCCGCGCGTGTCCTCCCAAACCCCACATGGCAGCCACACTAGTCAACAAACACAGACCCGCATAGCACTCTCTCTCCTCTATCCTTCTTTTTCTCTTGTGCCATGGATATTGCCATCGTTCCCCACCGGAATAGGCTCGCCGGCCAACCGCCGCCGTCGAGCTCGCGTGGAGGATCCCGTCGCTAAGCATGGCCTCTTTTTTTTCGTCCCTGCCGGAGGTCACCGCGGCCGAAACGGTGATGAGCGTTGCCGCCGCGCTGAGGAGCTCCGCCGCCCGCGCCGCGCGAGGAAGCTCCGCCCGCTGCAGCTGCTGCCGAGCTGTGGTGCGCGAGCTGTGGTGCGCGAGCTGGAGCCTGGCGGGCAGGGGCCGTGGGAGCGGCCGTCACCGGGGAGGTCGATGGCGATGAACGGAGCCGCGCCCGCGGCGAGGAGGGAGCGGATGGCGGAGGTCCTGGCCTCGCAGGGCGCGCGCCGCGCCTCGCCATGGCCGCGCCGTCGCCGGCCTCGCCCGTCACGCCGCCGCTGAGCCAAGCCCCGAGGAAGCTCCGCCGCCCGCGCCGCTGCAAGGGCCGCGCACGCTCGCTTCCTTCCCAGGCGCGCAGTAGCTGGACCCTCCTCGGTGTCGGCGTCCCCGCGCCACGGGCTCTACTCCTTCGACGCCGCCAGATGTTTGTCGGGCGCGGGTACATCGACGACAACCGAGACGCGGCGTGGGGACGGGAGGAGGCACCCGTCGGCGTCGACCTTCATCTGGGAGGACGCCGTGGCAGAGCTCGACTGCAACGACGAGATGGACGGCTCGGCCGCCACGCAGAGCTTCTCCGGCCTGCTGCGCGAGCTCAACGAGCTGGAGCAGAGCGTCGCGTCGTGGGGTCCCCGGAAGAGCCACCGCGAGGACAAGAAACTCTCGGCGCCCCTGCAGGGCCGCGTGGACAAGAAGCTCTCCACGCCGCTGGAGGGCGCCCGCGTCGACGAGAAACTCTTCACACCGCCGCGGGACCACAGGAAGGTGAGCACGAGGAGCGGCAGCAAGGGCGAGGACCAGACGACGGGCGCCTCGACGCAATGCCCGCGCGCCGCACCTCAACTGCGGCGGCGCCTGTGCCTGGACGTCGGCCGCGCCACGCCTCGCCACGCCGCCGCGAGCACCGGCCTCGCCACGCCCTGGGCGTCGCACACGCTTCTCCTTTTTCCTCTTCCGTTTTGGGTCGGCTGTGCGTTGGGGATTAATTTTTGAGGCGGTCGTGGGTGAACGTCCGCGCGACGTCCGTGTGTCCGCCGGACGACCCAAACGGATGAAAAATACTGTCCGTTTGGGTCAGCCGGTTGGAGATGCCCTTAGGTACCACAGCACTACCACTCAGGCCAATGCTCAGATCTGGAACCGGATTGATTCAAAATTTGAATCTCTGTCTGCAGGCCCATGTGCTGCAATGCCAGCAAGCGCAGAAGGCCCAGAAGACAACACAGTATGCTTTTTTCTGTTCGCTTGTTGTTTGAGAACGACATTTGAACTGTGAATTCAAAAAGGAGCTGACTCAACTATGCAGCTAAAGTTCTGTGCAGGATGTACTTGTTTCCATTTTTTGCCATGGTCTGACCGGTGGCAGGTCATGATAGGTAATGTGAATGATTTGCAAAAATGCTATGTGAAATAGGAAAAGAAGTAGTGCTCCAATCAAGTACTCATCTCAAAGCAATTGTGTGGTGATAGATGCAGTCACCCGGGTACTAGTGCATCCGATGCCTGGTGAGAGAGGAATGGCTTTCTGAGTAGGGGACCGAGCTGGACCACCTACCATCCGATGCAGCGTACAGCGGGGCAGAAAACGTAGGTGACAGTGTGCAGTAGAAAGTTTTGGACTAAAATACCACATTTGGCTATCTGGACCACTATAAAAAATGCAAAGAAAAGTAGGATTTCTCTCACCTTGCACGAATCTCAGGGGTGGTGAATGGTGGTAGATGTGGTCACCACGGTTACCGCACATACATATAGTTTATTCATACTACACCCGGGTGTAGTTACACCCACGCGTGTTTCTCATAATCTAGAGAGTATCTATCATACCGGATAGTATGTACATGTAGTATGAAGTATATAAAACTATTTTGGAAGTATATATACTACTTTGCAGGCACTATGTACATTTTTTACGTAGACTCATTTTTTACGTATACATATACATGTATTTTGGATATATAGTGCAAACTATGGGTTCACTTGTATTTTGTTCACAAAACTTGGTTTGGAGTATCTTAGATATAGTATACGAACATACTCAAACCGATAAAGTGTCTTATATACTTCCGTATGGTAGTATATTAGATATGAGTGTAACTACACCCAGGGGTAGGAAGTATTTATCCTATATTTCCATATATGGGAGCGGCGATTTGGCTCCCGGGAGCATTTGCTCTTGGATTTTTCGAAAAATCACAAAAAATCAAAAACTTATCAAAATGTTCCGGAAAAAATCATGCACGTACCTGACCATGGCACGCACCACCGTGTAAAATGTCGCTGCGAAATGTCATCGTATGCGCCCTGGGGAAAAATGACAAATTTCTGCCATGAAATGAGATCCAAAAATTTGAATCTCAGATCTAGAAATTTGTCATTTTTGCTCAGGATGCATATGATGACATTTCGCAGCGGTGGTGCGTGCCATGGTCAGGTACGTGCATGATTTTTTCGAATTTTTAAAAGTTTTGAAAAAAAAATTTGCTCCCCAATAATCCGGGAGCAAATGCTCCCGGGAGCCAAGACGAACCATATATAATATATAATATATATATAGGGTTGCACTATTTTGATGGTCAGAATAATATTCTGAGCACCATCCAACCTATAGGGGGCGCGATGCGGAACAAAAGGTTAACCCGAGCAGTTCCATTTCTCTGCCACCCACCTCCCCCCGATCCATCTTCCACCACCACCATCGCCCTACCCCGCCCCAGCAACCGCCGCCACCACTACCTTCCACACATCCGGCGACCCCCGGCGCCTCCCCCACACTAGGCAACCGCCGCCGCCGCCTCTCCCGCCCTCGGCCGCCGGCTCCCACACCAGGCAAACCACCGCGCCTCCCCCACCGCAACCACCCGCCCCCGTCTCGGCAACCTCCGCGTCCCCCCGACACCACCCGCCACCGCCTCCCCCCACACCTTCAAGCACCGCCTTTCGCCGTCTCCCTAGGCTACTCTCGAGCGGCGCCGCCCCGGCAGCGCCGCCAGCGGACGGACCGCGGAAGAAGCAGACAACGGATGGGCCTGCCGCCTGTAATATCCTAGGTTTAGAGGCTATAAAATGAGAGAACACCAAAGTGTGCATTGCATTCATGCATAGAAAATCCGGGGAATTTTCGCGCTTTCAAATAAAACTTACCACAGTAACTGAAGTTTCACTTGACTTGCTGGAATTGAAGTAGATCATCAAGTCAAGCGCTATAAACTTCACTGTGATATTTGCTAAAACCTTGTTTTGGGTAGAGAGGATTTGATCTAGGAGCTAGATCAAATGGAGTTAGTTTTGACAACAAACAGTACCTTAAGTAAGGGTCAACTACAAGATCTTATAAAAGATCTCAACATGACATTCCTTACAACAACACATGAATAATTATTCAACCATAAATCAAAGAATTAAGAAACTATTCTTTAATTGTCTTTTCCATATCTTTTACTAAATAAATGTTTCTACCATGATTCTCATGGTGTATCTTCAACTACTTTTGTGTGTAATATAATTCAATTCTAAACTTATTAATAAATAAGGTAAATCATAGGGTCTAAAGTGCATAAAGGCCACACATTCTTATGTAAATAATAACTTATTAAATATATGGAATATCATAAAACTGAATCCAGTTACATTACAAGTTATAGTTCAAACTATTTGAATAAAACTACTCATGAGTATTTTGAAACTCATATGATCATGCCTTGGTGCAATCAAACACCAACTATTCAAAATTGAGAATAACCTTCAACCTTGACTTTTTGACCAATATTATAATATAAATCCAATCAAATATGATATAGTGACTCATCCACAATAATAAAACCATCCACAAGATATTTAGTAACAAATGCCACTTGGCTATCCAAATATAATTCATATGAGAGGATAATGATCATGCCACATAGGATGAAAATATCTACATGACTTGCATCCCAGGACTTGCCACCTCATGCTCAAAGGATTTCTATGGATGAGGGCATGACAACCAAGCACCTTACTCATCAAACCAAAACAAGAGTCACCCACCTATGTGTCATGACACTAGAGCTTGCCCAAGCCTATAAAAGGAGCCACACCCTTCATCTATGTGATCATCTTGTAGTATGATACAAGGAAACCAACCCATAGAGCCACTCCATGCATTAGTTAGGATCAAGATGAAGAAGCTAGGAGGTGGAGGCATGCCACAAGATGCAGGTTTATCAAATTTCCAGAAGAACAAGCTACATAAGATACCAAGGTAGAATTCCTAGGCAAACCATATATTTATAGAATCATATCATCATCTCTTGAGTAGAACCTTAGACTATTAAAAGACATTTAGAAGTGAGAGAGATCATAGATGCTAACCATATCCATGTCTATCCTAGAGAATACTAGTGTAGTATTAAATCCTACTTGTTCAAACCAACCTATAATCTTGGAGGTGAGAGCCATATTCTATTAGTGAAACATAACAAAAGCCCTATGCCATATCTGAATTCCAATCCAAGGATCACTTTGGATCATAAATAGAAACCTGCCATACCTCATGCCTATTTATATTTCAATTCAATGAAGATTATGCAAAACCCTAAACCATTTCATATGGGATCCACTCCACATAGAATAATAAGTCCTAACTTGTGTGGCATAGATCACAAGTATAAACCAAGCTAGTTATACCTAAACTCAAATGCTATTTAAGTGAGTAGAGTAAAACCAGTATCCAATTCTATTTGGTATCCTAAGTATTTGTTTAGTTAACCAAATAGGAAAATGTATCATAGTTTGAACCATCATCTTAGCAAGTGAATTGACCAATGATGAGCTTGGGAATTACCCTAAGTAATCCAAATTACAAGTTGCTAAGCAAGATTAGTAACTATAGAGTTTATTCAATCATCTTCTTAAACCTTAGAAGTAAATTCTCCACATGAAATCATAAAGCAATTCCAATCTCCTTCCCATTTGTTAAACCCTAGTCATACCTAAATTATATGTGAATAATCAATATGGTTAAGCACTTGAAAAATAGAACATGTTCACCATTCACATGTTCTCAATTTCAGATCATTTAAAACAGAATTGATTCCTAAATTTAAAAGGTAATTGAGTTGAACCCTAAAATTCATATCTATTTGCATTTTTAATTTGTGCCTTCCAACAACACAAATTTAATCAATTAATAAATGTTGTTTAAAAACTAAACAATGCAGTAAGCATCATTATCAACTTATACTAATGTTCAAATATTTTAGAACCTGTAAAACAAAACAGAATTCAAATTTGAATTCAAACAAGAAAATAGAAAACAGAAAATAAAACAGAAATAGAAAAGAGAGAGAGAGGAAGCTTACCTTGCTGAACTAGCCCAGCCCACCAACGAAAACGACCCAAACCACCGTATCGTTTCGTCGAGGAAGAAAAAGGTCTTCGTCTTCCTCCTGGCGAGCGACAGCGCGATGGAGCTCGCCGGCCACGTCCCCGTCGACGATAAGATCGACCCTGGACGTCGCAGGACATCTCAGAGCCTCGCCCAATCTTTCTCGCGTCCGAGTCTATCCCTTGGCGCCAAGATTCACGCCCAATACACCTCAGTCGTCATCGAGGCATCCCGGCCACTGCCGCCGGCGAGGTGACAAACTAGACCTCGTCGTGGCCTATAAATACGTCCAGAGCTCCGCACTGAAACCCTAATGCCTCGCTGCCTCCCCATTCCCCCTCTAACCTACCTAGACGACCACAATCATCCGCAGCACCTCGCCGGAGTCGAGCACGAGGTCGACACTGTAGGCCATCCCAGGATCTGGGAGGTAGCTGAGCGGCACCGCCGTGTCTCGGTTAGCCTCCTGGCAGAAGGAATCGAAGGGGGGACAACGGAATCGAGCCAATTTTGGAGTTCTTCTTCGCAGGCGTTCGTCGGTATCGGCGATTTCGAGCCCTTCTCCGACCACCAGAGCCTCCGTCGACCACACCACGAGCTTAAGCGTAAGCATCCGCGTCGATAGACCTTATTACTGCCCTCTAGCATTGCCTGTAGGATATTTTGGCTAGCTCGCCGGAGATGACCGCCGCAGCACATGGTCGCCGGCGATGCTCCGGTGCTCCCCTCGCCAAACCAACACCACCATCGTGATCAGTAGCTCGAGGGGAGTCGGAAAAACCTAGTAGCCCGTCCTGGGGGTCACTAAATCGGCGGCGCCACCGTGTACAGCACGCCGGCGTTCAACCGCCGGTAACGCCAGCGTGGCGGTGGGGCCTCGAGCACTAGTTGACTGGTCGTTGCCATCGTGGCAACTGACCTAGTCAATGGCCCCACTCGTCAGTCGCAGTAGCTAGGGTGTGAACCGGTACGTTTAGTATTTTTGCTTTATTTCAAATTCCAGAAAATCACTGAAACTTTGCAAAATTCTAGAAAATTCAAATCAACTCAGAAAATTATAAATAATATATCAAAAAATTCACAAAAATAAACTCTATTCAAATAAAATATAAAACAAAAATGTGTGTCAAAATAAAAATTCATTTATTTTTAACTTCTTTAATTATGTCTTTCTAATTGTTAAAATGCAAATTGAATTCAATAATTAGTGAAGTTTCAAATTTAAATTTTTAACTATTCAATAACTAATTAAAATGTTAAGATTAATTTTCTTTATCATATTCTCATCAATTCAAAATATTAATGGTAATTCCTAAACCCTAATTTACAAATTACCATTTACCATTTTCTTTAAATAAAATAAAGTAAGAAAATACTAAAAGTTAAGGTTATTTTGGTAATTCAAAACTTGTATGTTAAACATATTTAATTCTCAAGTTAATTAATTAAATCTTAATAACACTTATAAAACCCTAGTTTCTAATTAAACCCTAACTAGTAATTAGTTTAATTCTTAAACCTCTAAAAATTAATAGCATGTTAAAATTATTAATAACTTTATTTCAAGTACTTAATTACATTAATTCTAGTACCAAGTATTACTTTAATAATTGGATCATAATTTAGAAACCCTAGTTTTATTATAAGTTAGAATCTGGATCCCATTATTTCATGTGATCATTCCACCTTAGAAGCAACTCTAAAACCCTAGTTATGTGTCACATGTGATCATGTGAGATTTACTTGACATATAGAACCCAAATAAGCAACAATTGAATGCATGCTTATGATCCACTAACATAAAACCAATTCACATAAGATTGTCATTTCATGTCTCTATTTCTAATTTAAAACATATATGATTCATTAGTATCACACCATGAAATCCAACCTCAACCATCATATTCTAGTAGAACCATATGATCAACCCTACTACCAACCTTGTGTAGTAATTCACATCACATGCTCCTATTCAACTAAACCCTACTTAGGAAGTAAGAAACCATCTAACTTAGAAACCATGATTGAATACTTAGGGAAGCAAATGAGAAGTTATGGTAAACCTAACTCATAGCATCACCTTAAACCATCTTTTGATATGATATCTAGGAGAAACCCTAGTAATAACCCTGCCAATACTTGCTATATATAAACCATTCTACTCAAGAACCAACTAGTTCCTATTAGAAAACTAAATGAATCCAATAGTAAACCCTAGAAGCCATAGCTTCTATTGATAGTAGTGCTCATTCTTATTAACATGTTCTTCAAAAGTTAATCTTTTGAAGTACAAATCCTAATCAAACCCTAGAAGCCATAGCTCCTAATTATAATAACTTTTATTCTTAACTTGACATGTTCTTCAAAGGTTATTCTTTTGAAGTGCAGATGTCAATCCAACCATAGAAACCATAGCTCTTGTTTATACTATTATTTCTTAATCAACATGTTCTTCAAAAGTTATTCTTTTGAAGTATAATATAAGTAATCATCAACCATGTCCTGTAGAACTTAAAATTGACAACTGTTCTTCACATATTATTCCACTAATATTCCTTGTGTGTATGATTGTTATTATGTCTTATATCACTTGTTTATGATACTAATATAACCAAACCCTAATAACAACCTTGTTTGAGAACCATCCTAAAAGTGCAACACACCTAAAGAAATCTTTACAACTCAATCAAACCTAAATCATCGAGGTTAGGTTACGCTCGGGACGATTGCATCTCATACTATGCATTATAGCATTTTTACCAGTTCTTTAAACATTGTCCTTACCGGACAATGATGATATTTCAGAATTTGGAGTTATCACGTATCGGAGCTTTTGCCTGCATAATCTTGCAGTCAAGAAAGGCAAGTTCATCGCTTTCTCATGTCATTTGATTATTTTTATCAAATTATATGCAAAGTACTATACTTATCACTCTTGCATTGAAAAGCAAATATTATTTTACAATTATGAATATGACTATGTGGTGGGTAATGGAACCATGGTATGTGTTGATTGGTGGAGGTTCCATTGCACGGGTACTATTCATCTAGGACTAAGTACCAATGCCGTCCAGTAATTCTAGCGCCGTACATACCGCGTTGACCATAAGTTCTATAATGGCTCTGGGAAGTCAGTGTATCTTTTCCCTCCACGCCAACGGACTTGATAGAGCTGGCGGGTGCTGGAGGCACTGCCGTAGGTTGGGATGGCCTTTAAAATCCCCATCCGGACGTTTGGATGAGAGGCTCTACCGTCTATGAAGGATTGTCCGACGTACACCGTGGGTAAAGCCGTATGATCGGGAGATGTCTACCGGGGACGGATGGACAAAAGGGTGGGTTTGCAGGGTCGCGGAGAAGGCAGTGATTGGCTTGGATCTTACACCTGGCCCCACACCAAGGAAGTGTGGACGGGAAAGCGCACCCGGTTGGTATCAAGGATAAGTTCTCTTATGGGAAAAGTAACGCACCTCTGCAGAGGATACTGAATTGTGTCACTCCCTGTTCGGGAAGGGAGCTGACGCGGCGAGAAAGGAACTCCATGAAGTTCTAGTCAACCTGTGAAGACTGACGGGCATAGTTTTCAGAATAAAATAAACCTTTTGAAGAAATGTTTACGAAAACTTGCATTGCCTATGACTTTCTGGTCTATGGCTGTAGCTAGTGCATGATACACCTATTTCCTAATATGAACTTGTTGAGTACGCTCGTACTCATCCCACTCTTAAATCCCCTACTTAGCTATGGAGGCACCGGAGGATAAACTACCGTGGAACTCGAAGACAAAGGAGTCAACTGCAACAAGATGAAGAATCCAAGCAAGGAGTCAATGAAGTCAACTTCTGCAGCGAGTGGAAACTTAGACTAGTAATAGAAGGGAACATTTCCCTAATCCTAGCACCTAAGTAGCTAGATGTCTATAGCAAGCCAAGTAGCTCTTAAGCTTGATCTAGCGATAAGTTAGACTACGAGTCGTTCTTCTGGAGCTTTATTTGCAGTTTTACCTCACTGTAAAGTAAGAGGCCATGTTGATCTTCTGTAAACAATTTGTGTATCCTTCTATAGACATACCTTGGACTCGCATATGTTTCTGTTGTACCACTCTTAGAGATGTAATATGAGTGGAACGGTGTTTTACTTGTGTTATGTCAACGACTTGTGTACTACACCATGCAGTGGTACGCTGGGTCATCACAGCTGGTATCAGAGCAAATGCTTTGACCCTAGGATTAAAACCCTTTAAAGGAGACCTATAGGTTTGGTAGTGTCTATAGGAAGTAGTCTTAGCGAAGACAACTATGCTAAACCAACTATTCTTATGACTTGAGATGGGTATTCACTTGAGAATAATCCTGACACACTTGAGTCAATCTTTCTTATCTATCTTTCTTAAGTAGAGTTAGTTAGTTATCTTGCTTCATTCCAAATAACTAGAACACCATTGGAGCTTAAGATAATGGGTGGTAGTAGATCACAGTTGGTATACAATACATGGTAGTCCAAAGAGAGGATACAACCATAAGGAAGATATCCTATTGGAAGAAGTATACCAATGTTTGTTATGGTTAAGTAAAAGTCATTTAAAATACCAAATGACTGGTATTAAGTGTTGTAAATAAGTTATATAAGGTAGTATATACCTATGATGAGTCAATCATAGGAGGTAAGGAAGAGTGATAGGAATCATATAAGTCTACTTTTCATGGTAAAGTTGGTAATCATATATGATTCAATTGAGAGTCATGATGTGATAGAGTAGAACATCATAAGTATGATAACAGAAGTATGATAGGAGTAGGATTTAAGGAATAGTTCGAAAACATAGGCCTTAAGATCATGTTAACTATGTCAAGTATGCTAGAACCATAGTCCTTAGTTTAAAGAAGGCTTATTTAGAGCATATCACATAGAGAAATCCTAGAGTTATGGGTGGTATATTCTAAACAATCATGTGTTTAGAGTAGACATGTTAGAACTAATTGTATTATAGGAAGTAGTCCTCAATAGCACATATATATGGTATCCTATTTTGTTAGTACTTCCAAAGAAAAACTAGGTTAACTTCAACTATCCCAAGCCATTTTGTTTCAAGTTTGTCTCATTGCAAATGTGCAATTAAGATAAATGTTGAGACAAATAGTAGAAATTCACGTATTTGTGCTAAGTATCACAACCTAAACCTATCTTATGTGGTGTTATATACTACACATCTGAGCCTGATGTTTAGGGATGTTATACCCAACTACTAAATTCAGGCATATAAGGATGTGTATTATAAGCACAAAGCTGGATTTTCTTGGATTTTATTGGATTTTCATTGATTGACTAGATCCATACATGAAGTTTGACTTTGATATGCAAATGCATGTTGCAATATCAAGCTCTTACTTGATGTTATAGGTCTAGAGGGTAAAGGTATTCGTGTAAGGAAGTGACGAATTCTGAAGATTTTGAGGACAAGATGAAGGTTCAATGGAAGAAGGAAGTAAGTTGTGACAAGCAACCACAACAATCTGAAGGAAAGACCAATCAAAACTCACTTTTATCCTTAATTAAGGAGTACTTCAATATGGAAGTGCTATGAAAGTGAGAAAATAGTGAGTATGGAGCAGTAGAAGTGGAGCCATATCCATTATGGAAGAACGAAGTGCAAGTGAAGTCACTTATGATACTATTTTTATGGTGTCAACAAGTGATTTTCTTGCAACACAAACTCTAGAAGAAGGAAAATGGACCAGTGAAGTCGTAGTTGATATAATAAGACCACAGCTGATATAGGTTAAACATGAAGAGGAAGCATTGAAAGTAAGGTAGATTTTAACTAAAACTATAAAAGTATCCGCATCTGGTAGGTAGATGTTGACTAGAAACATAAGATAGTCCACAGCTGGTACCAAATAAGCCACATCTGGTGCTAGATAGTCTGCATCTGGTAACAGATAGTCCGCAGCTTAATCGTTTCTTCACTCTAAAGGAAGAGGGATTCCGCAGCTGGTATTTCGCAGCTGGTATCCCATAGCTGGTAAACGTTTAGTCGGAGGATTCACATCGGATACCCACAATTGTGTGGATACACCGCAAAGAATTCTTCGTGAGACTCTAGAAAAGTACAAACTAAAAGCCCGACCAAGACCAATCTTCTAACCTTGGAGTTTAATCATTAGTAAACTCCAAGGGGGAGAGGAAGGCTGAAGGAGAAGTAAGAAGAAGGTCTGAACTGAGAAGAGGTTCAATCTTATTTTTATAAGGTTGTTGGGAAGTATCCATATCAAAGTACTCTCAGGAGGATGACCAGAAGCTGAGGTTCATATCTCGAAGAAGTAAGGGTTAGACTCTAACTTGAGTGGGTAATTGTTAATTACTCAAAACCAAGAGAACTCAAGTAAGTCTAAGATAACGACATTGGATAAAGAAAATGTTGGAGGACAACTAAAGCTTGAGAAGCTTAAAGACCGAAGGGTTTGACCATACCAAAACTAATGATTATTAGAAAGATTCCTTTCATGGAACCTAAAGAAACCAAAGGAAAGATAACTAGTATAAACTAGAAGCCATGATTGGATGGACTAGATGAGTCTAATCCATTCGTAGGACTAAACCATCAGGACCATGCCTATTGTAAATACCTTACGAAGTACCATTACTTTCGTTATGGTAGTAAGGGAAAACAATACCTTACTTTAAACAAATCCTTTAAACTTAAGGTTTGGGCACCGTAGCTGGATTACCGCAGCTGGTAGAACCAAGCTTTGAGTACCCAAATAGGAAGATGTCACCACAACTATTAGTAAAGTCCATTAGCATAAGAAGATGTCCTAATCCAAGAATCTTTGGCGAGTAAGCCTATAAGCTTAGAGTGTTGGAAGAAATCATAGTATTGAAGAAAGTATCAGTACCAGACATCAAAAGACTTCATGAAGGATCGAGACAAGGGATATATTCAATTATATCTAATGAGATCATTAGGGAGTTTGAAAGGATTGTGATCTGTTCAAGTCCGTTCCACATTCCGAACCGTGAGAGCGTTTGAACTTCGGGACGAAGTTCAGTTTAAGGGGGAGAGGCTGTAATATCCTAGGTTTAGAGGCTATAAAATGAGAGAACACCAAAGTGTGCATTGCATTCATGCATAGAAAATCCGGGGAATTTTCGCGCTTTCAAATAAAACTTACCACAAGTTTCACTTGACTTGCTGGAATTGAAGTAGATCATCAAGTCAAGCGCTATAAACTTCACTGTGATATTTGCTAAAACCTTGTTTTGGGTAGAGAGGATTTGATCTAGGAGCTAGATCAAATGGAATTAGTTTTGACAACAAACAATACCTTAAGTAAGGGTCAACTACAAGATCTTATAAAAGATCTCAACATGACATTCCTTACAACAACACATGAATAATTATTCAACCATAAATCAAAGAATTAAGAAACTATTCTTTAATTGTCTTTTCCATATCTTTTACTAAATAAATGTTTCTACCATGATTCTCATGGTGTATCTTCAACTACTTTTGTGTGTAATATAATTCAATTCTAAACTTATTAATAAATAAGGTAAATCATAGGGTCTAAAGTGCATAAAGGCCACACATTCTTATGTAAATAATAACTTATTAAATATATGGAATATCATAAAACTGAATCCAGTTACATTACAAGTTATAGTTCAAACTATTTGAATAAAACTACTCATGAGTATTTTGAAACTCATATGATCATGCCTTGGTGCAATCAAACACCAACTATTCAAAATTGAGAATAACCTTCAACCTTGACTTTTTGACCAATATTATAATATAAATCCAATCAAATATGATATAGTGACTCATCCACAATAATAAAACCATCCACAAGATATTTAGTAACAAATGCCACTTGGCTATCCAAATATAATTCATATGAGAGGATAATGATCATGCCACATAGGATGAAAATATCTACATGACTTGCATCCCAAGACTTGCCACCTCATGCTCAAAGGATTGCTATGGATGAGGGCATGACAACCAAGCACCTTACTCATCAAACCAAAACAAGAGTCACCCACCTATGTGTCATGACACTAGAGCTTGCCCAAGCCTATAAAAGGAGCCACACCCTTCATCTATGTGATCATCTTGTAGTATGATACAAGGAAACCAACCCATAGAGCCACTCCATGCATTAGTTAGGATCAAGATGAAGAAGCTAGGAGGTGGAGGCATGCCACAAGATGCAGGTTTATCAAATTTCCAGAAGAACAAGCTACATAAGATACCAAGGTAGAATTCCTAGGCAAACCATATATTTATAGAATCATATCATCATCTCTTGAGTAGAACCTTAGACTATTAAAAGACATTTAGAAGTGAGAGAGATCATAGATGCTAACCATATCCATGTCTATCCTAGAGAATACTAGTGTAGTATTAAATCCTACTTGTTCAAACCAACCTATAATCTTGGAGGTGAGAGCCATATTCTATTAGTGAAACATAACAAAAGCCCTATGCCATATCTGAATTCCAATCCAAGGATCACTTTGGATCATAAATAGAAACCTGCCATACCTCATGCCTATTTATATTTCAATTCAATGAAGATTATGCAAAACCCTAAACCATTTCATATGGGATCCACTCCACATAGAATAATAAGTCCTAACTTGTGTGGCATAGATCACAAGTATAAACCAAGCTAGTTATACCTAAACTCAAATGCTATTTAAGTGAGTAGAGTAAAACCAGTATCCAATTCTATTTGGTATCCTAAGTATTTGTTTAGTTAACCAAATAGGAAAATGTATCATAGTTTGAACCATCATCTTAGCAAGTGAATTGACCAATGATGAGCTTGGGAATTACCCTAAGTAATCCAAATTACAAGTTGCTAAGCAAGATTAGTAACTATAGAGTTTATTCAATCATCTTCTTAAACCTTAGAAGTAAATTCTCCACATGAAATCATAAAGCAATTCCAATCTCCTTCCCATTTGTTAAACCCTAGTCATGCCTAAATTATATGTGAATAATCAATATGGTTAAGCACTTGAAAAATAGAATATGTTCACCATTCACATGTTCTCAATTTCAGATCATTTAAAACAGAATTGATTCCTAAATTTAAAAGGTAATTGAGTTGAACCCTAAAATTCATATCTATTTGCATTTTTAATTTGTGCCTTCCAACAACACAAATTTAATCAATTAATAAATGTTGTTTAAAAACTAAACAATGCAGTAAGCATCATTATCAACTTATACTAATGTTCAAATATTTTAGAACCTGTAAAACAAAACAGAATTCAAATTTGAATTCAACAAGAAAATAGAAAACAGAAAATAAAACAGAAATAGAAAAGAGAGAGAGAGGAAGCTTACCTTGCTGGACAGCCGAAGCAGGCCTCAGCAGCCCAGCAGCAGCCAGCCCAGCCCACCAACGAAAACGACCCAAACCACCGTATCGTTTCGTCGAGGAAGAAAAAGGTCTTCGTCTTCCTCCTGGCGAGCGACAGCGCGATGGAGCTCGCCGGCCACGTCCCCGTCGACGATAAGATCGACCCTGGACGTCGCAGGACATCTCAGAGCCTCGCCCAATCTTTCTCGCGTCCGAGTCTATCCCTTGGCGCCAAGATTCACGCCCAATACACCTCAGTCGTCATCGAGGCATCCCGGCCACTGCCGCCGGCGAGGTGACAAACTAGACCTCGTCGTGGCCTATAAATACGTCCAGAGCTCCGCACTGAAACCCTAATGCCTCGCTGCCTCCCCATTCCCCCTCTAACCTACCTAGACGACCACAATCATCCGCAGCACCTCGCCGGAGTCGAGCACGAGGTCGACACTGTAGGCCATCCCAGGATCTGGGAGGTAGCTGAGCGGCACCGCCGTGTCTCGGTTAGCCTCCTGGCAGAAGGAATCGAAGGGGGGACAACGGAATCGAGCCAATTTTGGAGTTCTTCTTCGCAGGCGTTCGTCGGTATCGGCGATTTCGAGCCCTTCTCCGACCACCAGAGCCTCCGTCGACCACACCACGAGATTAAGCGTAAGCATCCGCGTCGATAGACCTTATTACTGCCCTCTAGCATTGCCTGTAGGCTATTTTGGCTAGCTCGCCGGAGATGACCGCCGCAGCACATGGTCGCCGGCGATGCTCCGGTGCTCCCCTCGCCAAACCAACACCACCATCGTGATCAGTAGCTCGAGGGGAGTCGGAAAAATCTAGTAGCCCGTCCTGGGGGTCACTAAATCGGCGGCGCCACCGTGTACAGCACGCCGGCGTTCAACCGCCGGTAACGCCAGCGTGGCGGTGGGGCCTCGAGCACTAGTTGACTGGTCGTTGCCATCGTGGCAACTGACCTAGTCAATGGCCCCACTCGTCAGTCGCAGTAGCTAGGGTGTGAACCGGTACGTTTAGTATTTTTGCTTTATTTCAAATTCCAGAAAATCACTGAAACTTTGCAAAATTCTAGAAAATTCAAATCAACTCAGAAAATTATAAATAATATATCAAAATGTTCACAAAAATAAACTCTATTCAAATAAAATATAAAACAAAAATGTGTGTCAAAATAAAAATTCATTTATTTTTAACTTCTTTAATTATGTCTTTCTAATTGTTAAAATGCAAATTGAATTCAATAATTAGTGAAGTTTCAAATTTAAATTTTTAACTATTCAATAACTAATTAAAATGTTAAGATTAATTTTCTTTATCATATTCTCATCAATTCAAAATATTAATGGTAATTCCTAAACCCTAATTTACAAATTACCATTTACCATTTTCTTTAAATAAAATAAAGTAAGAAAATACTAAAAGTTAAGGTTATTTTGGTAATTCAAAACTTGTATGTTAAACATATTTAATTCTCAAGTTAATTAATTAAATCTTAATAACACTTATAAAACCCTAGTTTCTAATTAAACCCTAACTAGTAATTAGTTTAATTCTTAAACCTCTAAAAATTAATAGCATGTTAAAATTATTAATAACTTTATTTCAAGTACTTAATTACATTAATTCTAGTACCAAGTATTACTTTAATAATTGGATCATAATTTAGAAACCCTAGTTTTATTACAAGTTAGAATCTGGATCCCATTATTTCATGTGATCATTCCACCTTAGAAGCAACTCTAAAACCCTAGTTATGTGTCACATGTGATCATGTGAGATTTACTTGACATATAGAACCCAAATAAGCAACAATTGAATGCATGCTTATGATCCACTAACATAAAACCAATTCACATAAGATTGTCATTTCATGTCTCTATTTCTAATTTAAAACATATATGATTCATTAGTATCACACCATGAAATCCAACCTCAACCATCATATTCTAGTAGAACCATATGATCAACCCTACTACCAACCTTGTGTAGTAATTCACATCACATGCTCCTATTCAACTAAACCCTACTTAGGAAGTAAGAAACCATCTAACTTAGAAACCATGATTGAATACTTAGGGAAGCAAATGAGAAGTTATGGTAAACCTAACTCATAGCATCACCTTAAACCATCTTTTGATATGATATCTAGGAGAAACCCTAGTAATAACCCTGCCAATACTTGCTATATATAAACCATTCTACTCAAGAACCAACTAGTTCCTATTAGAAAACTAAATGAATCCAATAGTAAACCCTAGAAGCCATAGCTTCTATTTATAGTAGTTCTCATTCTTATTAACATGTTCTTCAAAAGTTAATCTTTTGAAGTACAAATCCTAATCAAACCCTAGAAGCCATAGCTCCTAATTATAATAACTTTTATTCTTAACTTGACATGTTCTTCAAAGGTTATTCTTTTGAAGTGCAGATGTCAATCCAACCATAGAAACCATAGCTCTTGTTTATACTATTATTTCTTAATCAACATGTTCTTCAAAAGTTATTCTTTTGAAGTATAATATAAGTAATCATCAACCATGTCCTGTAGAACTTAAAATTGACAACTGTTCTTCACATATTATTCCACTAATATTCCTTGTGTGTATGATTGTTATTATGTCTTATATCACTTGTTTATGATACTAATATAACCAAACCCTAATAACAACCTTGTTTGAGAACCATCCTAAAAGTGCAACACACCTAAAGAAATCTTTACAACTCAATCAAACCTAAATCATCGAGGTTAGGTTACGCTCGGGACGATTGCATCTCATACTATGCATTATAGCATTTTTACCAGTTCTTTAAACATTGTCCTTACCGGACAATGATGATATTTCAGAATTTGGAGTTATCACGTATCGAAGCTTTTGCCTGCATAATCTTGCAGTCAAGAAAGGCAAGTTCATCGCTTGCTCATGTCATTTGATTATTTTTATCAAATTATATGCAAAGTACTATACTTATCACTCTTGCATTGAAAAGCAAATATTATTTTACAATTATGAATATGACTATGTGGTGGGCAATGGAACCATGGTATGTGTTGATTGGTGGAGGTTCCATTGCACGGGTACTATTCATCTAGGACTAAGTACCAATGCCGTCCAGTGATTCTAGCGCCGTACATACCGCGTTGACCATAAGATCTATAATGGCTCTGGGAAGTCAGTATCTTTTCCCTCCTGCACGCCAACGGACTTGATAGAGCCTGGCGGGGTGCTGGAGGCACTGTCGTAGGTTGGGATGGCCTTTAAAAACCCCATCCGGACGTTTGGATGAGAGGCTCTACCGTCTATGAAGGATTGTCCGACGTACACCGTGGGTAAAGCCGTATGATCGGGAGATGTCTACCGGGGGTGTACGGATGGACAAAAGGGTTTGCAGGGTCGCGGAGAAGGCAGTGATTGGCTTGGATCTTACACCTGGCCCCACACCAAGGAAGTGTGGACGGGAAAGCGCACCGGTTGGTATCAAGGATAAGTTCTCTTATGGGAAAAGTAACGCACCTCTGCAGAGGATCGAATTGTTTGTCACTCCTGTTCGGGAAGGGAACTGCGAACGGCAGGAAAGGAACTCCATGAAGTTCTAGTCAACTGTGAAGCATAGTTTTCAGAACAAAATAAACCTTTTGAAGAAATGTTTACGAAAACTTGCATTGCCTATGACTTTCTGGTCTATGGCTGTAGCTAGTGCATGATACACCTATTTCCTAATATGAACTTGCTGAGTACGCTCGTACTCATCCCACTCTTAAATCCCCTACTTAGCTATGGAGGCACCGGAGGATAAACTACCGTGGAACTCGAAGACAAAGGAGTCAACTGCAACAAGATGAAGAATCCAAGCAAGGAGTCAATGAAGTCAACTTCTGCAGCAACGAGTGGAAACTTAGACTAGTAATAGAAGGGAACATTTCCCTAATCCTAGCACCTAAGTAGCTAGATGTCTATAGCAAGCCAAGTAGCTCTTAAGCTTGATCTAGCGATAAGTTAGACTACGAGTCGTTCTTCTGGAGCTTTATTTGCAGTTTTACCTCACTGTAAAGTAAGAGGCCATGTTGATCTTCTGTAAACAATTTGTGTATCCTTCTATAGACATACCTTGGACTCGCATATGTTTCTGTTGTACCACTCGAGAGATGTAATATGAGTGGAACGGTGTTTCACTTGTGTTATGTCAACGACTTGTGTACTACACCATGCTGGTACGCTGGGTCATCACATGGTATCAGAGCAAATGCTTTGACCCTAGGATTAAAACCCTTTAAAGGAGACCTATAGGTTTGGTAGTGTCTATAGGAAGTAGTCTTAGCGAAGACAACTATGCTAAACCAACTATTCTTATGACTTGAGATGGGTATTCACTTGAGAATAATCCTGACACACTTGAGTCAATCTTTCTTATCTATCTTTCTTAAGTAGAGTTAGTTAGTTATCTTGCTTCATTCCAAATAACTAGAACACCATTGGAGCTTAAGATAATGGGTGGTAGTAGATCACAGTTGGTATACAATACATGGTAGTCCAAAGAGAGGATACAACCATAAGGAAGATATCCTATTGGAAGAAGTATACCAATATTTGTTATGGTTAAGTAAAAGTCATTTAAAATACCAAATGACTGGTATTAAGTGTTGTAAATAAGTGATATAAGGTAGTATATACCTATGATGAGTCAATCATAGGAGGTAAGGAAGAGTGATAGGAATCATATAAGTCTACTTTTCATGGTAAAGTTGGTAATCATATATGATTCAATTGAGAGTCATGATGTGATAGAGTAGAACATCATAAGTATGATAACAGAAGTATGATAGGAGTAGGATTTAAGGAATAGTTCGAAAACATAGGCCTTAAGATCATGTTAACTATGTCAAGTATGCTAGAACCATAGTCCTTAGTTTAAAGAAGGCTTATTTAGAGCATATCACATAGAGAAATCCTAGAGTTATGGGTGGTATATTCTAAACAATCATGTGTTTCGAGTAGACATGTTAGAACTAATTGTATTATAGGAAGTAGTCCTCAATAGCACATATATATGGTATCCTATTTTGTTAGTACTTCCAAAGAAAAACTAGGTTAACTTCAACTATCCCAAGCCATTTTGTTTCAAGTTTGTCTCATTGCAAATGTGCAATTAAGATAAATGTTGAGACAAATAGTAGAAATTCACGTATTTGTGCTAAGTATCACAACCTAAACCTATCTTATGTGGTGTTATATACTACACATCTGAGCCTGATGTTTAGGGATGTTATACCCAACTACTAAATTCAGGCATATAAGGATGTGTATTATAAGCACAAAGCTGGATTTTATTGGATTTTATTGGATTTTCATTGATTGACTAGATCCATACATGAAGTTTGACTTTGATATGCAAATGCATGTTGCAATATCAAGCTCTTACTTGATGTTATAGGTCTAGAGGGTAAATGTATTCGTGTAAGGAAGTGACGAATTCTGAAGATTTTGAGGACAAGATGAAGGTTCACTGGAAGAAGGAAGTAAGTTGTGACAAGCAACCACAACAATCTGAAGGAAAGACCAATCAAAACTCACTTTTATCCTTAATTAAGGAGTACTTCAATATGGAAGTGCTATGAAAGTGAGAAAATAGTGAGTATGGAGCAGTAGAAGTGGAGCCATATCCATTATGGAAGAAGGAAGTGCAAGTGAAGTCACTTATGATACTATTTTTATGGTGTCAACAAGTGATTTTCTTGCAACACAAACTCTAGAAGAAGGAAAATGGACCAGTGAAGTCGTAGTTGATATAATAAGACCACAGCTGATATAGGTTAAACATGAAGAGGAAGCATTGAAAGTAAGGTAGATTTTAACTAAAACTATAAAAGTATCCGCATCTGGTAGGTAGATGTTGACTAGAAACATAAGATAGTCCACAGCTGGTACCAAATAAGCCACATATGGTGCTAGATAGTCTGCATCTGGTAACAGATAGTCCGCAGCTTAATCGTTTCTTCACTCTAAAGGAAGAGGGATTCCGCAGCTGGTATTTCGCAGCTGGTATCCCATAGCTGGTAAACGTTTAGTCGGAGGATTCACATTGGATACCCACAATTGTGTGGATACACCACAAAGAATTCTTCGTGAGACTCTAGAAAAGTAAAAACTAAAAGCCCGACCAAGACCAATCTTCTAACCTTGGAGTTTAATCATTAGTAAACTCCAAGGGGGAGAGGAAGGCTGAAGGAGAAGTAAGAAGAAGGTCTGAACTGAGAAGAGGTTCAATCTTATTTTTATAAGGTTGTTGGGAAGTATCCATATCAAAGTACTCTCAGGAGGATGACCAGAAGCTGAGGTTCATATCTCGAAGAAGTAAGGGTTAGACTCTAACTTGAGTGGGTAATTGTTAATTACTCAAAACCAAGAGAACTCAAGTAAGTCTAAGATAACGACATTGGATAAAGAAAATGTTGGAGGACAACTAAAGCTTGAGAAGCTTAAAGACCGAAGGGTTTGACCATACCAAAACTAATGATTATTAGAAAGATTCCTTTCATGGAACCTAAAGAAACCAAAGGAAAGATAACTAGTATAAACTAGAAGCCATGATTGGATGGACTAGATGAGTCTAATCCATTCGTAGGACTAAACCATCAGGACCATGCCTATTGTAAATACCTTACGAAGTACCATTACTTTCGTTATGGTAGTAAGGGAAAACAATACCTTACTTTAAACAAATCCTTTAAACTTAAGGTTTGGGCACCGTAGCTGGATTACCGCAGCTGGTAGAACCAAGCTTTGAGTACCCAAATAGGAAGATGTCACCACAACTATTAGTAAAGTCCATTAGCATAAGAAGATGTCCTAATCCAAGAATCTTTGGCGAGTAAGCCTATAAGCTTAGAGTGTTGGAAGAAATCATAGTATTGAAGAAAGTATCAGTACCAGACATCAAAAGACTTCATGAAGGATCGAGACAAGGGATATATTCAATTATATCTAATGAGATCATTAGGGAGTTTGAAAGGATTGTGATCTGTTCAAGTCCGTTCCACATTCCGAACCGTGAGAGCGTTCGAACTTCGGGATGAAGTTCAGTTTAAGGGGGAGAGGCTGTAATATCCTAGGTTTAGAGGCTATAAAATGAGATAACACCAAAGTGTGCATTGCATTCATGCATAGAAAATCCGGGAATTTTCGCGCTTTCAAATAAAACTTACCACAGTAACTGAAGTTTCACTTGACTTGCTGGAATTGAAGTAGATCATCAAGTCAAGCGCTATAAACTTCACTGTGATATTTGCTAAAACCTTGTTTTGGGTAGAGAGGATTTGATCTAGGAGCTAGATCAAATGGAATTAGTTTTGACAACAAACAGTACCTTAAGTAAGGGTCAACTACAAGATCTTATAAAAGATCTCAACATGACATTCCTTACAACAACACATGAATAATTATTCAACCATAAATCAAAGAATTAAGAAACTATTCTTTAATTGTCTTTTCCATATCTTTTACTAAATAAATGTTTCTACCATGATTCTCATGGTGTATCTTCAACTACTTTTGTGTGTAATATAATTCAATTCTAAACTTATTAATAAATAAGGTAAATCATAGGGTCTAAAGTGCATAAAGGCCACACATTCTTATTTAAATAATAACTTATTAAATATATGGAATATCATAAAACTGAATCCAGTTACATTACAAGTTATAGTTCAAACTATTTGAATAAAACTACTCATGAGTATTTTGAAACTCATATGATCATGCCTTGGTGCAATCAAACACCAACTATTCAAAATTGAGAATAACCTTCAACCTTGACTTTTTGACCAATATTATAATATAAATCCAATCAAATATGATATAGTGACTCATCCACAATAATAAAACCATCCACAAGATATTTAGTAACAAATGCCACTTGGCTATCCAAATATAATTCATATGAGAGGATAATGATCATGCCACATAGGATGAAAATATCTACATGACTTGCATCCCAGGACTTGCCACCTCATGCTCAAAGGATTGCTATGGATGAGGGCATGACAACCAAGCACCTTACTCATCAAACCAAAACAAGAGTCACCCACCTATGTGTCATGACACTAGAGCTTGCCCAAGCCTATAAAAGGAGCCACACCCTTCATCTATGTGATCATCTTGTAGTATTATACAAGGAAACCAACCCATAGAGCCACTCCATGCATTAGTTAGGATCAAGATGAAGAAGCTAGGAGGTGGAGGCATGCCACAAGATGCAGGTTTATCAAATTTCCAGAAGAACAAGCTACATAAGATACCAAGGTAGAATTCCTAGGCAAACCATATATTTATAGAATCATATCATCATCTCTTGAGTAGAACCTTAGACTATTAAAAGACATTTAGAAGTGAGAGAGATCATAGATGCTAACCATATCCATGTCTATCCTAGAGAATACTAGTGTAGTATTAAATCCTACTTGTTCAAACCAACCAATAATCTTGGAGGTGAGAGCCATATTCTATTAGTGAAACATAACAAAAGCCCTATGCCATATCTGAATTCTAATCCAAGGATCACTTTGGATCATAAATAGAAACCTGCCATACCTCATGCCTATTTATATTTCAATTCAATGAAGATTATGCAAAACCCTAAACCATTTCATATGGGATCCACTCCACATAGAATAATAAGTCCTAACTTGTGTGGCATAGATCACAAGTATAAACCAAGCTAGTTATACCTAAACTCAAATGCTATTTAAGTGAGTAGAGTAAAACCAGTATCCAATTCTATTTGGTATCCTAAGTATTTGTTTAGTTAACCAAATAGGAAAATGTATCATAGTTTGAACCATCATCTTAGCAAGTGAATTGACCAATGATGAGCTTGGGAATTACCCTAAGTAATCCAAATTACAAGTTGCTAAGCAAGATTAGTAACTATAGAGTTTATTCAATCATCTTCTTAAACCTTAGAAGTAAATTCTCCACATGAAATCATAAAGCAATTCCAATCTCCTTCCCATTTGTTAAACCCTAGTCTATACCTAATAATAAAGGAGCTAACGTTTCCTTGGTTCGGTCCGTCGGATTGCGCTTTCGTCCAACTTGGATTTGCGTTTTCGTCCGTCGTCGATCCCGTACAAGAAAACAACCTGAGAGGAAATCCACCGACATGACTGAGGACTCATACACGAGTAGATGAATCGTACACGGGTTGGACATCAATTCATATACACGGCTAATAAAAGAAGTGCTCCTCCACGTCTCCAGCCAGATAGGGAACGTCAAGGCACTCGACCGCAGCGTCCTCGTGTCGCACCGCTTCCACGCGCTCAGCCCGCTCCTCGACTTCGTAGTCGATTGCGTTATACCTGACAATCCGTGCCAATCGTCGGGCGCCTCGCCGCGGTCCCCCGCGCGGGGTCGGGGCGCTCGCCCACATGGTGTCGATCTCTCTCTCCTAAGCACCACGTCCATGCTCTAAGCCGGCGGCCAGAAGAGATGCATCTGCTGCTCTAGCAGCCGCAAACATGGTTCTGACCGCCACAATGGCATGCACCACCAGCGCGAGGCACAACATCAGTCGGGAAAGGTGACCCTGCTAGAGCAATTCTGAACATTGATGTACATCGATTCTGCTAGCACTAATGGGTGTTATGCCCGTATCCTATTGTTCTCCGCTCGCCGTACGTCCCGAAGCCACAACTTCTGCCGCCGCCGTCTTCTCGGAAGGAGATGAGCAAGAAGCCCAGGATCCCGGACCTCTACATCACTTTGCCACAGCTTTAGGACGGCCGCGGCCTTTTCCAAAGGAGAAGAGCAAGAAGCTCAGGCGGAATGGCCTCCTGAGCGACGCGGGCGATTTCCCTGACGACGAGTTTCTTCTTTGCCGGCCTGGGTGTGGTCACTGGGGCAGCCGGGCAGGGCGGGTTCCTGCTTTATAGGTGCTGGCTACTTGTTGCCTGCAGCCTGCAGGGTGGGGCGATTTTCGATTCAGACATGCAAGGAGCGATGCACACAGTCACGGAAATTTGAGAGATTCTCCTAACAAATGTAGGAGGATGATGAGTATGAGGAGTTTCCGAAGGAAAAGCTTATGTTGTTCACAGCAACGTGAGCTCTCTCACTTTTTATTTGTAGATGTACTAGATTGCTGAATTGATCATGTGAGATCCGGTTATTTCCTGGACTGCTAAAATTGTCCACGTGAACTATAGCAGTTTTGATCGTTAATTACTAAATTGTCCACGTGAGTTCTCACTGTTATGGTTAGCAGATTGCTAACATCCTTTTCTAGCTCGTCTGCCTTAATTCCACAACGCACCTAACATGCTTCTTTTTGTGAGCAAACACTGATGATATTAAAGAAAGCAAATTATAGAAAGGTTCACCAAAGATAGAAATTACAGTCAAGACACTCTGCAACTCGATGTCGCCGGCGAAGAGTAAGACGTGTCGATGGCGCACCGCCGCTGCTTTTTCACTAGAACCCTGGATCAGAAGAAGACCCCCTGCGGACGGGAAGTCGTCGAACCCTGCTTCATTGAAAACATCGACTCGCTCCACCACCAGCGTCTCCAACAACTTTGACTGGATCCGCCGCCCCTCAAGATCCGGGAGGGGGACAGACACACACGGCGGCCCCGAAGCACCACCAGCGTGAGGAAGGGAGTGCTCCGCCATGCCGCTCCACCGAGCGCCACCGCCAAAGATGACAAGCACCACCTGCAAAAACCAAACCAGACGCGCCTCCATCTCCACGACGCCTCCGGCGAGGTTCCCAATAGCTCCTACACTATGTACACCAGGATTCGAGTTTTCCCCAGCCTCTCGCGGCCGGAGCGGCCGGCAGAGGTAGGGAAACCGGCGAATCCCCGGCGGCGAGGTGGATCTGACGAGGGAGGGGGGGTCAGAAAAACATTCTCTACTGCAGCGGGAGAGGGTGAGATTCCAAGGTCTACCTATACCTGCTTTTAGTTGTAAAAGCTTGGATTGAAGAGAAGATCCAAGAACCCTAAACCCTAAACCTGCAGGAACCTGGATCAACTATACAAATTTGATCCAGCTTGCAGTGCTACACCGTAAATGGAATTGATTTGGTTTTGTGTTGTATATATAATGTGAGGAGTATGAGATTATAAGGATTGTAAAGTCTTTTGCTGCTGAATTTGAATGAAGCACATGGCTTTGGACTTTAGGTCGGGCTTTCTGGATTTAGGCTTTTCTGTGGGACGAGTGAAGGACACCGGTTTCCCGAGGCAGGTGGCCAGCACATGGGGAAATTTGAGAAAGGGAAGAGGAGGGTGTGGTATCTTAAGAAGGAATGTAGATGGAGCCGTGCGTTGGTGGAGGGCGGGAAGGCATGTTGCATACGTACAAAGGGTAGCACGCCGTAAAAAGAAAACTGTTAATCCGTAGCAACGCACGGGCAATTTTCCTAGTCATACCTAAATTATATGTGAATAATCAATATGGTTAAGCACTTGAAAAATAGAATATGTTCACCATTCACATGTTCTCAATTTCAGATCATTTAAAACAGAATTGATTCCTAAATTTAAAAGGTAATTGAGTTGAACCCTACAATTCATATCTATTTGCATTTTTAATTTGTGCCTTCCAACAACACAAATTTAATCAATTAATAAATGTTGTTTAAAAACTAAACAATGCAGTAAGCATCATTATCAACTTATACTAATGTTCAAATATTTTAGAACCTGTAAAACAAAACAGAATTCAAATTTGAATTCAAACAAGAAAATAGAAAACAGAAAATAAAACAGAAATAGAAAAGAGAGAGAGAGAGGAAGCTTACCTTGCTGGACAGCCGAAGCAGGCCTCAGCAGCCCAGCAGCAGCCCAGAACTAGCCCAGCCCACCAACGAAAACGACCCAAACCACCGTATCGTTTCGTCGAGGAAGAAAAAGGTCTTCGTCTTCCTCCTGGCGAGCGACAGCGCGATGGAGCTCGCCGGCCACGTCCCCGTCGACGATAAGATCGACCCTGGACGTCGCAGGACATCTCAGAGCCTCGCCCAATCTTTCTCGCGTCCGAGTCTATCCCTTGGCGCCAAGATTCACGCCCAATACACCTCAGTCGTCATCGAGGCATCCCGGCCACTGCCGCCGGCGAGGTGACAAACTAGACCTCGTCGTGGCCTATAAATACGTCCAGAGCTCCGCACTGAAACCCTAATGCCTCGCTGCCTCCCCATTCCCCCTCTAACCTACCTAGACGACCACAATCATCCGTAGCATCTCGCCGGAGTCGAGCACGAGGTCGACACTGTAGGCCATCCCAGGATCTGGGAGGTAGCTGAGCGGCACCGCCGTGTCTCGGTTAGCCTCCTGGCAGAAGGAATCGAAGGGGGGACAACGGAATCGAGCCAATTTTGGAGTTCTTCTTCGCAGGCGTTCGTCGGTATCGGCGATTTCGAGCCCTTCTCCGACCACCAGAGCCTCCGTCGACCACACCATGAGCTTAAGGGTAAGCATCCGCGTCGATAGACCTTATTACTGCCCTCTAGCATTGCCTGTAGGCTATTTTGGCTAGCTCGCCGGAGATGACCGCCGTAGCACATGGTCGCCGGTGATGCTCCGGTGCTCCCCTCGCCAAACCAACACCACCATCGTGATCAGTAGCTCGAGGGGAGTCGGAAAAACCTAATAGCCCGTCATGGGGGTCACTAAATCGGCGGCGCCACCGTGTACAGCACGCCGGCGTTCAACCGCCGGTAACGCCAGCGTGGCGGTGGGGCCTCGAGAACTAGTTGACTGGTCGTTGCCATCGTGGCAACTGACCTAGTCAATGGCCCAACTCGTCAGTCGCAGTAGCTAGGGTGTGAACCGGTACGTTTAGTATTTTTGCTTTATTTCAAATTCCAGAAAATCACTGAAACTTTGCAAATTCTAGAAAATTCAAATCAACTCAGAAAATTATAAATAATATATCAAAATGTTCACAAAAATAAACTCTATTCAAATAAAATATAAAACAAAAATGTGTGTCAAAATAAAAATTCATTTATTTTTAACTTCTTTAATTATGTCTTTCTAATTGTTAAAATGCAAATTGAATTCAATAATTAGTGAAGTTTCAAATTTAAATTTTTAACTATTCAATAACTAATTAAAATGTTAAGATTAATTTTCTTTATCATATTCTCATCAATTCAAAATATTAATGGTAATTCCTAAACCCTAATTTACAAATTACCATTTACCATTTTCTTTAAATAAAATAAAGTAAGAAAATACTAAAAGTTAAGGTTATTTTGGTAATTCAAAACTTGTATGTTAAACATATTTAATTCTCAAGTTAATTAATTAAATCTTAATAACACTTATAAAACCCTAGTTTCTAATTAAACCCTAACTAGTAATTAGTTTAATTCTTAAACCTCTAAAAATTAATAGCATGTTAAAATTATTAATAACTTTATTTCAAGTACTTAATTATATTAATTCTAGTACCAAGTATTACTTTAATAATTGGATCATAATTTAGAAACCCTAGTTTTATTATAAGTTAGAATCTGGATCCCGTTATTTCATGTGATCATTCCACCTTAGAAGCAACTCTAAAACCCTAGTTATGTGTCACATGTGATCATGTGAGATTTACTTGACATATAGAACCCAAATAAGCAACAATTGAATGCATGCTTATGATCCACTAACATAAAACCAATTCACATAAGATTGTCATTTCATGTCTCTATTTCTAATTTAAAACATATATGATTCATTAGTATCACACCATGAAATCCAACCTCAACCATCATATTCTAGTAGAACCATATGATCAACCCTACTACCAACCTTGTGTAGTAATTCACATCACATGCTCCTATTCAACTAAACCCTACTTAGGAAGTAAGAAACCATCTAACTTAGAAACCATGATTGAATACTTAGGGAAGCAAATGAGAAGTTATGGTAAACCTAACTCATAGCATCACCTTAAACCATCTTTTGATATGATATCTAGGAGAAACCCTAGTAATAACCCTGTCAATACTTGCTATATATAAACCATTCTACTCAAGAACCAACTAGTTCCTATTAGAAAACTAAATGAATCCAATAGTAAACCCTAGAAGCCATAGCTTCTATTTATAGTAGTTCTCATTCTTATTAACATGTTCTTCAAAAGTTAATCTTTTGAAGTACAAATCCTAATCAAACCCTAGAAGCCATAGCTCCTAATTATAATAACTTTTATTCTTAACTTGACATGTTCTTCAAAGGTTATTCTTTTGAAGTGCAGATGTCAATCCAACCATAGAAACCATAGCTCTTGTTTATACTATTATTTCTTAATCAACATGTTCTTCAAAAGTTATTCTTTTGAAGTATAATATAAGTAATCATCAACCATGTCCTGTAGAACTTAAAATTGACAACTGTTCTTCACATATTATTCCACTAATATTCCTTGTGTGTATGATTGTTATTATGTCTTATATCACTTGTTTATGATACTAATATAACCAAACCCTAATAACAACCTTGTTTGAGAACCATCCTAAAAGTGCAACACACCTAAAGAAATCTTTACAACTCAATCAAACCTAAATCATCGAGGTTAGGTTACGCTCGGGACGATTGCATCTCATACTATGCATTATAGCATTTTTACCAGTTCTTTAAACATTGTCCTTACCGGACAATGATGATATTTCAGAATTTGGAGTTATCACGTATCGAAGCTTTTGCCTGCATAATCTTGCAGTCAAGAAAGGCAAGTTCATCGCTTGCTCATGTCATTTGATTATTTTTATCAAATTATATGCAAAGTACTATACTTATCACTCTTGCATTGAAAAGCAAATATTATTTTACAATTATGAATATGACTATGTGGTGGGCAATGGAACCATGGTATGTGTTGATTGGTGGAGGTTCCATTGCACGGGTACTATTCATCTAGGACTAAGTACCAATGCCGTCCAGTGATTCTAGCGCCGTACATACCGCGTTGACCATAAGATCTATAATGGCTCTGGGAAGTCAGCTGTATCTTTTCCCTCCTGCACGCCAACGGACTTGATAGAGCCTGGCGGGGTGTTGGGAGCCGTAGGTTGGGATGGCCTTTAAAATCCCCATCCGGACGTTTGGATGAGAGGCTCTACCGTCTATGAATCCGACGTACACCGTGGGTAAAGCCGTATGATCGGGAGATTTCTACCGGGGGTGTACGGATGGACAAAAGGGTGGGTTTGCAGGGTCGCGGAGAAGGCAGTGATTGGCTTGGATCTTACACCTGGCCCCACACCAAGGAAGTGTGGACGGGAAAGCGCACCCGGTTGGTATCAAGGATAAGTTCTCTTATGGGAAAAGTAACGCACCTCTGCAGAGATTTTTGTATGTCACTCCTGTTCGGGAAGGGAACTGAACGCGGCAGGAAAGGAACTCCATGAAGTTCTAGTCAACTGTGAAGACTGACGGGCATAGTTTTCAGAATAAAATAAACCTTTTGAAGAAATGTTTACGAAAACTTGCATTGCCTATGACTTTCTGGTCTATGGCTGTAGCTAGTGCATGATACACCTATTTCCTAATATGAACTTGCTGAGTACGCTCGTACTCATCCCACTCTTAAATCCCCTGCTTAGCTATGGAGGCACCGGAGGATAAACTACCGTGGAACTCGAAGACAAAGGAGTCAACTGCAACAAGATGAAGAATCCAAGCAAGGAGTCAATGAAGTCAACTTCTGCAGCAACGAGAGTGGAAACTTAGACTAGTAATAGAAGGGAACATTTCCCTAATCCTAGCACCTAAGTAGCTAGATGTCTATAGCAAGCCAAGTAGCTCTTAAGCTTGATCTAGCGATAAGTTAGACTACGAGTCGTTCTTCTGGAGCTTTATTTGCAGTTTTACCTCACTGTAAAGTAAGAGGCCATGTTGATCTTCTGTAAACAATTTGTGTATCCTTCTATAGACATACCTTGGACTCGCATATGTTTCTGTTGTACCACTCTGAGAGATGTAATATGAGTGGAACGGTGTTTCTCTTGTGTTATGTCAACGACTTGTATACTACACCATGCAGTGGTACGCTGGGTCATCACACCGCCTGCCGGCCACCACGGATGGGGCGCCCCCCACGAATGGCGGAGGAAGTGCAGAGCTCCTGCCCGCCGACGAAACTGACCGGACAAGGGCGGAAGCCCTCCTCGAGGCTGCTTAACGAAGTAGTTTGGTCAAGGATTCAGTTGCTGCTGTACAATGAACCTGTAGAAAGTGACCCTGATGATCTGCAGGATTTGCCAATCGTCGGGAAGTGAACCTTTTTTTTAGCTCCAGGCCTCCATGGACGGCTACAGTTTGTTTTCTGCAATTCCTTTTGCATACGAGTGCAACACGCATGTACTGCCTAATATGCATTCATGTACTGCCCGGTACAGAGTCGTGTTCTGCCCATATACGACTGAGAATGGCATCGCATTGTGCTTCTTCCAGCTCATACATGTTCATGTAAACAGAGATTAGATTGTTTTAGGATCCCTTTTAGTTTTGTGTTTTGGTGGAAATTCATGTGTTTATAGCCGACATTACACTGTTTTAGGCATCAGTTTGCGCCAACGGCTCCTTGCGTGGATTTCTTGCTAGATGCATTTCCGTTAAGTCTTCGGGTGTAGGCTGGGATTTATTTATTTGTTGAATTGTCTGGATGCATTTTCTCTGGTAAAATTTGATGCATTTGTCAAAGAAAAAGAGTAATACACTGAATGAGAACTCGTTGCTATTCTGTAGTTGCTGCTCCATGTTTGGATCATGAGTATGATCCCTTCTTTTATTAGCACCAGTCTTTGCTACCCAAATTGACAATATTTGTTGTTGTTAAGAAACCAATAATGTCTCCATGCACCCCCGTCACCTTACTAGTAGCATCTTGTTCTTGTTCATTCTTTCTTTTTTGAGAGGAAGTAGCATCTTGTTCTGAAGGTTTACTGCGGTAGGCCTATCCATCAACAAATTGCCTTGTGCTCTCCTTGCAATTTTTTACTTGTGCAGTAATCCTTGATCCTGCCAATGTTTGGCCAAGTTTCGTTCTTAAAAGTGGAACTGTATGTATCTTAAAACTGCATATTCTTGGTATGGTTTCTCTACTAAATGAACAAACTAGAAGCCATGCAGATTAATAGTAGCCCAGTGATCCTTGCTGATCCTTTACTGCATTAGTAATCTTGCTCAGGTGACATTTTGTTCTTCGATATATCACATCATAGAACTAAGTTGTATCTGATTATCTGTATAACAAATTTTGCCTGACCAAGGCTGTGAAATTCTGACGATACTTGCCCTGTTTAGCAAAAGAGAGCCCTTCACTGACAAAACATGTTCTCTTCGTTGACAGGCAAAGTTGCGGAGTAATTCATGGTGGATGTGAATCTATTGACAGGTATAAGTAGGATGCTTTAATTTGTGTACTCAGTAATACTTGCTACATGAGTTCGCCCATGTTTATATTCTTGATGCAGATATGATAGACGTTTTTTTCATGTGTTGAAATTGTGAAGCGTGGCACCAATATTTCTCCCTCATTTTCTTGTTTTACCTAGTCACTGGATTACAGATTATACTGGTTTCGTGCTTACTTGATGGTAATAGCCATAGATTCAAAGTGCTTTGCAAAAAGGATAACATGTATGCTTAGGCATTGGTTGATAAGCAATCAGTAGTCATATCCCGAGTTTGTTGGGGATGTCAATGTATGACTAGTCGAGACTGTGCTGCAAGTTGAAAATAATATGGCTACCTGATTTGGTGTTTGACATGAGCTACGAATTATTCTAGCATACATTTGCCCTTTGGTTATATCTGATGGACATGAGTGAACGTTCATGTGATTCTCTGATTCTACCAAACTAGATTTAGATGTGCGCCTTGGCGCACGATCCCGTGAAACTCGTACCAATTCAAACTTTGTATAATACGGCTAAAAGTTACGTGAAAATGATATTCGTTTTTGAGGTTTCAAAAAACAAAGTCAATAGAATGGTATTACGACAAAGCACACGAAATTACAAACGAAGTTCTGAACATTTATATACAACCAGGAAAATAGAAGAATATATTAGAGAGCAACAGAAGTAAGGATAAAAGAAACATCTAAGCTGGGCCATCTACTAAAGGAATAATTTTGATGTTGTTTGGTAAAAGAGAGTTAATGAAATCCACAGGAGCAATGCCATCAGGATCCTTCTCCCATAGTTGATCTGATTGCCATAAAGAGATAAACATATGTTTCCACGGAAAATAAAAAAGTTAAGTGGTAAGTCCTCCACTTTTTGTCAGTTTGGCTACTCCTTTCCCAACCTGTTTTTTACAACTTCCCATAATTACTCTTAAGAATGCCCTGAACTTGAAAATGGCAGATTCTAAGATTAGACCAATCTCTACAAAAGAAGACCAGTAACCTAGAATAATCATTTCAGTCTTAGGATAAACAACACAAAATGGCCCAAGAAACAACATCAAAATCATAAATAATTTCTTAAGACAAAGAAAAACCTACCATATTTCATTATACAGTCTGACCCATCAGCTGATTAAAATAATAGTATGTTCAAACCGATCACCACAATGTGAAATAACTGAATTTGACAATATTAAATTAGGATAATGATACAAACAGATCAATGCAGACCCATCTTTTACCTCTCAGACATGGAGGATAATCTCCCCTTATTTTTGGCCAGCATGAGCATTTTGTTTGATCTTTGCATTGACAACAATCACATCACACAACTTAAAACATAATAATTGGATATTCTGAGCACAATAATCACTGTCATCAATATTTATAAACCCCTAGAGTAGCAGAAGTTTTTTTTGAGCTGTAGAGTAGCAAAAGTTAGTAGCTTGAATGTAATTGTATAGGAATATCCATGATGTATAAGCCTCACATGAGTGAGACATACTTCTGATTCATTGTAGAATAATATACTTAAGTTTCAGTCTTGGATACAGCCAAATCTGCTATACACAAATTTAATGCGAATAAGAACGTAGGCTCACCTGATGACATGACGACAGCAAAATTAAATGGAACTTCATCCCCAGAGACAGTTTGACTGGATCAGAATGAGTAGAAAGAGGAAACAATAATAAGCATGCATAACTATGGAAGATATTCATATTAGTCGGAACGAGAAAAATATCACATCCAAAACCATAAAAAAATCAAACAAACAAACCGGACGACCTCCTCAACCAGTGTCATTCAAGGCAGGGTTAGAGTCAGTCGTAGACATGCTCAAACTCTGGAAGTTGACAGGGCCAAGTGACAACACAAAGACAAAAAAAAAATGATTATAGTAGGAGCATCGATTTGCATCCTAATTTGCAGATTTATCATGCATTACCAATATGTGTCCAGTGCGGAGGTGGAGAAAGCTAACCTGCCCTGGAAGTCTCTGCTTTGAGGAGCAGCCGCGACAGCCAAACCGACATTGTCACTCGGGTTGTTCACCCCACAGGAATGGTAATAGTCATCCTTCCAAAACGACTGTAGGAAGAAGGGGATCATCAATTAACACACGCACATGATATATCAATACTGTTAGCCTTCAAAACATGTATATAAAGTGCAGTCATGAACCATGGTGCATATTACAATGTCTGAAACAACAGATAGATAAGGAGAAAAGGCACGGGACAAAATATAAACAGAAAGAATAGTGGCAATGAGCACATGGATTGCAAGCGAGCTACTGAATAAGAACTTGATAAGAGAAAAGGAGAACACAAAAATGAGTTCAGATACATGAGATAGATCAAAGATTAGTATTCAAAATGCGTCAAAACAAACCACACGCCTCTGAACCATCGTGTTGTCTTAAAGAAAATCTTAAGTCTTTCCACAAAATAATCGGACAAAAGTAAAAGAGCACAGAAAAATCATACTGACAATTTAATCCAATAACGAAGAATCTAAAAGTCTGCAGATCGGAAATGCAGCCATTGGATTTCTCGATATAATCAAGTTCCTCTGAACTTTCCTTTGTTAGTCTGCTTCTTCCCTGCAGCGGATGTAAGAAAATCATCAACCATCCAAGTAGTGAAAACACTAAATGGTGAACAATCACAAATCCAGTAACCATATAAGCTGATATGCATACAAAGGAACAATAATGAGCAAACACTACTCCTATAAATTCAAACATCAAGGATTCATTCATTTTATTTTGCATTTCCATGCGTCATCCATGGCATAAGTATGCAACGTGCACAACAAAATTAGAAACTACTATTGACATAGTGTGCTTTTAATCTATTATATAATTAAAACAACAAACAATCAATGATCATGCGAACACCTTCTCCTTCAAAATCAAAAACACGAAATTATATTTGTTACTTCAATACCAATAAAGTACATGAAAATGCATTCACAAAAGCAAGGCAGTACCAAAAAAACTCCATTGCTTGAAGTTCATCACAGCTGTATAACCCATAAATTAATAGGAACAAAGAGAGAGCACACAACCTACGAATCCAAGCTGAGCTGTGAGAATTTATGGTGCGCCAAGGCGCACGATCCCGTGAAAGTCGTGTATAGATGAAAAAAAATGATAAGACTTTCCTTAGGTTTTACAAAATGTAATGAACTACACAAAATTACAAATAAAGTAACAAACATTTATACATAACCAGGAAATCATGAGGGGATATATTATAACATCTAAATTTCGTTGATACCATCAAGGAACACAAAAATCATGTCACAACAGTCTTGAGAGATAACGGCACCAAGCAAATGTAATCCCAATTAGACCACCAACCAAAACAAAACACACATAGATAAGCAAAGTCTTTTTCATAGATAGACATATGTTCATAATAAGTATACTGGCGTCGAGCCAAGAGTTTACACTATTCCCTGGTTATTTCTAATTCAAGTCTTCTTTTTTGCCTGGTCCGTCTGTCTGAGCTTTCGGCTGCATACGGCTATGAATGATTAACACGGGATATGAATCAGCATAGACCACAAAAACACATCGGACAGACTTACTATATCAAAGTTTGCCTCACCATTAAGAACAGCGGAAAAATCATAGACTTGTGGAATAAAAGACCAACAAAATCAGTAAGCCAAAATTCATACAGATTGAGCACAGACCCAACAGTGCGGAAACGAATTAGGAAGCATAATTTAGAAAATACAATTGCAACCAGAAATGTTGAATATCTACGTAGAACGTAGAAAATTTAATTATAGTCTTCTAAAATGCATCTAAAAACGATACACACAGACAGGATACACGATTCATTATCTAGTCTCTGCCTCTCGCACTCACTTCCCCTTGTCTTCTCCCCCACGGGCTTGTCCCAATTGACTGCTCCTCCACCCACTTCTGCCACAGCTATGGCAGACGCCTACTCTCCTAGCCCCCGTGGCCTCACCCCGCCACCTAATCTCTCACCACTCCCACGGCCTCGCCCCAAAGCATGCTCTCCCCCGCGACGCCTCGACGGTGGCTGGTGCAGTACAACTCGAGTTCAAAGGCTGCGCTGGTGCCAGGTGTGAGCGGCGGCGGAGGGGATAGTGCGCTATTCGGGGAATCAGAGAAACACAACGCAGGGAAACCCATCAGAGGAGGGGAGATTCATAGTGTGTTGAGCGATGTCGTTGTTGGTATTTCTCCTTCTTATGGTAACTGACGGAGGGCCAGCCCATTGTGTACTACAGGGACGACAAAAAGCGTCACAGGGAAGGTAGATTACTAATTTACCATGGTTTTCTGTTTGTGTCTGCTGTCATGCAATACTGCCTACTTAATTTTGTGATGTATCAAGTCCAATTGGTTTGTTGGACCCTGTTGATTTGGAACATAAACTTATGACAGGTTATTGATAATAGTATAGCAGCTGGCGTCTTCCCAACTTTCTAAATAATTGCATGTTCATGCTTAAGAAGAACACGAGGGTTAAAACCATTAAACAAGAAATATAAGTATTGACTTCTTGTTACTTACCCGGCTTGCTCCACACATCAGAAAAAACCCTTGTACACCAGTGGAAGCAATGTCTGCACGCTTTTGTTTCTGGCTACTCAGTATATTGATGTATCACTTTTGTTTATAGTTAGTCAGTTTCAACATTTTGTTAATCTGTCTATGCTGCTGGCTGACACGTGCTATGGAGGGAATAAATGGTATGCTGCTTTCTTAGGTTATGTTATACAAAGTTAGTACATGCCCATTGTAACAATGAAAGAAGGGGACCCCAATTGTCATCAACTCATATGTGGTTTTTATCTCTCAAAGGAAATATCATCTCGCTGGGTTGTTGTATCTATCATAAAAAAAATCATTTTAGTGTCTCCTTTCCCGAAATATCATCTAGTTAGGCTGTTGTACCTATCATAAGGAAATATTTTTTAGTGTCTCCTTTCCCGATGGAGTGAGATAAGTTAGAAATGAGTCTGTTATACTATCTGCCAAATTCTCTGAAAATTTGACTTTTTTCTGTCCCCTCGGGATTTATGAATATAATGGTACTATGGTAGTAATAAATTATGAACTATTATCTAAAGTTTTGTGAAATTTAAATGAGAAAACTTAAGCAGGGCTACGGTGCTAACATCTCAGTCTGTGAATGCAGAATTAGCTTTGTCATGCTAACATTGATATATTACCTCCGGTGGAGACCACATGGGTGTTCTAGTAGACTATGCGTGGCAGTATGGGTTAAAGTTGCATCTCTTATGACATCTAAGAAATTCTAAATATGCTTAACTTACAGATGGAAACTTAATTTTGTAAAATGCACTCGGTACCAAATGGAGTAGAAAATAAGGGCGTGTTCGGCAACCCTCCGGCTCCCAGATTCACGGTGCTCCGGCCCGGAGCAGCGCCGAACGTGGCAACTCCACGGAGCCAGATCCGCGGAGCGGGACGATTCGGCTGTGTAATTCGCGGAGCACCTATTTCGCTGATCCGCGGAGCAGCCCGGCGCGGAGCAGCAGTTAATTACGACGCTCTGCCACCGCCAAGTGAGAAAACTGCTCGGTTCGATTCCTTCCTTCCCCGAGGGAGGCTCTCTCCACATCACGCCAAGTGCTCCCGACCCGTCCTTGATCTAGCCGCCACAGGCTCCTGAGCCGCCGCCACACCTCAACTCCGGCGTCGCCGTCTGCCCGAGCCGCCGGAGCTAGCCATCCGCCCGAGCCGCCGGAGCTGGCCGTCCACTCGAGCTCGCCGTCTGCCCGAGCCGTCGGAGCTGCCTGTCCGCCCGAGCTCCGCCGCCGCGGCCTCCATACTCTTCCCGGCCTCGAACCCGACGCCGCCTCCTTCCGCATCCACTGGGATCATCTACAACAGCGACCCAGGCTCGAGCCACACCTGGCAGCAGTCGTCAAGCCCATCCACTCGAGCTCAGCCCGATTCACACGCGCCTCCACGAGCCTGCCGGCGTCCTCCTCCAAGATCGACTCTTGCAACAGCTTCTCCGGCCTCCGCTCCCTCGATCTCCTCCTCGAAGGGCTCCTCTGACCTTGACTCGATGGGAGGGAATATTTGGTGGTGAGAGAAATTGGGGAAGACGACCGAGATAATGGGGGAAGACGACCGAGAAAAAAAAAGAGAATCTGTCCCGAACGTTTACTGCTCCAGTCCAGACGCTGGAGTTGGGCTGACGGAGCTGGATCTAAGGATTTTGGGAAGCTGGAGGCTTCCCGAACACGCACTAAAAGCTCTAGTTCTGCATGTAGAAAGTTGGTATCATGTGGATTTCAAAATATTGTTTTATATCCTACAGCAAGTCACTGAGTGTGCTACATTGAATGTGTCGAGCTAATTGCGCCGCATTGCAAAAAAATGAGAGGATTGTGTAGTGGCGGCTAGTAAAAAGAAGATGAACAAGTCTAGGTAATTGTAGGCATTTCATATGTAGATGAAAACAGTGGAACCAAAAATCCGAATGCTCACACAAAATATGTTTTCATAGATTTCATCATTTCAAGGTTGAGGAAATATCTATAGATAGTTGAATGAGAAGGCTAACCTAAGTGCATGAATCTCATGTGTAGGTCACCATGGGGGATCAAGAAACCGAGCATTCAGGAGGTACCAGTTGGTCAACAGAAATGAACCCCAATTCATACACATTATGTTCTTGGTCATTGTTCTCCCAGATCAGCGAAACACGCACAAGAGCATTCCGTTGAGATCGACGTGAGATATATCTTTTACCAAAGTGGCATGCATCGGTACTTTCTTGAGTTTCCTGCAAGATAAGTATATAGATCAGGTGTGAAATGATTGAATTAACGAACCACCGCAAGATAAAATCCCATGTGTATTAAAAAGTGAAACATACAAAGAGATTCAACATTATCACAAGGTCTAATCAATCACGAAAAAGTTGTACCAAAAAAGATAAGGAATGCCAATGCATGGAATTAACGGAGAATGCATACATGGTTGCCATCGTACTTAGATCCATCGGAGGACGCTGCTTCCACTGCCACCAATTCATTTAAGTTGAGGAGCTTAAGCTGAGACACAAATATGCAGCTATACACAGAGGCAACCATATTTTTTGGAGTTTGCCACTATATACCATGAAGATTATTCAGCGAACAACTATCAAAATGTATATATCTAATAAAAATGGCATACACACTGCAAAAATTTGTAATGAGCATATACCAGTTATACTTTGAATATGGTGCTTCATGTACAGTGAGCCGAAGATAAAAGTAAACGGATTAGTTGTAGGACAGTAACTACTGACTAAAGTGATGAACCTAGCTACATAGCATATTTTCACCTCATATAAATATTAAACTACATTTGTATCTCATTTATCATGTGAGCATGTATATCAGGTATTAGCACGGTTAAACTCCAAGCCGCTCATAGTAATCCTTCCACCATATCCTGACAACATCAATATATATAGTAACATTACACAGGAGATTTGATTGTAATGGTACTAATAGAAGAATGGACAGTAGCATGATATATACATTAAGCAATATGAATGATCTTAATTGGCCTAGTTGCTTTGGCATCAGTTTGGGAGGGCATTGTGTGGTGACCTTATCTACCCTGTATGGTCCTGACACAAAATCTATAGATGTGAACACATTGCAATGAGATGTGGTTTTTAAGAACATTCGTCGGGAAATAAGCCAGCAAAGAATATGTGAAAGCCAAAATAAGGAAGATAATGTTTTTCCTAGGAGAAACAAATAACTAAATGCAATAAAAAATCACTTACATTTTTAGCATGTGATGAGATTAAGAAAACACCCAGTCATCTCAGTGCCTGTAGACCTACACTAAAAAGCATGGTATATCTGTTATGCATAAAAATAATGAAACATGTGATGATATAGCTGCAAGTAATTTTAACTAAACAAAAAATCTCCAACTTGCATTATGGTTCAAAGAATGAAGTTCAAAACTTTACCTATTCGAAGAACAATATTTCACCCCAATCTTCCAGTTAAAACGCTTGACTGATTCAAGTAAAAACTGAAATAGTGAGTAGTTAGCACAATCAGCACCTAGAAAAGAAATCCACGGTAATAATCTGGGCTGAATAGCACCTAGAGTAACCAAGGGTACCACAAACTTGCCAAGGTGAGGACGAACGCCTGGCGGTGGTGTTGGTGGCTCCTTCCGACGGAGCTGGGCTGCCGCTCCACCATACAATGGCAACAACCCTCTCCCCCAAAGGTCTGCATCATTCCACCAAGAGCAAAACAAATCGGAGATCCTATCCCCGTCGATGTGGCTATGCCCTACTGCTGGCAACATGGCCAGGCCATCGCCGCTGCAGGAATGTAGGAGAGGACCGACGGCCTGACGGAACACAAAGAAGTAGTGTTTTTTAGCATACGTTATTATTGATCAAGCTTGGTACATGCTGAAAAATTCCAAGGACCCGGTCAGTCTACTTTTGACTATAAAATCAATGCAACATCTTCACAATTAAAACCAGTAACTTAATTCACGGCGAGTGTAGCCTTATATAGGCGCAAGAAAGGAAAAATACCTAACGAGCTAGCTATGGTATGTAGACTTGGAAGACATCAGGATTTTTTCTGACAGTTACATGGTCTGCACGTGATAATGGCATCCATCGATGCCTAAAGCAGGCGCTACAACAACCACCCTTTTACCTTTAAATAATATACCTGATCCGACTTCCAAACAGTTTCCATTCCAGGCTAGTAGGCTACAGATGATCCTTCAGGAGCTCTCAAGCAGCAGAATTCGCCATATTGACATCTATAGTAATAACCATGAAACATGTAGTATTGCATTAGGTAATTTACACTAATAATTTCCTACGATCATTTACAACATAAAAACAAAAAATTAACTTTCCATAAGCACTACATTAAATTTATGCTCAGTTCATAGATAACAATCCAGAGAGAGGGTGGGAGAGGGAGAGCTATTACATTTAACAATGAATAAAGCGGAAATGACTAATGAAAATCCACATGAATGAATCAAGAAGCTATCCCAAAATTCCCAATAGGAAGACGAAGGTAGGAAATTCACCTTAAAACCTTGGACGGTGCAAGCCAATTATGAAATTGCTTGAGCACTGTGTAGAACCAGCACAAACAATATTGTACCATAATCTGTGCACAACAGAGGAGAAAACTGGAACAACCCTAAAAATTGAGGATGCTCAAACATACCAGAGGAAAGCCATCGCTGCAAAGGAATCACATACATTTTATGATCACGAGGATGAGATGAATAATATGAAAATTAAGAAAACCAAACAAAAACCAGAGGTGTAACTATGGAACAATGCCACAACACCATATGAAAAAGCAGGAACAATTAGAGAAATATATGTATCTTTCCAAGGGAAGAATCACATAAATGTCCATTCAGTTAAATATATTTTCAAGACTACTATTGCAAGAACTCTGGGACTGCAGTGGAATTGTTGTTGTATACTCTACTTAGAGAGAGCAATTAGCTCTTTTTAAAATGGTCCTATCCAAACTCCGGGGCATATCATGCACAAAGAATGGCTCATAGGGCCATCTAAGGTTTGCCCCGGTTGCTTCAACCTGGCTGGTGCCCAATGCAGCTCCATGTACACTGTATGAGCAGGTCTTGTTGGGAGATCCAAACCTGGTTGTACCTGTCTATTACCATTGTACCATGCATATGAAACCTAGATTAATTAAGAGTGGTGATATGTGCCTCAATTATGAGAGAAATAATTTCAGAAATATTGCAGGAGACTAAAAAATAATGAAGAGAACAAAATCACTTTTGTTATCTTAGTTTAAGGAAGTAGCTCAAGGGTGATTTACCCCAACGTTGCTCATTCCTTGAATATATTTACATTATATTTTACACAACAAATGTAGAATATCCTCTCATGTCATCTCTGGCATTAGTCACACAAGTCTTGCCACTCCAAGAATAGTCTATACTAAATTTAAATAATACTGTCTCGAGAAGTAAATAAAATCAAGGACATATACCCAGGTTCAGTCATGAGCAAATAAAATCAAGGATATCTACAGCGTGATCTGTTTCCATTAGCTAAACCCTTTTTTACAACACTGAATAAACCACAAATATCACAAAAACAGAGGTGCAGTTCAACAATGGCACCCACATTTTTTATGGTTGTGCGCAAACTGAAGCATCGCCAAAACTTGCCGTAATTAGGACAAAGAAAAAAATAAGCCAGGCTTTAATAGCCTGAAAATAATTTATTTCTCTCTATACCAGCGAACATATTAAATATCATGTATTAGTATCATGCAGCTGGAACGCATATAGAGGCATCAAAACATTTTTGCATCAACGGAATACTGGAAGATCTTAAATCTTATGTATTAGTATCATGCAGCTAGAACACATATAGAGGTAACAAAACTTTTAGTTGATTTACCTTGAGCTATCTTAGCCCTTGTTTTGTCACTGGAGTAAACTCGACTCCCTAGGCTCCAGCCAGATCATCACAGAACCAAATTCAAATTCTAGCATCCAACTGCTCACTGTATAAAACCTGAAGCATTCAACACAGCCTATATCAATCAAGGAAAATAGTCGCGTGGCAAATTTCACCTGAGTGCAATGAAAAGAAATGGTAGTTAGCAGGCAAATTATAGCTTGGCAAGAATATAAAATTTCACAACAAACAATACATCACTGAACTGGAGAACCTTTACCAAGGCTCCGTTACATTTCTTGTCATCTAAATTGTTACTGGCATCACTTTTTTGTACATGAGATAGCAATTTGGAACACGCACACATACAAAAAACTATATAGGTCAAAAATCAGCGATGACACATAGAAAATGGTAAATGGATCTCAGCGTAGAGCTTGCAACACACGTAAGCATGAAGTGAACAATAGAGCACCCTCCATATCCATAAAGTAAAAAAGAAAAGTACACCACTAAGAAAGGCCAAACTAAGAAATGTCCAGAACTGAACAACTAAGGTTAGCACTTCATGCCTAAATACCTACAAGGTTCTCTAGCACCGAACAACTTTATAATGTAACTCTGAAAATTATTGTCACTCTCATAGCCACCTAATTTGCTATTTAGCAACCAGATTTTGGGAAAATCTCGTCTGTGAATTAAAGAACCGCAATCTTCTAAAATAACTGAGCAATCCATGATTAGTTCTACCAATTACCCTCAAAAGCATTACCCTATCTTCCAATTTGCTAGATCTGACACCAAAGTCAAAGATGAGAGGAAACCTGCAACAGAGTGTCCTCTCAGACGAAAACGACCGAGCGCGCTTTCCCTTTTCTTCCTGCAAGTGATGGGGGAAGATGAACATGTTATAATCAAACGGAGGAAAAAAGAGACATTAATCTTGATGGTGAGATGGTTAATGACCTGGACATGAATTTCGGGCTTGAAAATGGTGAGTAAATACGCAGCAGCGGTGCCGACCGCTCCTCCACCTAGCGCCGCCGCCACTTGCTGCTCCTCCACCTCCGGGCCGGCGCTGCAACTCGCCGCCAGCTCGCTCTCCTCTATCCTCACGCGCACCTCTCTCTCCTCCCCGTTGTAAGGCCGCTGCTCGCGCGTTGTCTGCCTCTGCTTCCTCCCCTCGCGCGCATCCACGCGGCCGCATCCGGCTCGTGGCCGTCGCCCCCAACCTCGGCGAGGAGATGTAGCAGCACGACAACGACTGGCTGGGGTGGAGGAGGCAGAGGTCGACGGCGATTGATAGCACACACCGCGACGAGGCAGTAGCCAGGAGCCGGACACGGAGGGATTCGCCGCTCCTGCGCGTGCTCCAATGGCGATGCCGCTGCTGTCTGCCCGCGCCGCGCTCCGCCGAGGATGCCGCTTCCGTGGATGGGATTGGAGGGAGCATAGAAAAGCCAGGAGGAAGGAGATGGAGGAGTGCGGCTGCGTGCTAGGGACCTAGGGTTTTCACCCGCGTGCGTTGCTGAATCGGGGGAATAGGTAGTGGCTTTGGTTCTCTCGTCTCACACGACCAGATTTGTTGAGGGAGAGATATTTTAGACGGGACCAATCACCCCATGAAACGTGGCCCAACCACTGGGACCAAACGTGCACACCACAACCAACCAAACGCTCGCTCTCAGCCACAAGGAACGGACCAGATTACCCAGATGCGAAGATCGGACGGTCCACGAGCGGTAATCGCTGTGAATCCCCCTATGGGGGGCATCTATTATACCTTTAGATGGAGGGCATTGAGAATAAGCAAGTGCGAGTGGGTGGGGCGCTCTCTCGCGCTATCCACGTGGTGCGCAGGGGTTGGGTTGTTGACAAAACATCTCGACCGTTCAATTTGCGACGAAGCTCCGCGTCCATCTCGGCCGTTGCAGGCTGAAACAAAACCACCCCGATGGAAACCCTAGCCGCCACCCCCAGAGCGCTCGCCCTCTTGATTTGCGTCGCTCCGCCTCCGAACTTTCCCCGCTTGCTCCGACACCCTCCAGTCGTCCCCTCCAGTCGCCCACCGGAAGCCACCGACGCCCTCAAGCCACCCACTGATCTCCCTCTTCTCTCCTCTAGCGGCCTGGCCAGTGCTCCATGACATCGTGGTGGTCGATCGCCGTAGCGGTTGCGGCCTCGGCCTGCTTGGAGGACAAGAACCAGAAGCGTTTCTTGCAGGCGGGCCTCATGGATGGGGCGCCGGCCAGTGTTGTGACCGATGAAGCATTGTACGAGATGGTGTTGCGGCAGATCGCGCCGGTGGAGGATCTTCAGTGGAGGGGGAAGTGGGGAGGCCGCGGCAAGGAGGCATCTGTGGCGGGAGACTGCTGCGACGGGGTACGTCACGAGTGCGCTGCAGGCTGGACGTTCTAGCTGGGTGATTATGGCTGGCAACAAGATGACTCAACCGGCCGTGCCCCTCCGTCGTCCTGCTGAGTGCTGACTCATCTCCTCCCCACTCATTTCTCAACATTGCTGTAGCCTCTACTGGTGAGAACTGTGCAAACCCCTCGCCCATGTTCCTCTCTCTTCCCGTCTGTTTGAGCGTTTCCCCTCTCTTTGCCTCAGCTTTGGAGATGTGCTAGCTGTAGATGTGGAAATATGATTATTGAACCGGAAGCTCGATTAAACCGTTGGATTCGAGTTATAATTTGATTTGTTTCTTCTTTCCATCGTGTTACGGATATGTATAGTGATTGAAGGATCCAGATTGAGTGTGATTTACTTTTGGTTTTAGGCTTGGTGATGTTGTTATAGGCTGTAATTCGAAATTTTGGTTGGTGAAATTATTTGTATTGTCTCTCTGTTTCTTGATTTAGTTGGTGAAATGAATGATAACGATGAGCAAATTATGTCATGCAATTTTCTTTTCCCATGTGGGCTTCAATTATATCATGCAATTCTGATTTATTTGGTAATCAGAAAATATGCAGGTAACACAACCAATGAACGGTTGTGAGTTGGCTACAATTTCATTTTCCTATGTAGACTCTCCGATTAGCATAAATAAATTGTGTTTTCACTGCTGCGTACTAGTTACAACCTGTATAGGAAATTCATCTATAAACTGATGTCACACAAAGAATGAAATGAGCTGTAAAAGTACACCATGTTTTTTTTTGGTTTCACTAATTGTTTGGATACAAAGAATCGCATATACATTGTTTGGTAGTGTCCTCTACATATTTGTTCTTTTGTTTCTTACAACATAATTTATTTCAGGTTTCATGAATGAACGCACATCAATGAGCACACGGCCCTGGCGAGCGAGCAAATGTTATCTGTGGCCGCCCCCTGCCCATGGCCGCAATTGGGTGGTCATTGTGGTGAGTTTTCAGTCTCTGTTCTTCAGTTCTCTTTTGTGCCTGTCTTAAGCGGCATTTTGTTGCTACTCATTAGAATTTTGTGATGGATATGTGACTTCATCAGAGCGGTTGTGCTCCTAGCGCTATAATTAAGCAAACTGAGATATCACGCCAATTAACCGTACAAACAAATAATCTTTTTCAGTTATATCTAATTGTCCAGCACCTTTAAAATACTAAATTGTGCGGCATCGTCCCTCTGTATGTTGGCTGTGGAGCATTAATGAAGTGTAAAATTTACAGAAAATGAGCTCTCTTTGAATGAAGTAATGGTTGTGGTGGAGCCTTATGGGTAAATGCAGGAGGTAGGATCCAGGATGATGACCTCAACATGACGCATCCTGGTGATAGCCCCTGCCACCTACCTCATCCACATATGCTTCAGTTTTCAGGTTACTCTATCTTCTTTATTACCTTTGTGTCTCTTCTCTTTTACCTCGTCAAATTTGATTTGGAATGAAATTGCAGGACATTTTGAGAGGATCTTCCGCTTGTGAGTGAAGGCAACTACGGACAAAGAATTGATCTAGCTTGAGAAAGGAAACAAAGATCCTCTCTCAATATAGGTATGATGTTAGAGAACTTTATTAACTCATATCCAGGAAGCTATTGAAGGAGAAATAAAGTTCATACATCGTGGAGTTAGATATGAAGTTTTTTATGCAATCTTACATATTCTTCTGGTCGATGTTCTTTATTGGTTCATTTGCAGGGATGCATTCAAGGAATAGTATAGTTTGTATACTGTGTACTTCTCTAGGATATGCAGTATTGCCCATTCTTCAAAAGCTTTTTCGTGTATGTCAAGCCTTATCTCTAGGTTTGTCCTCTCCTTATAATTTCTTAGCTACATGTTGCTTGTCCTAGGAACATTTTTGTAGACTCTTCTGCATCTAGGTAAAATTTGCATGGTTCTCGTTATGATTTAGTTTTAATCCTTTTGTATAGTTCTTGGTTTTAGATTGGATTAAAAATCTAATGATGTTCCTATTCATATTGTGTGTATATATATCGCTTCAGTTAATTTCTCAGTTCTAGGAAGCCTCCATAAGTTATGACTGAATATAACCTTCCATCAGAATATTTTCATACTACATAGTGGTTCACTGAACAAGTTTTGTATACTTTACCCCCTTCACTAAATGCTCTTCGCAGTTCCCACTTTTTGGATGTGTCGTTTTCCACTTCAGATACCTGCTTAGTAATGTACCTGTGAGACTGGTGATATAATTTGATCCTTATCTGAAGCTAAAAAGTGCCATAAAGAGAGTGAGAAATTTGATGAGCAAAAGAGAACAAATTCTTGTTATAGTTGTAGGAGATACAACTCCCATGTGTATATAGGGACATGTGAACCAATTACCGAAAAAATTGACTAGGATCCTAACTGTACCTCTACTAACTGACTCAATCTCTAATGCACTTCTCTAATGATAGCAGATTAAATTTCCTGTTTTTTACTTGACAATGGACTCTTGCAGGATGCTGCTACTGGTGTTGGTTTCATAATCTTGGATGGGCTGACCAATCTTGCTGCTGCTTCATGTACTGGATGCTGTTGCCACACATGCTGCTGCCTTGATGCTCTTAATGTTTTCCCCCAAGTAAGTTTTTGTGCTGTACTGACTTATTTCAAAGTGTGTGCCTGGCTTGCAACCACCTCGATTAAGATTTTCTTTATTTTGGACATTACGTATTATATTTTCCTCTGGTTAATTTGTTTTATTAGGAAATTTATGCTAATATTTTCTTGGAAAGCTTATAATCATTTTTCAACAATTGACTTTAACAGACAACATGCTACTTGAAACTCATGAGGTTTTCAAAAGCATTTACATGCATGATTAACTTGCCCTTCATTTCTAAATGAAAATGAACATTATTTACACCGCTAGCAGTTAAGAACTACCCTGTAGGTAAGATAAACGAAAGGTTTTCTTTTACAAAGATCAAGAAAAGTCTATACACTTTGTGTTTTGTAGTCCAGCAAAGAAAACTAACTGATGTTCTCTTGCTGGGATATATCGTTGATGTGTTACTCATCTTGTTTATCATTGAGAACAAGCAAGTGTGTCTACGCTTTGCCCTATGCCAGGGCTCTCCACGATAGTCACCTGGCGAGTGCTGACCTCGCTTCAGCTCTATTCGTTGGACCATGTGTTGCTCTGTAGTTGGCTCGGTGAGGAAGGAAAATAAGTGACCACAAAGAGGAAAAAAAGAGGCCACAACCCAGCGAAACTCTATCCACAATCGCTCGCATGTTTCCGATATGAGTAGTGTATGTATACAGATAGAGGATATACGTAATCTGATATGAATTTGTCGTAGAGAAGGTTCTGTAGGGAGTTGCAATTGCTAGCGTTCAAACTTGAACAAATATATGTACCCACCTCCATATCATGCCAAATAATATTTGTGCACAAAAAAAGGGTAAGGATCACTAGAATAGCGCTTGGACGTTCCTATAAGTTCAAATAAATGAAGCAGATTGTTGTACTGTAAGAGGTAGAGTCCAATCCTGCTAAGAATAAATACTTGATGTAAGCTGCCATTTTAGTAGGAATTGCAATAGAATGAGCATAATTTTATATGTCTGAATAAAACTAATATTCCTGTGGTTTATTGGTTCTATTTTTCAGATCATAAATCACTATTCTATTGAAGGAAGAAACTCCATTTGGTGCCAAGGATTAAATCATACATAGATTTAGTTGGTGGCAATAAACTAACAGCAGGAGCAGCTTAACATGTAACAGAAAGTGGTGGTCTAACTCCTCTCACTAGAATAGCCATTTACTTCAAAATTGTAAATCAATCTTGTACGCTGCAACTTTAAAGTTCAAAATTTAAGGTCAGGCTGTGTTGTATCATAGGCCATAGGTTTGCCTTTGACTTTTAACATCCGCCAGCTGATTGCATTTTGCGGAATTGAAATATAAATTTGGGGTTTAAGCCTTTGGCTGAATATTTAACCATTGCATTAAATTGTATTTTGCATGTGACTGCAATGTACAGCTGCCATTGTAGTGAATTTGGGCGCACATGACCGGTGAGGAGGCGCCCCATGGGGCGTCCCAACCACTAGTAGCATATAACCTGTGAGACAACGAGATATGGATTTTTAATATTTTTTTCCATGTCTATAATTATTAAGGATGCTCCTGTTACCTACATAAATCTTATTTGAACATCATTCTTAGTTGAATGTTTTACTGCGCAACTATTTTCAGTTGGTGCGTGGGTGTGACTGAAAACTGAATGCTATGCTATTTCACTTATGTTCAGCCAATATGTAGCCCGCTCCTCTACATATGCCTGAAACCTGAATGCTAAGCTTTTTCTTTTCATAATCTGAGCCGCCAAGTGTGGAGCCTACTAAAGCTAAGGAGGCTGATGACTTGCTACTACAATTTGTTAAGCTTCATGCACTAGCCACTTGAACCAAAAGTCCGAACTGATGGAAAGGGCTAGGCAATCTACTTATACACTTCACAACACCCCCACTCGCGTGTGACGGGAGAAGAGAAAGTCAACACGTGAAAGAAGAAGAGCACACCGAAACAGTGCATCAGCGGTGGCTAAAGAGGGGGCAACAGCAATTTTAGGCTTAATTGCGAAAACCATGGGAAAGCCAGGATTTGAACTCGAGACCTGGGGCTCTGATACCATGTTAAGCTTCATGCACTAGCCACTTGAACCAAAAGTCCGAACTGATGGAAAGGGCTAGGCAATCTACTTATACACTTCACAACAGGTACTAGTACTATTGACATGTCTTGTGGTGCCTGTTCGTGAGGATTGTTCGTGTTGCCTTTTTTTTCATGCATATTTTTTCATTTTTGGCATACTGCAGAGAATCTGATCTGTAATATTAGGAAGTAGATTTTGTATGCACTTCTGCATGGGAGAAAAAAGTTTCATAACGCCCGGAAGTACGAGAATATGGCGCCGATAAGTACAAATTCATAACGCCCGGAAGTACAAGCAGAAAAGGTTAACATTTATTAGAAAATACACATGAATAGTATTGGGTAGATAACAACGATGGCGAATACTTTTTTGGCCTTGTGCCGTTTCTGCATCCGGGCAGCGCAAGTGTTTGGCGCGGGCCTGGCCTCTCTCATCCGCCCTAGATGCGTCGCTAGATCGGTCTCTCTCCTCCGCCCCAGTTTCACCCCGAGCTCTCCGCCTCCCAGCTGCCTTGCCATGAGGTTTCTTCGCTCCGAGGTTGGGGTCGACCTCCATGCGCGCGCTGTTGGGCACGGGCACAAGATCTGATGATTGTTTGAAGAAAAAAATCGTTGTTGTCTATTTTTTCATCTCCTTTTTGATGTAAACTGGAATTGTTACTTTCGATACGCCTTCTTCGATTTCACGAAGTGCAATAATATTGTATAAATCAGTACACACCTTTTATTTTCTAAGTACAAGCGCTTGGAGCTATCCCGATTCCTATTTTATTTTTCTATAATCATCTCTTTGGCGGTATTATCTGAAGAGATGGGAAGTGCAGTCGTTGCAAGCCCGCTTCCACTATCTATGATCCGCTAGTGAAGCTAGGAAATGCGAACTAATCATTGTAGCCTGGGCAGTTCAAGTGTTGTAGTCCCGACAGTACAACCATTTTTGTCCTGGCAGTTCAAGTTGTTTTTCAAAAATAAATAAAAACGCATCCAAAAATATTATCCCATCGCTATCCTTGATAGATTCATAGGGCTGGCAGTTCAACCTTCACAGGGCAGGCAGTTCAACCTTCATAGGGCAGGCAGTTCAACGCTCTGTTTTTTGTGGGGCGGAAATCTATTGTGCAAATCTCATCATTTTGATCACCGAACACCTGAATCGTTGGCACCAAAAGCTTTATATGGTAGAGTATGAGTCTAATTTAATTATCTATTGCATTTCACAGCAAATCAAGGGATTTAACCCATCAAATTCAAGTCATCATATCGGAAAAGAACACCGAAAACATGATTTTAAAACTTCTAAAATTAGTTTTAAACCGTACGGATTTGGGACAAATGTTTTCAGGAAGTACAACCTTTTTGGGTTGGGCAGTACAAGTTTGTTTTTATTGGAAAATAAAGTTCACCAAGCCCTGTTTCCGCCTCCAGCGCCATTGGCCTGTCGATTGAGCTGTTCTTGCGTGTGCATATGAGGCGTGATGGCCGATACTGTGGTTCTTTTCATTCTCTCTGGTTTCTCACAACTTATCTCACTAACGGCAGTACATTAATTCAGGGATAGGTAGTAGAATCCTTCGGTAAAAGGCAGTACACGATCCAACAGGAGGGTGCAAAAATGCTATTGTTTTTGTCTAATTACAAATTTGCAATCGCAGCAAGAACACAAAAAATTACTAGTAATTTGCAGCAAGAAGTACATGTAGCAAATGCTAATGTGCATCGTCTTGAAATTGAGAGGCACATGGAAACCGAATAAAAACAATAATTAGAAAGTTGCGAACAAAAAAAAATACATAGATAAGTTTAGGTGTACATATTTGGTTGTAAAAATACATTGTTGGATGCATTACGAATATGTTTTTGAACGTATTCTCCTACGAAATGAAGCATATTATTTTTTGTTTAAATTTACCTAGATCGCGGAATGGTTTAACTTTTAATTGATAATTTTACCATATGGACGCTGAAAAGTATAATAATTCGGTAGGAGCAGTACACCCACTTAATATAGGAAGTACAAGAAAACCGAAAAAATGGAATATAGAAAAAGCAAAATAATTCTTTCATCCACGGTGAAATTTACTTGACGTTGAGAAGTACAACTATTCGACACGAGCTGTACACCCGCTTAATATAGAAATTACAAAGAAAATCGACAAAAACAAAATGTAGAAAAAACAAAAAATAAATATCTTCATCCGCAAGGAAGTACAAATAGTTGAGGCTGAGAAGTACAACCATTTGGTGCGAGCAGTGCACCCACTTAAATATTGGAAGTACTAGAAAACCAATGGAGAAAAAACAAAATAATCTAGTCATCCGGAGTGAAGGTCAAATACTTGTGGTTGAGAAGTACAACTATTTGGCGCGAGCAGTGCATGTAACATCCCAAAATTTCAATAAAGGAAAGAAGAAGAATTCCAGAGATCCAAATTTCAGAACCAACAAAAACTTTTATTTGCATATAGTGCCATGCATAGGACTTGTGCATTTGAGTGATATGCCATGATGATTGTTATTGTGTTATTGTGCTAAACCCTAAGGTGATCAAGTGAAGATCACAAATCAAATAAAATAAAAGAGAAAGAAATCAAATAAGAAAACCCTAATACCCTCACATATGGTTTAGGTCATTTTTACAAATCTTTACCCTAGACCATTCTGGTATTCACCATTAGTTATATTATGTTACTAAACACTGATTACAACTTTTGGAATCAAAGAAATACAAATCAAAGCAAATTCAAACTCAAATGGTGATCACATGGAATGATGGTCAAATCTGCCATTTATATTCTGGTCACTACTTTGAGCCCTTGCATTTCAAGTTTTTCAAACTAAACTTTCCCAATTCTTTGCATGTCATCCAAGAGCACTTCAAGGTGAACAACTTTGGTAAAGACCACCATGCCAAAATCATCTTGGATCAAAAACTATGCTCATGCAAAGTTGAGACTTTTTAACATGTGCAACAATCTCACACTTTGCAAATTTGCATTTCTTTGATTTTTAAAATTCTACCACCACTGGTATTTGTCTCTGGTCTTTTATAACTCAACCAAACCAACAAATTTCAAATTTTGAAACCATTGGAGCTCAACCAAATTTGAGCAAAATTTGCAATTTGCAAATATGGAATAAATGCAAACACTATTTCAAATAGTGTACTAAGCTAACCTACTGCCCCCAAACTACTCCACTCTGTCCCCTGGTTCCCTCTCTCTCTCTTGCTTGCATAGTAACCCTAGGAGAAACCCTATGGAGGCAAAGACATGGCCATGCCGGCCCATGCCGGCCATGTTCCCCCTCTCTTCTCTCCCTTCATCACCAGCCCTGGCCACCGTGCCAATTCTCTCCACCTCACCCTACTGCACCCGCCTATGCACGCCCTGGTCGAGGAGGAGCACGATAGCCGCCGGACGATGCGCGCCCAGAACGGCCAGCCATGCCGCCCGCGTCGCACAAGTACGCCACGGACACGCACTGGCCACGCGCCGCGCCACCACCTCGCTCACGCCCTGGACCCCCTCTCGACGCGTTGAGCATCACCGTGACAGCACGATCCCTCCGGACACGCGGAAGACACCGACCCGTGCCCGCCGTCGCTGGAGACGAGAGCGAAACGCCGCCGCGGACACCGCCAGACATGGAAGCGACCCGACCAGGTTTGGCACCGCCTAAGCTAGCTGTCACCGCCTGGAGGACCGCCACGATGCCCTGAACAGCATGCCGCCCTCGCCTAGCTTGCTAGACCGCCAGAAACGCCGCGCCCTTGTCACCCTCGCCGCAGCGCCACGGCCAACCTCGCGCCTATAAAAGGAGGCATCGCCTCGACGATTCCTTCACACCGCCACACTTCCCTCTCCTTCCTCGACTTCCTAGCCACCTCGCCGCCCCACATTGATCCCTGGAGCTCACCAATTGCAACCTCACTGCCGCGCTCCGCCGCAGAAGATCGCCGGAGTTGGAGGCCATCCCCGGAGACGCCACTGCTACAGGCTGCTTCGTCGTCGTCCACCACTTCCTCGCGCATACTGCCAGCCATCGCCGGACCTCTGGTTAGCCCTCCGACCCCCTAGGTTCACCGCCAGAGACGCGGGTTCTCGTCGGAGAAGACGATGAACATCGGCCGTCGATCTGGTTTTTAATCCAACGCACCACACTGCCCCGTACCGCTTCGGGTTTGAATAGCCGCTGACGGGTGGCCCCCACCCTGTCAGCAAGCCCATGCGCACTGGATGCGTTGCTGGGCCGAGTTTCGTTAATTCAAACCGTTTCGGCCCACTTTCGTTTCCCGTCGGCCCTTTTATTCAAATCCAGTTTAATTAAATTCAAACCAAATTCAATACTGGACCTGACCTTGAAATTCAATAGAATCTGTTTGGCTTGGCCAAATTTAGCAAATTTGATGTTGTTGGAAAGCTACTGAAAAGATCTACGACTTGCCACTGGTCTCACTGTGAGATCTGTTGTAGAACTAAAGTGACAAAAATATTAAGTCAGAGACTGTTGCACATTCAATTAAATCTTAAAAATCAACCAAAATTGATATTTAGTTAATTCCAACTCTAATAGCTCACATTTCACTTACACTAATTGTTTCTGCAACAAAATGGGGTGGTCACTTTGAATGATCATGCCCTAGTGGAAATAATGGACTATATGGCTAGTTTACTTAAGTGATATTGTCCAAAACTATTATGCAAATTATATGAAGTGTTTCACTTTATTTAAACTGTGTCCCAAGTACCTTCATATGAAGTTTGGACCACTGGTCAAATACTCTCACATGAAATACTTGGTGATATTAAATCATATTGAGAATTATTAAATAGTATGAGGTACTCTACCTCATTTAAATCATTTTCTCAAATGATGATGATGAATGGTTGACTTGGGTCAACATGATTTAATGTTGGATTGTTTGAGAATTTAAATCTTAAGAAGATTCAATGAGAGGAAATTATTTTCCTCAAGAACTAAATGGAAACTATCATTTACATATGTAATGAGAGGAAATTATGTTTCCTCAATAAAGAAAACCAATGCACCTAATGGTATTAAATGTGTGCCTAGCATAGTTTGTGTGAAGTGATGATGTGCTTAGTATAGCTCTTGAGCTTGTTGAGTGATTATACCTCGTATTCAAATTTAGACGCTAGCACCGGAGAATACCAGGAGGAGGAAGGATTCTACCAAGAGGAGGAAGAGGAGCACCTTGAGAACTACCAAGGCAAGCTAATATTCTTGCAAGTGCAAAGCTCTCTTGAGCAAGGCACCACTCCACTTTACTTGATGACAATAACCCTATCCCAAGTTTTACATTGCAAGTTTTTACTTGATTTATTTCAAGCTTACTTTTATAGTTAACTTTGGTCTAAGTATAGGGTAGAACAAGAGTATCAAACTTAGCCTAAGAAGCTTATGAGTTAAGTAGCACCCCTCATGATTAGTGCTAGTGCTAAATACTAAAACTTGACTACTCTAGATGGGAACATGTGACTTGAAATGAATTTGAAACCTTGGAATGATGATTCATTCCATTGAATGAATTTTAAAGGTGAATATGAATTGGAGAAGATAGTGATTTTTGATTTAAAACTGATATTGGTTTGGATGTGATACCTTTCCAATTTTTGAGTACCCCACAATACCTGATTATGGGTAGGGCTTAACTATAAATTTATACATCTTAGTATGGGTTCCCTCTGAACACACATCATAGGGGTTATGCCGAGGCTGCCTCCGTTGTTGAGAAATGATGTGAATTGAGGTGAATTGTACGGCCAAGCCCTGTGCAGTTCCCAGGTTGACAGTTGGTCTTCACTGGGAGGCCAAGCTCTGCAGATTGTAAACCTACTCGAATAGCCGTGTCCACGGTTACGGACGGTTGGAAAGGCCATACAGTTTCCGGTGTCAGATTCTTGAAAATGTTGGTGAAAGTGAATGGTGAATAGTGACTTGTTTTTGAATCACAACTTGAGTTGTGGGAATGACACTAATGTTCCCACTTGAGTTAGTTAGCACTTGAATAAGTCTTTGCTCAAATACTTGTGAACTAAAATTGGCTTTCTGCAAATAAACTAGAGCTTAGCACCCCTTACTAGAATTGTTAGCACTTACACTAGTATTAGTTTGCGAGTACTTAAAGTACTCACGGCTTTGTCCCTAGCTATTCAAATGGCCAGAGTATGAAGATGAATAGAACTACCAAGGAGACGACCAGCAAGACGCCTACGACAACTAGGAGTCTTCCGACGTCAAGCGTTCGCCTGTGGACTAGAGAGTCCGTTTATCTTTACGCTTCCGCTATGAACTTGTGTTTGTTCGTTGATCAATAGATCAACTATTTGTGTAATATGGATCATGTGATCTGAAGTTGTAAGACAATATGGGTTGTAATGAATGATGACTATGATACTTAACTATTATGCCTCGCAACAACAATATTCCTGGGATTGCGATGAATGACATAATAGGCATCTGGACTTAAAAATCCGGGTGTTGACAAGTTGGTATCAGAGCCATTGATTGACCTTAGGAGACCCTAGTTAGAATGGACGTTCAGAGAAACTTAACTTTGAAATCAAATGAAAATAATATTTATAAAAACTTACTCACACTCTTGTCTTTGAGGTCTTTTCAAAAATGGTTGAATCATGCTCTTTCTTGTTTGAATCTACTTAAAATTTTGACACACTTATTCACTCTCTAACTTACTTATCCATTTTGCTTTCAGATGGAGCCGAATGAACCCATCAACACCAAGTTCTAGCAGCTTGGGAATGGTGGAGACTTGATCTTTGAGCGCGACCTCAACGCCCTCTCGGACTTTCTTGAGCGCCCACACCCCGAGTTCCACGGGATTCAGGTGGACGACCAGCCCGGATGAGAGTTGCAGTGGATCATCACCGCTGACTTGAGGGGCAAGATGGAGCCTCCCACCTCGGAGAGGATCCTCTTCTCCTTCCGCGAGAGCAACTGGCTCGACGGACTTGCACGTGCCCTTCAGGAGGCACTTGCGCGTCTCTGTGGACAGAACGTGGTGCGCATCCTCGCTTCCCGCTTCGCGCATCTTGTGAGGCGTGATGCCATGGGAGTGCCCATGGAGCTGCAGTCTCACCCTGAGTTGAGGCACCACGCCGAGCATCTGGATTTCATGCTGTACCACATTCAGCAGGATCTGGACAACGCCCGCACGTACGCCAACCAGACTCACCTTGCACTGGCAACTCATGCTGATGCAATCAAGATCCTTGCCAAGGACCGCAAGAAGCTCCGCATACAGCGTGCCAAGAAGGACGCTACTATTGTGCGCCTTCGCGCCAAGATAGCATCCTTGGAGGCCACTGTCAAGGCTCAGGAGGATCAGCTGCAGGAGATGGAGGAGGAAGGAGAAGACATTCAGGGAGGTGGAGCCTTCCTAAGCGACGATGACGACTTTGAGGAGGACGAGTTCACCGAGGAGGAGGACTACGAGTTTCTGGAGGCCGCAGAGGATGGAATCATCCCCATCGATGTGGATGAAGAGACTGAGGAGTAGTTGCACTAGAGCACTTATGTAGGTGTGAGTTGTATCCCGCCTGTTGTATCGTAGCATGAGAAAATGGTTCTTAAAACCATGTGAAGTGTTAGTAATGTGTGTTGTTGAATGAATGAATGAATGTTTGTGTTTGTCATAAAAAGAATTCAAGTTTTAAATTTATGAACTTACTCAAAATAAACCATAGAAATTTCCCTCTTATCTCATGATCTTCTCTATGTTCACATGGCCCCTCCCAATCGCAACAACAACGATGTCATGATGCAACTGCTGCAAACCCTGATGGCTGGCAGGGAGACTGAAAGAGCTGAACGCCAAGCCAGCATCGCAGCACTGCAAAACCTTGCCAACCAAGGCCATGGAAATCATGACCACCCCGGATCCAAGCTCAAGAACTTCCAGAACACCTTCCCTCCGGTGTTTAGCAAGACCGAAGAACCCCTCGACGCCGACGACTGGCTCCAGACTATGGAGAATAACTTGGAAGTAGCCGGAGTGGAAGCCAACGAGAAGGTCTTGTTTGCAACCCATTACCTTGCCGGACCAGCCCGAGCCTGGTGGACTAGCACCCGTGCCATGAACGGAGGTCAAGTCATGACTTGGGCAGATTTCAAGTTCAGCAAGTACCATGTGCCCCGGGTCTTATCAAGAAGATGAGGGATGAGTTCCGTGAACTCAAGCAAGGACGGATGACGGTGGTAGAATACCGCGACAGGTTCCTTAAATTGTCAAGGTACGCCCCGACGACACCACCAGAAGAGGGGAGAGATTCTGAAACTGCATGATGAGATGCAGACTGTGCTGGTCAACATCCCTTTTGCTGACCTTGAAGCCTTAGTGGATTCCGCCATCCAGATGGAGGGCAAACTCAACCAAGCCAATGAGAACCGCAAACGCCGCATGATGCACCAGAGTGGGCCTAGCAATGCCCCGAAGTATCGCCCCAGCTCAAGCGGAGGTTTCATCCAGAGAAACAACAACAAACCCCAGATGCATACTTCACGCCCCGGTTATCAGAACCGGAGTGGAGGACACTCCCGGCCAGGAGGCCACCACAACAACAGCAACAACAACAACAACAACAACAACAACAACAACCACTACTGCAGAAAGCCTTATAGCCGCCTGATGTTTAGTGACAGGCAAAACTGTGCCTGTCACTAGTAAATATTCCTAGCGACAGGCAAGGATAAGCCTGTCACTAGTGCAAAATTCTAGCGACAGGTGGATAGAAGTGACTGTCACTACTAATTTTTTGTGAGACTAGCCGATTGAAAAAATTACGTAGTGACGGGTGTCTATAAATACCTGTCGCTGGTAGCAGACTGGTCGTAACTTTAGTACAGTACAAAAAAAATTTATGCACGTTTTCTTTTGACAGATTGGTCGTGGGATTTTGTAAGCTGACCACTAACCGCGTCCCCTTTTCTCCCTCTTTCTTTTCAGTCGTGCGCACTCAGCGGCGAGCGGTTCGGAGAGATCGTGGCCGGCGGCGAGCGACGAGCAGGTGAGCGGCGGCTATTCTCTGCGCGCTCCCGGTGTCGTCCGCTCCGACGTCGTTGGTGGCTGGAGTCAGCGGCGCCTTGGTCGGCCGACGGGATCGGCGGCAATGGCGGCATGGTGCAGAGGGTGGTGATTTCCGGCGGCGCTGCAGAGCCAGGGCGTTGGCATGCTGGTCGGGCAGAGGGGTAGGTGGTGGTTGAGGGTGGCATCAGGATTGGCCGCCTCCTCCGGATCCGCTCCGTCGCCTGCGCTACTCCGCGTGAAGTCCCAACACCGTCCGTGGTCAAGGTAGCCCGTACGAAATTCCACCATCGAGTCGCACGACCACCGCGGTTGGTGGGGCTCAAGAATCCAAGTTCAACCAGGAATGCAGGAGTTGAGGTGAGCTGACTTGCCCCCTTCTGTTACCTTCATACCATTCCCGATCCGTTGGATCTATTCTTCTTTGTTCCTACCCTGGTTCAGTGTTGTTCAGAATTGGAAGCGATGCCACCTGTTTTAGCCTGAAGTTTAGTGATAGTTTGCACGGTAGGTTTGATGCGTTTTTTGGTAGGGAAAATTGGTTTCGTGATGTCACAGAGATGGAGTAGAGATATGTTGAAACGATTCAGAAGAGGTACGATTCAGAAGAGGCACTAGAGCAATCTACTTCCTGGTGATAACGACAGTGTAGGATATTTCTAGGATGTCTTGTGATATGTCTTCCCCTATATGAGAGTGTAGAATAGTTCTTGCAATGAGGTGGAATCGTACTGATCCTCACCTAGCATGTCCATCTTCGCTGCATTTTTTTGTTTAGGCCGCTCTCAAACCAGGAGTAATCTTATATAGCATCAATCTTGATTGTTCGTTCAGGTTCTCACTTGTTATTGTTATGTAGCATCGACGAGATGGGTATGTGCTATTTTGGTGACTACCTTGTGATTATAACTAGGCACATGGGAATGTGATATGCGGTGACATTATTGTCACATGGTTATTTGTTTTAGTGCATGGTTGGGAATTTCTATTATAGTATAGTAGTGATATTCTTTAGGAGAAATCTGGAATAAAAGAAGATGCAGGCTCTCTATTTCATTCACTAGTTCTGTGAAGAATTATTGGTTTTGCTTGACACGTTCTTTTTTAGAATCCTTGCTGATCGTCGCAGGCTTGCGTCAGCCGGCGTTGGCACTCGGCATGGTGGGCTAGATGCAGCTCCGCAGTTTTGATGTCTGTCAAAGTCTCCTCAAAAGTGTTGGCACGCTGCGTGCGAGCAGCGAGAAGTAGTAGCAGACAATAGCTGCAATGTCGGTATCTCTCAGTGCCAGTTGCAAAGCAGCATCAAACTACTGGGTATGCATTTTGGATTATATTTCTTGATGCAGATATCGAGTGATAATTTGCTATTTACATCTCCGCTAAACTTTGGTTGCTGCTCTACATAATAAAATATTACTTTGGACTACTCATTTTCTAGCATGTGAGGTCAAGTTCTATGCCATCTGTGTAATTAAAGTAAAGAAAGAAGCACACTAGGCCTGATAGTAAATGGTATTTCTTGATTATTAGTTTACGCACCACTAACCAAAGTAGCAGTGCAATGACCACCTTAGCAAGCTAATTCTCTTGTTGCAGAACAAGAGCATAGCAGCTATACCAGAAACAACAAATGGAAGGAAGATATCTATAAAGCTCCTTGATAACAAAGATAGTAAGAAGTGGAATCTGCAACTACCGTGATAGGCATGCCAGTATTTCTGGAATGGTAACCAAAGTAATATTCAGAAGAACATATGAACACTTGGCTGTTCGTTCTTAAGAGTTAGAACCTGTTACTCCGTAGGCACTTCTTTTCTTCAGATATTCTTATTCTCTTGGCAATGCATCAACCCTGATAGAGATCATGATTTTTTCAGGGAGTAACCTTTGTCATGACAAGAAGCTTCTTGCACCCAAGTGTAGAGGTTATAGGCCTTACTGGAATTGGACACTTGGAGTACGTCAGCTAGTTTTCATGATTTTCATGCATAAGATCTTGCTTTTTCTTCTTTGTGTTGCATTTTCATTACCAGTCGTTGTTGAACCGTGAAGAGCTTTAACCAGGTCACTAAGTCAGGTGTCTGACGGTGGACTTGTCAAATACATGTCCAAGCATCTTTATGCTGACCGTAAATAGATTAAGCTGGTATGTCTAATATATCATAAAATCCAGCGTTACACGGTACAACTTTTTTGCCATTTATTTCTCTCATTGATGTTTTTGTCTCGCTTTTGTTTTGGTCTTGATTGATTGGTACAAGAGTAGTGGCCTACTGGAAGCCGAATGACCCCTAGAGTGACAGAGCGGTTGTTTTTCCCTTTGTGGCTTTCTTTCTCACCCTGCATTTGATTATTACCAAATGTTCAACCTCTGACCTATCTTCTGTCAAGTGTGCCATTGAATTAAGTACTCATCTTATCTCTGAATCGATGGATATTCTATCTCCAAATTGTCATACATAACATGAACTTTCTTCTGTGGCCTGGGCCTGGAGACAAACGTGACAATTATTGTTTTGGTATTGCACCAGTGGCTGTTTGAAGCATGAAGCGGTGATTCTAGAGGAGTGCTGCTAGGATGATGGCCTTCTGAATGTTAGATGAGGAACAGAGTTACATTTTGTCTATTTTTTCATGATGTTTGTTCATTGATTTCAGACTTAGTCTACAAATAGTTTGATACGATGTAGAAAATTCATAGGTACTATATTGATCTAGCTAGGTGTTTCAATTCCACCAAAGATGAGTATGTACTTGTGCACAATATGTATAAACTCGGCTCCATCACCTCTGGCATGTGGATAGTATTGACAAGGCGAATCATTAGAATGTGCATAAGTTGTTTTTGTAGAAAACATGTTAATTTTTTTTATTGCCGTCGACCGCAACCAGTGACATGCATCTGTTTTGCCTGTCACTGGAATACACATACTAGTGACAGGCATTTTGCCTGTCACTAGTAACCTCATACCAGTGACTAGTCATTAGTGACAGGCGTTGTGCCTGTCAGTAATGGGCCTTTTGAGCTTGTCACTAATGGCCTGTTCTGCAGTAGTGAACAACAACAACAACAACTTCAACCGCGCTCCGCCCAGAGCCCCCAACACCAACAACAACAACACCAACACGGCTCCAAGGACTGGGAGCAACGCCATCCCCATTGCAACCAAGGACAAGGCCACCAACACTTGTTATGAGTGTGGTGTAGTGGGACACTACTCCAACGAGTGCCCCAAGAGGCTCGCCAAGCTTGCAGGCAACCCCGCTGCCCCTGCTCAGCAGCAACGCCGTGTCTCCACCGGCAAGAAGTTCGCCCCCAACAACCCCAATAACCGCAACGGCCGTCTCTTCCACATGAACGCCGAAGAGGCCCAGGAAGCACCAGATGTTGTCTGGGTATGTTTTCTGTCAACTCCGTACCTGCCAGAGTGTTGTTTGATTCCGGAGCATCTCATTCTTTTGTCACCGAAGATTTTGCATCCACAAGTAAAATTCAACCTATCAGTTTGAAGCATCTTATGATAGTTCAGATTCCCAGATCAACCACCAAAGCCAGAAGAATCCATGAAGTAGATTTTTATGCCAATCTGATCATTCTGGGAACGAAAGGTTTGGAAGTCGTACTAGGAATGGACTGGATGTCAAAACATCATGGATTGATTGACTGTGCCAAGAAAGCCATCACCATGACTAGCAGCACCGGTATCCTAGTAGAACATGTATCTGAAAGATTACCCATAAAATTCACCTGCAACCAAAGTGTAGCTAAGCCAACTCTGGATCAGATCAGGGTCGTCTGTCGATACCATGATGTGTTTCCGGATGATCTACCCAGTATGCCCCCGGATCGGGATATCGAGTTCATCATCGAGTTAATCCCGGAACCGGACCTATAGCCCAGAGAGCCTATAGCATGAACCCGAGTTAGTGGGAAGAAGCAACTGGATGAACTGCTAGCCAAAGGTCTGATTCGACCAAGTGCGTCACCTTGGAGATCCCCAGTTTTGTTTGTGCATAAGAAGGACGGTGCCAGTCGTTTATGTACGGACTACCGTAAGCTTAACGATGTCACCGTCAAGAACAAGTACCCCCTACCCAAGATAGAAGACCTGTTCGATCAGTTGACCGGTGCCAAAGTGTTCTCTAAGATTGATCTTAGGACTGGTTATCATCAGCTGAAGATTCGCGCCACCGATATCCCCAAGACTGCCTTCACCACCAGATATGGGTTGTATGAGTACAATGGCATGTCGTTTGGATTAACCAATGCCCTAGCTTATTTCATGAACCTCATGAATAAGATCTTCATGAACTTTTTGGACAAGTTCGTCGTTGTCTTCATCGACGACATTCTTATCTACTCCAAGTCCGAAGAAGAACATGAACAACATTTGGAGACTGTCCTAGAAACCCTTAGACACCACCAGTTGTATGCCAAGTTCAGCAAATGCGAGTTTTGGTTGAAGGAAGTAGGATTTCTGGGACATATCTTGTCTGCAGGAGGAATTGCCGTGGATCCCGCCAAGATCAAAACCGTTACAGAATGGCAAGCCCCAACCACCCAAACCGAGGTCCGCGCTTTTCTTGGATTAGCCGGATATTACCGCAGATTTGTAGAAGGCTTTTCGAGCATCGCTCGACCAATGACCCAACTGTTGAAGAAGGACAAGAAGTTCGAATGGACTGACAAATGTGTAGAAAGTTTCCAACAACTCAAGAGTAGACTGACTTCAGCCCCAATCCTGATCATGCCGGACATCACCAAGCCATTTGACGTGTACTGCGACGCCTCCAAGATTGGTCTTGGATGTGTACTGATGCAAGAAGGCAAAGTGATATCATACCTGTCAAGACAACTGAAGCAGCATGAGCAGAATTATCCCACCCATGACTTAGAGCTTGCAGCCGTAGTCTTAGCCTTGAAAGTTTGGCGTCATTACCTCATGGGTAATCGATGCGAGATCTACTCCAACCACAAGAGCCTGAAATATATCTTCACCCAGAAGGAGCTGAATATGAGGCAGCGCAGATGGATAGAATTGATCAAGGATTACGACATGGAGATTCACTACCACCCGGCAAGGCCAATGTGGTGGGATGCTTTGAGTCGACTGCCGTGTCAGTTGAACTCCATGATTGCAATCGAGCAACCCAGCCTGTTTCAAGAGTTTGAGAAGTTTAGACTGGAACTTGTTAGTGAAGGATTCCTAGCCAGCATAGAGCTTCAACCCACCTTGATTAGTCAGATCAAGGAAGCCCAGAAAGGAAACGCTAGCATCGACGGGATCAAGAACCAAATAGCTGCAGGGAAAGCACCAGGATTCACCGTAGATGAAGCCGGAGTTCTTTGGTACAAAGGACACCTTTGTGTACCATCCGACTCTGAGTTGAAGCAAGTCATCCTGGAAGAAGCCCATGACACCCTTTACTCAATCCACCCCGGAGGTACCAAGATGTATCAAGATTTGAAGGAACAATTCTGGTGGCATGGAATGAAGAGAGAAATCGGAAGCTACATCGCCAAGTGTGATATCTGTCAGAGAGTCCAGGCGGAACATCAGCGACCCGCAGGACTGCTGCAACCGCTGCGATTCCAGAATGGAAGTGGGACTCCGTAGGAATGGACTTTATCACAGGTTTGCCCAAATCCAGCAAAGGAAATGATTCGATATGGGTAGTTGTCGATAGACTGACCAAGGTAGCTCATTTCATCCCAGTCAAGACCACATACCAAGGCCCAAAGTTAGCTGAGCTGTACATCTCTAGAATTGTCGCCCTGCACGGAACCCCGAAGTCGATAGTGTCAGATAGAGGATCATAATTCACCTCAAGATTCTGGCAGAAAGTGCATGAAGGACTAGGAACCTGTCTGAATTTCAGTACCGCCTATCATCCGCACACCGATGGACAGACATAAAGAGTCAACCAGATACTGGAGGACATGCTGAGAGCATGTGTACTGGAATATGGATCCAAGTGGGAAGACTGCCCTTACTTAGAATTCTCTTACAACAGCTACTAAGCCAGCTTACAGATGGTCCCCTTTGAAGCCTTGTACGGAAGGAAATGCCGTACCCCTCTGAATTGGTCGGAAGTCGAAGAAAGCCAAGTCTTTGGACCAGATGTTCTTCGTGAAGCCGAACAGAAAGTACACATGATCCGCGAGTACCTCAAGACGGCGCAATCAAGACAGAAGAGCTACGCCGACAAGAGACGCCGAGAGATGACCTTTGAGATCGGAGATTTTGTCTACCTCAAGGTATCCCCCCCTGAAGGGAATGCAGAGATTCCAGCTGAAAGGAAAACTTGCACCCCGATATGTCAGACCCTTCAAAGTTCTTAGTCACCGAGGTGAAGTATCTTATCAACTGGAGCTACCAGAAGAAATGTCGGCTGTGCACGACATGTTTCACATCTCACTCCTCCGGAAGTGCCTTGAAGTCCCCGAGAAGACCGAAGTGTTCAAGAACATCGATCACCGATCGGTGGACATCAACCAGGACTTGATGTACCGCGAAGTGCCGATTCGCATCCTGGAGGACGCTTACCGAACCACCCACACCCAAAGCATCAAGTTTCTGAAGATACAGTGGAGCAACCATACTGAAGATAAAGCCACTTGGGAACGCGAAGACTTCATGAAGAAGGAGTACCCAGATCTCTTTAGTACCTAACTTTCTTTTAGATCTCGGGACGATATCTTTTGTAAGGGGGAAGGGTTTGTAACATCCCAAAATTTCAATAAAGGAAAGAAGAAGAATTCCAGAGATCCAAATTTCAGAACCAACAAAAACTTTTATTTGCATATAGTGCCATGCATAGGACTTGTGCATTTGAGTGATATGCCATGATGATTGTTATTGTGTTATTGTGCTAAACCCTAAAACCCTAAGGTGATCAAGTGAAGATCACAAATCAAATAAAATAAAAGAGAAAGAAATCAAATAAGAAAACCCTAATACCCTCACATATGGTTTAGGTCATTTTTACAAATCTTTACCCTAGACCATTCTGGTCTTCACCATTAGTTATATTATGTTACTAAACACTGATTACAACTTTTGGAATCAAAGAAATACAAATCAAAGCAAATTCAAACTCAAATGGTGATCACATGGAATGATGGTCAAATCTGCCATTTATATTCTGGTCACTACTTTGAGCCCTTGCATTTCAAGTTTTTCAAACTAAACTTTCCCAATTCTTTGCATGTCATCCAAGAGCACTTCAAGGTGAACAACTTTGGTAAAGACCACCATGCCAAAATCATCTTGGATCAAAAGCTATGCTCATGCAAAGTTGAGACTTTTTAACATGTGCAACAATCTCACACTTTGCAAATTTGCATTTCTTTGATTTTTAAAATTCCACCACCACTGGTATTTGTCTCTGGTCTGTTATAACTCAACCAAACCAACAAATTTCAAATTTTGAAACCATTGGAGCTCAACCAAATTTGAGCAAAATTTGCAATTTGCAAATATGGAATAAATGCAAACACTATTTCAAATAGTGCACTAAGCTAACCTACTGCCCCCAAACTACTCCACTCTGTCCCCTGGTTCCCTCTCTCTCTCTTGCTTGCATAGTAACCCTAGGAGAAACCCTATGGAGGCAAAGACATGGCCATGCCGGCCCATGCCGGCCATGTTCCCCCTCTCTTCTCTCCCTTCATCACCAGCCCTGGCCACCGTGCCAATTCTCTCCACCTCACCCTACTGCACCCGCCTATGCACGCCCTGGTCAAGGAGTAGCACGACAGCCGCCGGACGATGCGCGCCCAGAACGGCCAGCCATGCCGCCCGCGTCGCACAAGTACGCCACGGACACGCACTGGCCACGCGCCGCGCCACCACCTCACTCACGCCCTGGACCCCCTCTCGACGCGTTGAGCATCACCGTGACAGCACGATCCCTCAAGACACGCGCAAGACACCGACCTATGCTCGCCGTCGCCGGAGACGAGAGCGAAACGCCGCCACGGACACCGCCAGACATGGAAGCGACCCGACCAGGTTTGGCACCGCCTAAGCTAGCTGTCGCCGCCTGGAGGACCGCCATGATGCCCTGAACAGCATGCCTCCCTCGCCTAGCTCGCTAGACCGCCAGAAACGCCGCGCCCTTGTCACCCTCGCCACAGCGCCACGACCAACCTCGCACCTATAAAAGGAGGCATCGCCTCGACGATTCCTTCACACCGCCACACTTCCCTCTCCTTCCTCGACTTCCTAGCCACCTCGCCGCTCCACATTGACCCCTGGAGCTCACCAATTGCAACCTCACTGCCGCGCTCCGCCGCAGAAGATCGCCGGAGTTGGAGGCCATCCCCGGAGACGCCACTGCTACAGGCTGCTTCGCCGTCGTCCACCACTTCCTCGCGCATACTGCCAGCCATCGCCGGACCTCTGGTTAGCCCTCCGACCCCCTAGGTTCGCCGCCAGAGACGCGGGTTCTCATCAGAGAAGACGATGAACATCGGCCGTCGATCTGGTTTTTAATCCAACGCACCACACTGCCCCGTACCGCTTCGGGTTTAAATAGCCGCTGACGGGTGGCCCCCACCCTGTCAGCAAGCCCACACGCACTAGATGCGTTGCTGGGCCGATTTTCGTTAATTCAAACCGTTTCAGCCCACTTTCGTTTCCCGTCGGCCCTTTTATTCAAATCCAGTTTAATTAAATTCAAACCAAATTCAATACTGGACCTGACCTTGAAATTCAATAGAATCTGTTTGGCTTGGCCAAATTTAGCAAATTTGAAGTTGTTGGAAAGCTACTGAAAAGATCTACGACTTGCCACTGGTCTTACTGTGGGATTTATTGTAGAACTAAAGTGACAAATAGATTAAGTCAGAGACTTTTGCACATTCAATTAAATCTTAAAAATCAACCAAAATTGATATTTAGTTAATTCCAACTCTAATAGCTCACAATTCACTTACACTAATTGTTTATTCAACAAAATGGTGTGGTCACTTTGAATGATCATGCCCTAGTGGAAATAATGGACTATATGGCTAGTTTACTTAAGTGATATTGTCCAAAACTATTATGCAAATTATATGAAGTGTTTCACTTTATTTAAACTGTGTCCCAAGTACCTACATATGAAGTTTGGACCACTGGTCAAATACTCTCACATGAAATACTTGGTGATATTAAATCATATTGAGAATTATTAAATAGTATGAGGTACTCTACCTCATTTAAATCATTTTCTCAAATGATGATGATGAATGGTTGACTTGGGTCAACATGATTTAATGTTGGATTGTTTGAGAATTTAAATCTTAAGAAGATTCAATGTGAGGAAATTATTTTCCTCAAGAACTAAATGGAAACTATCATTTACATATGTAATGAGAGGAAATTATTTTTCCTCAATAAAGAAAACCAATGCACCTAATGGTATTAAATGTGTGCATAGCATAGTTTGTGTGAAGTGATGATGTGCTTAGTATAGCTCTTGAGCTTGTTGAGTGATTATACCTCGTATTCAAATTTAGACGCCAGCACCGGAGAATACCAGGAGGAGGAAGGATTCTACCAAGAGGAGGAAGAGGAGCACCTTGAGAACTACCAAGGCAAGCTAATATTCTTGCAAGTGCAAAGCTCTCTTGAGTAAGGCACCACTCCACTTTACTTGATGACAATAACCCTATCCCAAGTTTTACATTGCAAGTTTTTACTTGATTTATTTCAAGCTTACTTTTATAGTTAACTTTGGTCTAAGTATAGGGTAGAACAAGAGTATCAAACTTAGCCTAAGAAGCTTATGAGTTAAGTAGCACCCCTCATGATTAGTGCTAGTGCTAAATACTAAAACTTGACTACTCTAGATGGGAACATGTGACTTGAAATGAATTTGAAACCTTGGAATGATGATTCATTCCATTGAATGAATTTTAAAGGTGAATATGAATTGGAGAAGATAGTGATTTTTGATTTAAAACTGATATTGGTTTGGATGTGATACCTTTCCAATTTTTGAGTACCCCCACAATACCTGATTATGGGTAGGGCTTAACTAGAAATTTATACATCTTAGTATGGGTTCCCTCTGAACACACATCATAGGGGTTATGCCGAGGCTGCCTCCGTTGTTGAGAAATGATGTGAATTGAGGTGAATTGTACGGCCAAGCCCTGTGCAGTTCCCAGGTTGACAGTTGGTCTTCACTGGGAGGCCAAGCTCATGGGGAGAGGTGCCTATACTAGGATTTGTAAGTGAAAGGTTATGGTTGATGATCCGCGTACTATGTTACGATGATTCAGGGTTATCCCGACGGATGAAATCAAATGTTGTGGCACAAGTGTGCAACCTCGGTAAACCTAGTCGAATAGCCGTGTCCACGGTTACGGATGGTTGGAAAGGCCATACAGTTTCCGGTGTCAGATTCTTGAAAATGTTGGTGAAAGTGAATGGTGAATGGTGACTTGTTTTTGAATAACAACTTGAGTTGTGGGAATGACACTAATGTTCCCACTTGAGTTAGTTAGCACTTGAATAAGTCTTTGCTCAAATACTTGTGAACTAAAATTGGCTTTCTGCAAATAAACTATAGCTTAGCACCCCTTACTAGAATTGTTAGCACTTACACTAGTATTAGTTTGCGAGTACTTAAAGTACTCACGGCTTTGTCCCTGGCTATTCAAATGGCCAGAGTATGAAGATGAACAGAACTACCAAGGAGACGACCAGCAAGACGCCTACGAAAACTAGGAGTCTTCCGACGTCAAGCGTTGGCCTGTGGACTAGAGAGTCCATTTATCTTTACGCTTCCGCTATGAATTTGTGTTTGTTCGTTGATCAATAGATCCTGAAGTTGTAAGACAATATGGGTTGTAATGAATGATGACTATGATACTTAACTATTATGCCTCGCAACAACAATATTCCTGGGATTGCGATGAATGACATAATAGGCATCTGGACTTAAAAATCCGGGTGTTGACAGTGCACCTACTTCATATTGGAAATACTAGAAAACCAATGTAGAAAAAACAAAATAATCTTGTTATCCACGAGGAAGTTCAACTACTTGACGCTGAGAAGTATAAGTATTCGACATGAGCAGTACGCCTGCTTAATATATGAAGTACAAGAAAAACGAGAAAATCCAGATGTACAAAAACATGTAATCTGGTCATCCGCGAGGAAGTTCAAATGCTAGACACAGATAAGTACAACCATTTAACACGAGCAGTACAAGCAGTTATTATAGGAAGTAAAAGAAAACCAACAAAATCCAAATCTAGAAAAAACATAAAAAAAATCCCGCCATATGTGAGGAAGTTCAAATAGTTGATGCGGAGAAGTGCAACCATTCAACACGAGCAGTACACCCGCTTAATATAGGAAGTACAAGAAAACCGACAAAATCCAAATGTACAAAAAACAAAAATAATCCCGTCACCCGCGAGGAAGTTCATATACTTGAAAACGAGAAGCACAACCATTCGACACGAGCAGTGCACCCACGTAATATAGAAAAGTACAAACCTAACAAAGTCCAAATGTAGAAAAAACAAAATAATCCCGTCATCTGCGAGAAAGTACGTGCAGTGATTCCGAGAAGTACATGCGGGGACAACAGGAAGTACAAGCGGTAATTACATGAATTAAAAGTGTTCAAAGAAAAATACTCCCACCTAAGTTCACATAGGAAAAAACAATAATAATCCCATCACCCGTAAAGAAGTTCATATACTTGACAATGAGAAGTACAACCATTCAACACGAGCAATACACCCACTTAATATAGGAAGTATAAGAAACCTGACAAAGTCCAAATGTAGAAAAAACAAAATAATCCCGTCATCTGCAAGGAAGTACGAGCAGTGATAGTGAGAAGTACAGGCAGACAACAGTAAGTACAAGCGGTAATTACATGAAGAAAATACCCCCACATAAGTTCACATAGCAACATTGTGAAGTTCAAATATTAAGATCCGGGAAGTGCAGAATCTCTTAAAATAGAATATAGGGACAATCTAACATTATCATTTTGAAGCACACATGCTAGTTTTTGTAAAACACACTAGTATCAAAACATTTACAGGAAGTACAACCACGAAGGCCAAGCAGTACAAGTGATGGGTTCGTTGCATAGAAAACAAAAAATTTCTACCGCAAAGACGAATAAATCCAAGATCTAATCTATGGAAAAGCCAAGATCTAATCTACAAGATCGGAGCAACGAGATGGAGATGAGACTAACCCTCGAAGATTCCATAGCCTACGAGATTAATCTCGTTGTTGGTGTAGACGATCGTCCCCGATGCTGCAATCCGGCAGCGCGTACGGTGTCGATGAAGCCCTTCCTCTCCCCGTTCCAGCGGGCAGCGGAGTGTGGTAGATCTCCTCCAAGTTCCAGCAGCACGACGGCGTGGTGGTGGTGGTGGAGGAAGAAAAGTTGCAGGGCTTCGGCTAAGCCGGAGCAGCATATGGTGGAGGAGAGAGGCTGCCAGAGGGGGAGATAATGGGATGGGATGGCCGGCCACCCCCTCCCCTCTTTATATAGGGGGCCAGGTCGATGGGGTGGTCCCCTTTCCCATCTAGGGTTAGGGGGCGGCAGCCAAGTGGGGGGGAAGAGGGATTTCTTCCCCCCAAGTTGATCCCCCCTAGGGTTTTGGGGAAACCCTAGGGGTTTGGCCGGCTGTGCCTTGAGGGGCATGTGCCCTTGGCCCATTAGGCTAGGGAGCACCCCCTCAGCCCATGCTAGGCCTCCTAGGGTCGTGCGCCCACTGGTGGGACCCCGGAACCTTCTAGAACCTTCCCGGTCATCCACCGGAAAAAATCCGAACTTTTCCGAAACCTAGAAATCAACTTCCCTTATGTGAATCTTATTCTCCGGACTATTCCGGACCTCCTCGTGACTGGATCCCATCCGAGACTCGAACAAACTTTGTCTCCATACCATATTCAAATCTACTTATGCGACATCGAACCTTAAGCGTCACCCTACGGTTCGTGAACTATGCAGACATGGTTGAGACTCCTCTCCGAGCAATAACCAATAGCGGGATCTGGAGATCCATAATGGCTCCCACATTATCAACGATGACTTAGTGATCGATTGAACCATTTACATACGATGCTGATTCCCTTTGTCACACGATATTTTACTTGTCCGAGGTTCGATCATCGGTATCTCCATACCTTGTTCAACCTCGTTACTGATGACCCACAAGTATAGGGGATCGCAACAGTCTTCGAGGGAAGTAAAACCGAAATTTAATGATTCGACACAAGGGGAGGTAAAGAATACTTATAAGCCTTAACAACTGAGTTGTCAATTCAGCTGCACCTGGAAAAGCACTAGTAACAAGGGTGATGTGAAAGCAGCAGTAATATGAGAGCAGTAGTAACAGTAACACAGCATGTAACATCCCAAATTTCAAATAAAGGAAGAAGAACAAATCCAATTATCCAAATTTCAGAACCAACAAAAACTTTGACTTTGCATATAGTACCCTGCATAGGACTTGTGCATTTTGAGTGATATGCCATGATGATTGTTATTTTGTATATGTGATGAACTCCAAAATCCTAGAGTGATCAAGTGATCATCATAAATCAAATCCATCAAAGAGAGAAAGAAATCAAATATTATAAAAACCCTAAAAACCCTAACATATGGTCTATGTCATTTTTGTAAATTTGGCCCTATACCCATTTGATCTTCACCAACAATTGTAATATGATATTAAAGAGTAATTACAACTTTGGGGATCAAAGATATACCATTTAAACCAAATTCAAAATTGAAAATATGATCACATGAGATAATGGTCATTTCTGACTTTTATAGTCTGGTCACTACTTTGAGCCTCTCTATTTCAAAATATCTAAACTAAACCAAACCAACTCTTGGCATGTCATCCAAGTACACAACAAGGTGAACAACTTTTGTAAAGACCATGATACCAAATTCACTTTGGATCACAAGATATGAGCATGCAAAGATGAGACATTGAAACAGATTCAACAATCTCATTTTTCAAATTTTGATCAAACTTTGCTGCCCCTTGACCATTTCTTGGCTCAACCAAGTCCCCTGGACATCATTCTACCTAACCCATGCAAGAACACGCCATGGACACGACCAGATCATGGCCGGCCATGGCCATGCCGGCCACGTCGCCCCTCGACACGCCTCCCCTCTTTTCTCTCCACCATAGCCACGGCCACCATGTCCAACGTGTAGCCCCCAACCTGCTGAGATCGCCCGTACTCGCCGTCGATCGCGAGGACGCCGACAAGCCCCGGACGACGCGCGCCCAGGTACGTGATGTCTACGGGTGCTTCTATTCTTGTAGACAGTGTTGGGCCTCCAAGAGCAGAGGTTTGTAGAACAGCAGCAAGTTTCCCTTAAGTGGATCACCCAAGGTTTATCGAACTCGGGGAGGAAGAGGTCAAAGATATCCCTCTCAAGCAACCTGCAACCACAAAGCAAGAAGTCTCTTGTGTCCCCAACACACCAAATACACTTGTCAGATGTATATGTGCACTAGTTCGGCGAAGAGATAGTGAAATACAAGTAATATTGATGTATATGAGTGGTAATAGCAATCTGAATAAAATATGGCAGCGAGTAAACATGCAACAAAACAGTAAGTAAACGGTGTTTGCGGTATTGGAAACAAGGCCTAGGGATCATACTTTCACTAGTGGACACTCTCAACATTGATCGCATAATAAATACTTCTTCTCATATGTGCTACATACACTCTTGTTTGATAATGAACATCATTCGTTGCGTAGGATTACACGAACCCTCAATGCCGGAGTTAACAAGCTCCACAACATTCGATATTCATGTTTAAGTAACCTTAGAGCATAATAGATCTTTGCAAGATAAACCAAGAACTAACATAGTGCACACACTGTCCACATTACACTATGAAGGAGGAATAGATCACATCAATACTATCATAATGATAATTAACTCCACAATCTACAAGAGATCATGATCATAGCCTACGACAAGAACCACACGGTGCACGCACTAATCACCTTTACACACGTGGAGGAGGAATAGACTACTTTAATAACATCACATGAGTAGCACACAACTAGTAGCGATACAAAGCTCATCATATGGATCTCAATCATGTAAAGCAGCTCATGAGATCATTGTATTGAAGTACGAGAGAGATTAACCACATAGCTACGGTAGAGCCCTCAGCCCAGGGGAGAACTACTCCCTCCTCATCATGGGAACAGCGATGGCGGTGAAGATGGCGGTGGAGACGGCGGGGCAATTCCCCGTCCCGGCGGCGTGCGAACAGAGACTTCTGTCCCTCGAATCTTGATTTCGCGATGGCAGCGGCTCTGGAAGGTTTTCTCCGTATTGTGGCTCTCCGTCGGTGTTTTTAGGTCAGAGAGGCTTAAATAGGCGAAGAGAGGGAGTCGGAGGGGCCACGGGCTGCCCACACCCTAGGGGGCGCCCCTGGCCCGCGCCGGGGTGTGGTGTGGGGCCCCCCAGCTCCCCTCTCATCCTCCTCCGGTGCTATGGAAGCTTCCGGGAAAAATAGGAACACAGGCGGTGATTTCGTCCGATTCCGAGAATATTTCGTTACTAGGATTTCGAAACCAAAAACAGGAACTGGCACTTCGGCATCTTGTTAATAGGTTAGTTCCGGAAAATGCGTAAATACGACATATAATGTGCATAAAACATGTAGGTATCATCAATAAAGTAGCATGGAACATAAGAAATTATCGATACGTTGGAGACGTATCGCATCCCCAAGCTTAGTTCTGCTCGTCCCGAGCAGTAAAACGATAACAAAGATAATTTCTGAAGTGACATGCCATCATAACCTTGATCATACTATTGTAAAGCACATGAGATGAATGCAGAGATTCGAAGCAATAATGAAGATAATGAGTAAACAAATGAATCATATAACAAAGACTTTTCATGAATAATACTTTCAAGACAAGCATCAATGAGTCTTGCATAAGAGTTAACTCATAAGCAATAAATTCTTAGTAGAAAGCTTTGAAACAACACAAAGGAAGATATAAGTTTCAGCGGTTGCTTTCAACTTTAACATGTATATCTCATGGATAATTGTCAACACAAAGTAATATAACAAGTGCAATAGGTAAACATGTAAGAATCAATGCACACAATTTACACAAGTGTTTGCTTCTAAGATAGAAAGAATAGGTAAACTGACTCAACAATAAAGTAAAATAATGGTCCTTCAAAGAGGAAAGCATCGATTGCTATATTTGTGCTAGAGCTTTGATTTTGAAAACATATAGAGAGCATAAAAGTAAAGTTTGGAGAGGTGTTTGTTGTTGTCAACGAATGGTAGCGGGCACTCTAACCCCCTTGCCAGACAAACCTTCAAAGAGCGGCTCCCATTTTATTTTATTTTTGGGTGGCACTCCTTCCAACCTTTCTTTCACAAACCATGGCTAACCGAATCCTCGGGTGCCTGCCAACAATCTCATACCATGAAGGAGTGCCTTTTTATTTTAGTTTTATTATGATGACACTCCTCCCCACCTTTGCTTTCTCAAGCCATGGCTAACCGAATCCTTCGGGTGCCGTCCAACAATCACATACCATGGAGGAGTGTCTATTTTAGTTAATTAATTTGGGACTGGGAATCCCATTGCCATCTCTTTTTGCAAAATTATTGGATAAGCGGATGAAGCCACTAGTCCATTGGTGAAAGTTGCCCAACAAGATTGAAAGATAAACACCACATACTTCCTCATGAGATATAAAACATTGACACAAATCAGAGGTGATAAATTTTGAATGGTTTAAAGGTAGCACTCAAGCAATTTACTTTGGAATGGCGGAGAAATAACATGTAGTAGGTAGGTATGGTGGACACAAATGGCATGAATATTGGCTCAAGTATTTGGATGCATGAGAAGTATTCCCTCTCGATACAAGGTTTAGGCTAGCAAGGTTATTTGAAGCAAACTCAAGTATGAAATGGTGCAGCAAGACTCACATATAAACATATTGTAAGCATTATAAGACTTTACATCGTCTCCTTGTTGTTCAAACACCTCAACCAGAAAATATCTAGACTTAGAGAGACCAATCATGCAAACCAAATTTTAACAAGCTCTATGTAATTATTCATTAATGGGTACAAGGTACATGATGCAAGAGCTTAAACAAGATCTATATAAGCACATGATGCTGTCCAGGACTGGCGCGGGGTTGACGAGGGAGGAAATCCCTTTGTGTAGCTTTCTGGTCCCCGGCAACGGCGCCAGAAAAGTGCTTGATGTCTACGTTCCCCCTCCTTTCCTGTAGAAGTGTTGGGCCTCCAAGTGCAGAGGTTTGTAGAACAGCAGCAAGTTTCCCTTAAGTGGATTACCCAAGGTTTATCGAACTCAGGGAGGAAGAGGTCAAAGATATCCCTCTCATGCAACCCTGCAACCACAAAGCAAGAAGTCTCTTGTGTCCCCAACACACCAAATAGGTGCACTAGTTCGGCGAAGAGATAGTGAAATACAGGTGGTATGAATATATATGAGCAGTAGCAACGGTGCCAGAAAATAGCTTGTGGCGTGTAGTTGATGGTGGTAGTATTGCAGAGTAGTAACACAGTAAAACATAAACAAGCAGTAGTAACTCAGCGTATTTAGGAACAAGGCCTAGGGATTACACTTTCACTAGTGGACACTCTCAACATTGATCACATAACAGAATAGATAAATGCATACTCTACACTTTTGTTGGATGATGAACACATTGCGTAGGATTACACGAACCCTCAATGCCGGAGTTAACAAGCTCCACAATAATGCTCATGTTTAAGTAACCTTAAGTGTAAGATAGATCAAAACGACTAAACCAAGTACTAGCATAGCATGCACACTGTCACCTTCATGCATATGTAGGAGGAATAGATCACATCAATATTATCATAGCAATAGTTAACTTCGCAATCTACAAGAGATCATGATCATAGCATAAACCAAGTACTAACACGGTGCACGCACTGTCACCTTTGCACACATGCAGGAGGAATAAAACTACTTTAATAACTTTGCTAGAGTAGCACATAGATAGTAGTGATACAAAACTCATATGAATCTCAATCATGTAAGGCAGCTCATGAGATCATTGTATTGAGGTACATAGGAGAGAGATTAACCACATAGCTACCGTACAGCCCCGAGCCTCGATGGAGAACTACTCCCTCCTCATGGGAGCAGCAGCGGTGATGAAGATGGCGGTGGAGATGGCAGCGGTGTTGATGGAGAAGCCTTCGGGGCACTTCCCCGCTCCTGCGGGAACAGAGACTCCTGTCCCAGGATCTTGGCGCGACGGCGGCGGCTCTGGAACTTTTCTCGTATCGTGGCTTCCTCTGTAAGGGGTTTCGATGCAGGGGCTTTATATAGGCGAAGAGGCGGCGTCGGAAGGTCGAAGAGGCGGCCAGGGGGTAAGGCGGCGCGGGCCAACCCTAGGCCGCGCCGGCCCTCTGGTGGGCTGTGGCCCCCGGTCCTTCCCGGGTGGGAAGCTTCGTGGAAAAATAGGAACCTGGGCGTTGATTTCGTCCGATTCCGAGAATATTTCGTTACTAGGATTTCTGAAACCAAAAACAGAAGAAAACAGGAACTGGCACTTCGGCATCTTGTTAATAGGTTAGTTCCAGAAAATGCATAAATATGACATATAATGTGCATAAAACATGTAGGTATCATCAATAAAGTAGCATGGAACATAAGAAATTATCGATACGTTGGAGACGTATCAGCATCCCCAAGCTTAGTTCTGCTCGTCCCGAGCAGGTAAAACGATAACAAAGATAATTTCTTAAGTGACATGCCATCATAACCTTGATCATACTATAAACACATGTAATGAATGCAGCGATCAAAACAATGGTAAATGACATGAGTAAACAAATGAATCATAAAGCAATGACTTTTCATGAATAACACTTTCAAGACAGGCATCAATAAGTCTTGCATAAGAGTTAACTCATAAAGCAATAATTTAAAGTAAAGACGTTGAAACAACACAAAGGAAGATTAAGTTTCAGCGGTTGCTTTCAACTTATAACATGTATATCTCATGGATAGTTGTCAATGCAAAGTAATATAACAAGTGCAATATGCAAGTATGTAGGAATCAATGCACAGTTCACACAAGTGTTTGCTTCTTAAGGTGGAAGGAGATAGGTAAACTGACTCAACAATAAGGTAAAAGAATGGTCCTTCAAAGAGGAAAGCATCGATTGCTATATTTGTGCTAGAGCTTTGATTTTGAAAACATATAGAGAGCATAAAAGTAAAGTTTTGAGAGGTGTTTGTTGTTGTCAACGAATGGTAATGGGCACTCTAACCCCCTTGCCAGACAAACCTTCAAAGAGCGGCTCCCATTTTATTTTGTTTTTGGGTGGCACTCCTTCCAACCTTTCTTTCACAAACCATGGCTAACCGAATCCTCGGGTGCCTGCCAACAATCTCATACCATGAAGGAGTGCCTTTTTATTTTAGTTTTATTATGATGACACTCCTCCCCACCTTTGCTTTCTCAAGCCATGGCTAACCGAATCCTTCGGGTGCCGTCCAACAATCACATACCATGGAGGAGTGTCTATTTTTGTTAATTAATTTGGGACTGGGAATCCCATTGCCAGCTCTTTTTGCAAAATTATTGGATAAGCGGATGAAGCCACTAGTCCATTGGTGAAAGTTGCCCAACAAGATTGAAAGATAAACACCACATACTTCCTCATGAGCTATAAAACATTGACACAAATCAGAGGTAATAACTTTTGAATTGTTTAAAGGTAGCACTCAAGCAATTTACTTTGGAATGGCGGAGAAATACCATGTAGTAGGTAGGTATGGTGGACACAAATGGCATAGTGGTTGGCTCAAGGATTTGGATGCATGAGAAGTATTCCCTCTCGATACAAGGTTTAGGCTAGCAAGGTTATTTGAAGCAAACTCAAGTATGAAATGGTGCAGCAAGACTCACATATAAACATATTGTAAGCATTATAAGACTTTACACCGTCTCCTTGTTGTTCAAACTCAATACTAGAAATTATCTAGACCTTAGAGAGACCAATTATGCAAACCAAATTTTAGCATGCTCTATGTATTTCTTCACTAATAGGTGCAAAGTATATGATGCGAGAGCTTAAACATGAGCACAACAATTGCCAAGTATCACATTATCCAAGACATTTTACCAATTACTACATGTAGCATTTTCCAATTCCAACCATATAACAATTTAACGAAGAGGAAACTTCGCCATGAATATTATGAGCTAAGAACACATGTGTTCATACGAACCAGCGGAGCGTGTCTCTCTCCCACACAAGGATGAACTTATTCAGAGAACTAAGATAACAAAACAAAAACAAAAATAAAAGCACACAGACGCTCCAAGTAAAATACATAGGATGTGACCGAATAAAAATATAGTTTCACTAGAAGAAACCTGATAAGTTGTCGATGAAGAAGGGATGCCTTGGGCATCCCCAAGCTTAGATGCTTGAGTCTTCTTGAAATATGCAGGGATGAACCACGGGGCATCCCCAAGCTTAGACCTTTCACTCTTCTCGATCACATTATATCACCCTCTTCTATTGACCCTTGAAAACTTCGCCACACCAAACTTCAAGCAAACTCATTAGAGGGTTAGTGCATCATTAATAATTCACACATTCAGAGGTGACACAATCATTCTTTTCACTTCTGGACATTGCATAATGCTACTGGACATTAATGGATCAAAGAAATAAATCCAACATAGCAAAAGAGGCAATGCGAAATAAAAGGCAGAATCTGTCAAAAACAGAACAGTCCGTAAAGACGAATTTATAAATGGCACCAGACTTGCTCAAATGGAAAAACTCAAAACTAATGAAAGTTGCGTACATATCTGAGGATCACGCTCGTAAATTGGCAGATTTTTTCGAATTTTCTACAGAGAACTATGCCCAGATTCGTGACAGACAGCAATGCTGTTTCTGCGCAGCAATCCCAAATATAACATCAACTTTGACATAGAAACTTTACTTGGCACAACAAAACACAAAACTAAGATAAGGAGAGGTTGCTACAGTAGTAAACAACTTCCAAGACACAAATATAAAACAAAGTACTGTAGTAAAATAACACATGGGTTATCTCCCAAGAAGTTCTTTCTTTATAGCCATTAAGATGGGCTCAGCAGTTTTAATGATGCACTCGCAAGAAATAGTATTTGAAGCAAAAGAGAGCATCAAGAGACAAATTCAAAACACATTTAAGTCTAACATGCTTCCTATGCATAGGAATCTTGTAAATAAACAAGTTCATGAAGAGCAAAGTAACAAGCATAGGAAGATAAAACAAGTGTAGCTTCAAAAATTTCAGCACATAGAGAGGCATTTTAGTAACATGAAAATTTCTACAACCATATTTTCCTCTCTCATAATAACTTTCAGTAGCATCATGAGCAAACTCAACAATATAACTATCACATAAAGCATTCTTATCATGAGTCTCATGCATAAAATAATTACTACTCCCAACATAAGCATAATCAATTTTATTAATTGTAGTGGGAGCAAATTCAACAAAGTAGCTATCAAATATAGGAGGTATATTGTAATCATAATCAAATTTATCCTCCATAACAGGTGGTAACAAAAGACTACTATCATTATAATCATCATAAATAGGAGGCAAAGTATCATCAAAGTAAATTTTCTCCTCAATGCTTGGGGGGCTAAAAATATCATGCTCATCAAAGCCAGCTTCCCCAAGCTTAGAATTTTCCATAGCACTAGCAACAATGGTGTTCAAAGCATTCATACTAATAACATTCTCATTATCATGCATATAAAGTTCCATGGGTTTTTTAATTCTTTCTTCAAACACATCATGTCCTAATTCAAGATAAAGTTCATAAAGATCTCTCATATTTTTGTTGTTTTCCATTATGCCTAACTAGTGTAAACAAGAAACCAAATGTCGCAATTGCGAGTCTAAAGGAAATAGCTTCGAGTACTTACAATGGCGCCGGAAAATAGTAGCCGAGATCCGGAGTGTGAGTACCTTTTACCTTTCCTCCCCAACGGCGCCGAAAAAGTGCTTGATGCCAGGACTGGCGCGGGGTTGACGAGGGAGGAAATCCCTTTGTGTAGCTTTCTGCAACGGCGCCGAAAAGTGCTTGATGTCTACGTTCCCCCTCCTTTCGTAGACAGTGTTGGGCCTCCAAGAGAGAGGTTTGTAGAACAGCAGCAAGTTTCCCTTAAGTGGATTACCCAAGGTTTATCGAACTCGGGAGGAAGAGGTCAAAGATATCCCTCTCATGCAACCCCAAACCACAAAGCAAGAAGTCTCTTGTGTCCCCAACACACCAAATAGGTGCACTAGTTCGGCGAAGAGATAGTGAAATACAGGTGGTATGAATATATATGAGCAGTAGCAACGGTGCCAGAAAATAGCTTGGCGTGTAGTTGATGGTGGTAGTATTGCAGCAGTAGTAACACAGTAAAACGAAACAAGCAGTAGTAACTCAGCGGTATTTAGGAACAAGGCCTAGGGATTACACTTTCACTAGTGGACACTCTCAACATTGATCACATAACAGAATAGATAAATGCATACTCTACACTTTTGTTGGATGATGAACACATTGCGTAGGATTACACGAACCCTCAATGCCGGAGTTAACAAGCTCCACAATAATGCTCATGTTTAAGTAACCTTAAGTGTAAGATAGATCAAAACGACTAAACCAAGTACTAGCATAGCATGCACACTGTCACCTTCATGCATATGTAGGAGGAATAGATCACATCAATATTATCATAGCAATAGTTAGCAATCTACAAGAGATCATGATCATAGCATAAACCAAGTACTAACACGGTGCACGCACTGTCACCTTTGCACACATGCAGGAGGAATAAAACTACTTTAATAACTTTGCTAGAGTAGCACATAGATAGTAGTGATACAAAACTCATATGAATCTCAATCATGTAAGGCAGCTCATGAGATCATTGTATTGAGGTACATAGGAGAGAGATTAACCACATAGCTACCGGTACAGCCCGAGCCTCGATGGAGAACTACTCCCTCCTCATGGGAGCAGCAGCGGTGATGAAGATGGCGGTGGAGATGGCGGTGTTGATGGAGAAGCCTTGGGGGCACTTCCCCGCTCGGCAGGGTGCCGGCAGAGACTCCTGTCCCCGGATCTTGGCTTCGCGACGGCGGCGGCTCTGGAACTTTTCTCGTATCGTGGCTTCCTCGTAAGGGTTTTCGATGCAGGGGCTTTATATAGGCGAAGAGGCGGCGTCGAAGGTCGAAGAGGCGGCCGGGGGTAAGGCGGCGCGGGCCAACCCTAGGCCGCGCCACCCTCCTGGTGGGCCTGTGGCCCCCTCTGGTCCTTCCGGTGTTCTGGAAGCTTCGTGGAAAAATAGGAACTGGGCGTTGATTTCGTCCGATTCCGAGAATATTTCGTTACTAGGATTTCTGAAACCAAAAACAGCAGAAAACAACGGCACTTCGGCATCTTGTTAATAGGTTAGTTCCAGAAAATGCATAAATATGACATATAATGTGCATAAAACATGTAGGTATCATCAATAAAGTAGCATGGAACATAAGAAATTATCGATACGTTGGAGACGTATCAGCACAACAATTGCCAAGTTTCACATTATTCAAGACATTACACCAATTACTACATGTAGCATTTTCCAATTCCAACCATATAACAATTTAACGAAGCAGTTTCAACCTTCGCCATGAAAATTAAAAGCTAAGAACACATGTGTTCATACGAACCAGCGGAGCGTGTCTCTCTCCACACAAGGATGAACTTATTCAGAGAACTAAGATAACAAAACAAAAACAAAAATAAAAGCACACAGACGCTCCAAGTAAAGTACACAAGATGTGACCGAATAAAAATATAGTTTAAGAGAAGGAACCTGATACTTTGAAGAAGGGGATGCCTTGGGCATCCCCAAGCTTAGATGCTTGGGTCTTCTTGAAATATGCAGGTATGAACCACCGGGGCATCCCCAAGCTTAGACTTTTCATTCTTCTTGATCGTAGTATATCATCCTCCTCTCTTGACCCTTGAAAACTTCCTTCACACCAAACTTCAAGCAAACTCATTAGAGGGTTAGTGCATAATCAAAAATTCACATGTTCCGAGGTGACACAAACATTCTTTTCAGTTCTGGACATTGCATAAAGCTACTGGACATTAATGGATCAAAGAAATGAATCCAACATAGCAAAAGAGGCAATGCGAAATAAAAGGCAGAATCTGTCAAAAACAGAACAGTCCGTAAAGACGAATTTAAAGCTGGCACCAGACTTGCTCAAATGGAAAAACTCAAAACTAATGAAAGTTGCGTACATATCTGAGGATCACGCTCGTAAATTGGCAGATTTTTCGAATTTTTACAGAGACCTGTGCCCAGATTCGTGACAGACAGTAATGCTGTTTCTGCGCAGCGATCCCAAATATAACATCAACTTTAGCATAGAAACTTTACTTGGCACAAAAACATGATAAGGAGAGGTTGCTACAGTAGTAAACAACTTCCAAGACACAAATATAAAACAAAGTACTGTAGCAAAATAACACATGGATTATCTCCCAAGAAGTTCTTTCTTTATAGCCATTAAGATGGGCTCAGCAATTTTGGTGATGCCATTGTTCAAAAACTCGGCCGAGTAGACGAGTAATCGTCCGATTAAACGCTGCTCGTGAGGTGACCGTGTCGAATAGGCCAAATCGGATGCGTTACTCGCTAGCTCCGTTTAATCGGTCTGACAGGCGATTAAATCGTGATGTACCGATTAACTGGTTCAGCGGAAACGTAAAAAAAGAAAAGCCTTTCCGCCTGACGCACAGCCTTCGGCACAATTTCCGTGGCCTCCATAATTGCTAGCGCTCCGGACTCTTGCGTTCTCCGCAGTGACTTCTGCGATTCAATCGAGCCGCCCCATTGATCCCCAACAGCAGCCGTCCCATTGATCCCAACACCAGCGCTAGTATATGATCTCATCAACGCCATCTCCAGCGTGAAGAAATCCAGGCGGCTTGTGCCTCTCCTTGCCGCCCTCGCGACTCGCGAGTCTAGGAGCCGGAGTCCACGCGCCCAGCTGCTCGCGCCATCGACCATGGACTTCCTCGGGCGCGAGGACCTGCTTCTCCAACCAGCTGCTGGCTCGAAGAACTACTCCCCTTGATTCCAATATACGCACAGTATGATTTCTATCTGATTCTCCTCTCCTTCAATGGCCGTGTATTTCGGATTTTCAGTTCAATCTGTAGATGGCTTCACGCAGTCTCCATCAGATTAGGATGTCCATCTTATTCTAATCATTCTCATATGTACAGTACACTGTCTCCAAAATTTAATGGAAAGTCCGTCCGTGATTATCATATTGTATCTTAGATTCTTGTTCAAATTGAACTAGTAGTCTGTGTCTCGTACAGAGCATGGTGTCTATGTCGAAATATTATCTGTAGATGGCTGCCGCAAATTTTGTTTTTTTGTGATGTTATATGTTGAAGTGTTGAACAGAGCATGTATTTATTTTTTATTTTTGTAGATGGCTGCTGCTGGTGCTTCTGAGGTGGGAAGTTCGCAAGCTCTAAAGAGAAATTCGGATGATATGGGATGAAAATTTGCAATGTTGGTTGATCCAGATGACTTACAAAGAGTTCAGTGCCAGCTTTGCGGAAAAGAGAAGTCGGGAGGAGTCAATAGGATGAACCAGCACATAGCTCAGATCAGGGCCAAGTAATTTGATGGGCCTGGTTATGTACTACTATCTATACCTAATAATAAAAGCAAAAGGGTTTCTCCCTCGGTCGTTCGTTCAACTTAAAATTGCCCTTAGATTTAGACAGAAATTACCCACCCTGCCACCGGTTAGTGGAAATAACGGTTCCCCGATGCCCGGTCGTGGGTTTCCTGTACGGGCGAGGCGGGTCACGAGCGTCCAGGACTCCAGGTAGAGTTCGTCACCCTCTCTTCCAAACGAACCCACGTACGATATCTTCTCTATGTAATACGAGAACTCGATCGAGTTTTGCCTCTGCTCTCGCGCGTGGAACTTGTGTAGTATGTTCCCCGTGTAGTATAAGGAATCGATCGTCCGGTCATCACAAATAAGCTACGACATCTCTAGAGTACGAGGATCGGGAAGGTGACAATGATGAACCCGTCGAGCCCCTCCTTGCCGTCGCCGACAATGTCCTCGAAGCCGTTCACGTGCTGGGTTGGCGAGAGTCAAGGATAGAGATTACGCCCCAGCCGTGAGTTGTGGTTCCCGATGGCGAGGAGGCCCTGCTGATTAGCGAGCACCGTCCGGCCTCCTCCTGATGGCGTCAAAGCGATCCTTAATAAGGAACTCAACAACCTGCAGATTGATTCCCGCCAGCAAGCTCTGACCTTGTCCGTTCAACGAGCGCCACAACGCGGGTCCATGTCCAGTTTCATCCTCTGCTGCAGGAAGTCCACTTTGTGGGCTCCTCCCAATCAACGAACTGAATAGGCTTGCACAAAGATGTATTGCCAGATTAAAGAAAAGGTCATCGACATGAGTTTCTGATTCCGCGGGAGTTTGATATGATCAAAAGAAATCCAACGGACTGAATGCACAAAGATGTATTGCCAGATTAATCAAGAGATCATCAACATGAGTATCTGAATCCGCGAGAGTTTGATATGATCAACAATTGTTTGATCGCGTCTCATTACCTCGCCGAGGCATCATCTCCTGTTAGGCTGTCAGGTGCGCTTTGCTGTTGTCCTCTATGTTAGGGTGAAACTAGATCTGTTTTCTCATCTATAGAACTTCATTGTCTTGTGCTCCTAATGTTCTGGAGAACATGGACAAAGGAGCAATGCAGTCGATGTCTGATCGAGTACAAAAAAAGGAGCAATGCTTGGCACGCAACGAACATGGAGCAATTGCTTTGTATGCTTACGCAGTGCTCAACCTCCAGGACGAGCCTGAATTGCATCAGCCTGGCGGACCCGACATCCTGAAATCGGTCGTGCCCTCAACCAATATTGTTTTTTTAATAATCACAAGAGTTAGAGCAGGTTATCCCCAGGTGCCGGCGAATAATTTTCTTGATGTTCACCTCTGAACTTGTTCCTATCAAAACTTTCCTGATATGTGTGAGCAGGCGAATTTACAAATAAAAATCTCTATTACGGAGTATGTGAAGACGATATTTAGTGATGTTGACCCGATACCAAAGTTCATATTAAAAGATATTCATATTCTATAAGGAAAATGGATTATTCCTCAAGACGTTGTTTTTACCGTCTCAATGAAACTGCATTTTAGAAGATTTGGGGCAAAAAGATGGAAGTCATCGCTCTACCGTTGGACTCCACTTTCATGATTTATTGAGAACGCGCGCGATTTCAAGGTTCCTTGTGAGATGCGCTAGCTTCTTTGATGATCCGATCAAGAAATTTTGAGGTGAAGTGCATCTCTCTTACGATGCATTTCCGTGGTGAGGCCTATGCTGCCTCCTCTGTAGCTAGCAATGGCTCCGCTGATACTGTGGTCGGGGACGTGCTGGTAGCCATCTATTACAACAGTGCCGAAACCTCAAATCCAAACTCAGATTGTATTGAAGCATTATGTCTCTCATATGTTCTGATTTTCCATCTACTCAGTTTCATCAGATTTTGTTACTAGCTGGCTAGCTCCAGTTATTTGTCTTCGTAATTTTTTCCAAAATATTCAATTGTTCATACCCCTGAACTAATGGTACGAATACTATTTTTCCTTTATAAAATCAACCGGGCATTTTATTGGATTGTTCTCTGATTTTTTTTTCCAATGAATAAAGATTCTCTGATGATGAAATGGTACATATACCACTTAACATAGATTATGATACATTTATTTGCTTAAGAAGAGAATTCAAAGTGTATTATTGGTGTACATCTATTATTTTACGTGTTCAACCTAATGGTTAAATGCACCGTCAATGGGTCGATTTGATGCACAATGAGAGCAAGCGGAAGCATGGGTTATGTTCCGAAAAAGGGACTCGTTGATATAGAAAGATGTAACCGAGGGTTATTTTACAATGTTCAAGTTGACTGCACGTATCTCAAAGTTAAAATATGCATTTGAGATAAGATCGGGACGTCCACGTAGTTGTAAAATGTAGGTTTCACGATATGGGCAGCATTTTCCTGTCTTGATTAGGCGCTTCTCAGGCGAACCCCCATCCCTTATGTTGCTAACAGCTAATGCTACGCATCCCTCCATCACGCCTCCGACACGCACCATGTCGCCTCAAATTCTTGACGGTAAGTGTGTCACCGTAAAAAAAATTCTCAAGAAATAAATGATTTCGAGTAGTAAAATTTTCCATGCCTTAAAGATATGTAATAAAATTCAACCCGGTGCAACGCACGGGCACATTTCCTATGTACTACTATCATATACTATGTAGCATGGACAGTCGTGAACCCAATTATTTGAAAACATATTGTATGTGAATAGTTCAAGGTAGTACTTTTGCATGTCCTCGCCGAGTAATTAGTGAACCTGGTTTGGCCAATGATTTGCATGTTACGTTCACTTTAAACTCTCAAGGTAATATTTTTGAGTGTTGTCAAATATTTTGTCCTCTTTTACAAGTTTTACTTGTTCAACATAACATATTTAAGTGCCTCGAACCTGTAATTTTGAAAAAACCTCGCCGATTAATTATCGACCGATTAAATCAGTTAATAGGCCGATTTCCGATTAATTTTTAAACTCAAGCCGACCGAGCAGTTAACGATTACCGATTTCTTGAACATTGGGTGATGCACCCGCAAGAAATAGTATTAGAAGCAAAAGAGAGCTTCAAGAGGCAATTCAAAACACATTTAAGCCTAACATGCTTCCTATGCAGAAGAATCTTATACACAAATGAATTCATGAAGAGCAAAGTGACAAGCATAAGAGGATAAAACACGAGTAACTTAAAGATTCTCAACATAAAGAGGGGAAACTTAATATTATTAAGATGCATATAACCATATTTCCCTCTCTCATAATAACTTTCAGTAGCATCATTGATGAAATCCACAATATACCCGTCACTTAAAACATTCTTATCATGGTTCATATGCATAGAAGTATCATTAATTTTGGCATAAGAAGAGTTATTCTCATTAATAGTAATTGGAGCAAGATTATTATCAAGAATTTGAACATGGTAAACAAGTTGCATACTAAGGGAATGGTTTTTAGCAAACCCATCATAACTATGACAAGTTTCATAAGGATAATTGTAACATGTGTCATATACATCTCTATAGCAATTATCTAAACCAGAATATGTAATATCATCATTTTCACTAAAAGTAGAAGTCTCAAATATAGGATCTTCAAGCACAACATCCCCAAGCTTAGGGCTTTCAATATCATCGTTTAAGGAGACATGAATAATGCTATCATCATTACTTTCATAATCAGTACCAAAGAGATTTCCAATATCAAAGGTAGTGTGCTCATTCAAATCATGATCGCTAGTGTATGTAAAGGGCATAGGAAGATCATCGTATTCAGATTCATTATCACAATAATCATTAGGAGCAACATACTTACGGTTACCTAGCGTTATCTCGTTCACGCGGGGATACGCCGTTACCTCTTTCTTTTTATTCTCCTTCTTCTTCTTCTTCTTCTCTTCCTTCTCCTCATTCCCTTCTTTAGGAGGAAGAGGCTTGAAGGGTGGCTTGTCCGCATAACCTGATTTACTTTTAGAAACAATAGAAGAAACTTGGGAGGATCCCTCCTTTTCATTAATTAGTTGAAAACACACAGCGGTCCTATCATATTTTGGCAAGGTGTCATCTTCTAAAATATTTTGTATGCAAGTATTTGTATGGCTATTATCAATGCAATAAGAAAGACAACCATGCAGGACATCATCAATATCAAGATCGTTAATATTTAACAAAGAAATTTTTCTTGATAACTCTTCACACTTCAAAAATAAGGTAAGTTCATCATGCTGATTAGGAATAATTTCATCATCACAATACAAATTTGCAGCACTCATGGGGTTCGAATTATCATTGGAGGAGCATTGAAAATTAAAATGACCAACTCTATGGCAAAGTTCACAAATAAAAGGATAGAGGGCACACACTTTTTCTCCAAGATCATCTAGAGCTCTAGACCACTTTCTAGTTTTTTCATTTATGTGATGGATACAATATTCATCTTCTATTTGATTAATTCCACAAGGTCTATGTATTCCACAAAAATTAACATGCTTATAGGAAATAGCATTCTTAGGAGTTTGAGCATGCTTATTGCAATCATTAACAACAATGTCATTCTTCATGCAAGCCTCTTTAAAAGGTTCATGATACTTATCAAAATTCTTTTTAGGCAATTCTAAATGAGAAGCAAAGGCTTTATAAAGATTTGCAGCAACTTGAGAGTCAAGACCATAAGTAGCACTCATATTTCGAAATTTATCAGTATTCATAAAAGTTTCAATGCATTCATAATCATAGTTTATACGACTCTTTACCTTTGTCGTTCTCCCAATCTTCAGCGTTCTCCTTAATCCGATCAAGAAGGTCCCTTTTAAACTCTTCTTTATTGCTCGTGAATGATCCAGAACAAGTAGTATCCAGCAAGGTCTTATCTTGAAAAGAAAGTCTTGCATAGAAATTATCAATGATGATATTACCTGGAAGCTCATGATTGGGGCATTTGAGCATTAAAGACTTCAATCTCTCCCATGCTTGGGCAATACTCTCTCCATCATGAGGCCAGAAATTATATATATGGTTTCGATCTTTGTGAATTTCACTTGGAGGATAGAACTTGGAATAAAATAGAGGCACAATATCCTTCCAATCAAGAGAGCGCCCGTCCTTCAATAGTTTATACCAATGCGCCGCTTTACCAGACAGCGACATAGAGAATAGTTTCTTCTTCACTTCATCCATAGAGATACCTGCACACTTGAATAACCCGCATAATTCATGCAAAAACAGTAAATGATTTCCAGGATGGACAGTTCCATCCCCTTCATAGCGGTTATCCATAATACGTTCAATAATTTTCATAGGTATTTTATACGGAATACTTTCAGCAGGTGGATTTAAAATATCAGAAGCATCATTAGAGTTATCGCATATGGGAGATAAAGCATTATCAGAGCAAAATATTTCTTCCAAAGCGGAGGAGCTAAAAAGATTATTTTTATGTAAACTAGCTTCCCCAAGCTTAGACTTCTTCATAGCATTAGCAGTAATTGCATTCATACTAATAACATTGCTACTATCATGTAAATAAGGTTCCATAGGTTTTTTAATTTTCGCATCAAACAATTCTAAATTAGGAAAAAGATTAAAAAGCTCACCAATTTTTTTGTTGTTTTCCATTATGCCTAACTAGTGAAAATAAAAACAAGAAACAAAAAGATGCAATTGCAGAGTCTAAAGGAAATAGCTTCGAGCACACACACAATGGCGCAAAAGTATTGTTACCGGAAGTATGAGAGCCTTTTACCTTTCCTCCCCGCAACGGCGCCGAAAAGTGCTTGATGTCTACGGGTGCTTCTATTCTTGTAGACAGTGTTGGGCCTCCAAGAGCAGAGGTTTGTAGAACAGCAGCAAGTTTCCCTTAAGTGGATCACCCAAGGTTTATCGAACTCGGGGAGGAAGAGGTCAAAGATATCCCTCTCAAGCAACCCCGCAACCACAAAGCAAGAAGTCTCTTGTGTCCCCAACACACCAAATACACTTGTCGGATGTATAGGTGCACTAGTTCGGCGAAGAGATAGTGAAATACAAGTAATATGGATGTATATGAGTGGTAATAGCAATCTGAATAAAATATGGCAGCGAGTAAACATGCAACAAAACAGTAAGTAAACGGTGTTTGCGGTATTGAAAACAAGGCCTAGGGATCATACTTTCACTAGTGGACACTCTCAACATTGATCGCATAATAAATACTTCTTCTCATATGTGCTACATACACTCTTGTTTGATAATGAACATCATTCGTTGCGTAGGATTACACGAACCCTCAATGCCGGAGTTAACAAGCTCCACAACATTCGATATTCATGTTTAAGTAACCTTAGAGCATAATAGATCTTTGCAAGATAAACCAAGAACTAACATAGTGCACGCACTGTCCACATTACACTATGAAGGAGGAATAGATCACATCAATACTATCATAATGATAATTAGCTCCACAATCTACAAGAGATCATGATCATAGCCTACGACAAGAACCACACGGTGCACGCACTAATCACCTTTACACACGTGGAGGAGGAATAGACTACTTTAATAACATCACATGAGTAGCACACAACTAGTAGCGATACAAAGCTCATCATATGGATCTCAATCATGTAAAGCAGCTCATGAGATCATTGTATTGAAGTAGAGAGAGATTAACCACATAGCTACGGTAGAGCCCTCAGCCCGGGGGAGAACTACTCCTCCTCATCATGGGAACAGCGATGGCGGTGAAGATGGCGGTGGAGACGGCTTCGGGGGCAATTCCCCGTCCGGGCGTGCGGAACAGACTTCTGTCCCCGAATCTTGATTTCGCGATGGCGGCGGCTCGGAAGGTTTTCTCCGTATTGTGGCTCTCCGTCGGTGTTTTTAGGTCGAGAGGCTTAAATAGGCGAAGAGAGGGAGTCGGAGGGGCCACGGGCTGCCCACACCCTAGGGGCGCGCCCCCGGCCCGCGCCGGGGTGTGGTGTGGGGCCCCCGGCTCCCCTCATCCTCCTCCGGTGCTTCCGGGAAAAATAGGAACCCGCGGTGATTTCGTCCGATTCCGAGAATATTTCGTTACTAGGATTTCTGAAACCAAAAACAGAAAAAGGAACTGGCACTTCGGCATCTTGTTAATAGGTTAGTTCCGAAAATGCGTAAATACGACATATAATGTGCATAAAACATGTAGGTATCATCAATAAAGTAGCATGGAACATAAGAAATTATCGATACGTTGGAGACGTATCAGACGCGGCATGGGCGACGTCGGCGCACGGACGCGCGCGACCCACGCGGCGCTCGCCGAATCTCGCCGTACCCCGACCATATCCGCGCGCCACGGTACCCTCCTCGCCACGCGGAGCGCGCCGGACACGCCGTCGTCATGCCTTGGCGACCACGGTCGCCGGAGAGGACGAACGCGCCCGCCACGGCCGCGACAGTACACTCGCCCGACCGACCACCGTACGCCGCCATTTAACGCACCGTTGACGCTCAAAGGACCGCGGTGACGTCGTGAACACCACGGCGCCAACGCCTAGCTCGCTAGCCCACCAGAAACGCTGCGCCCTTGTCGCCATTGCCACGGCACCCCAGCACCCACACGCGCCTATAAATAGAGGCCTCCCCTCGACAATCCAAGCACACCACCATGATCACCACTCACCACCGCCTCGCTCAGCACCAGTAGCCACCTCAATCGTCGCCGGAGCAAGGCCAATCGACGCATCACTGCCGCGGAAGCTCTGTAGCAATCGCCGTCGATCCAGGCCTCCCCAAGCGACGCCACTGCTACCAGGAGCCTCACTGTCGTCTACAACCTCGTCGAGCATACTGCCAACCCTCGCTGGAGCCACCGTAAGCCCTCCTTGGGCAAGGCACCATGATTCTTATCTTTCTTCACACAATCCTATCCTACAAGTCTTACTTGTTGTGTTTTCAAAGAATTGATTTCAAATGGTATAGATGAATAAAATTACTAGGGTAGCAAAGTTAGGCTTATAGATAGCAAAGCAATGTAGCACCCCTCACGACTAGTGCTAGTGCTAAACTAATAAAACCTGACTACTTTAGATGGGAACATATGACTTGTGGATTTTTGAAACCTTGGAATGAGGAAGCATTCCATTGAATGATGTGAAGTTGAATGTGAACAAGAGAAGATAGTGATTTTTGATTAACCCTGATATTGGTTTGGATGCGATACCTTTCCAATTTTTGAGTACCCCCACAATACCTGATTATGGGTAGGGCTTAACTGGAAGTTTATAGATTTTAGTATGAGTTCCCTCTGAACACACGTCATAGGGGTTATGCCGAGGCTTCCTCCGTTGTTAAGAAATGATGTGAACTAAGGTGAATTGTCCGGCCAAGCCCTGTGCAGTTCCCAGGTTAACAGTTGGTTTTCACTGGGAGGCCAAGCTCATGGGGAGAGGTGCTCATACTAGGATGTGTAAGTGAAAGGTTATGGTTGATGATCCGCGTACTGTGTTACGATGATTCGTAGATATTCCGACGGATTAAATCAAATGTTGTGGCACAAGTGTGCAACTTCTGCAGAGTGTAAATCTATTCGAATAGCCGTGTCCACGGTTACGGACGGTTGGAAGGGCCATACAGTTCCGGTGTCAGATTTTTGAAAACCTTAGTGAATATGAATGGTGATTTGGTGACTTGTTGGAATTACAACCAATGTGTTGGAATGACACTAATGATCTCACTTGAGTTACTTAGCACATGATCCAATACCTGTGAACTAAAATATGGCTTATGCAAGTTAAACTAGAGTTTAGTACCCTTACTTCAAGAGCCAGCATTTTACCTTAGTATTGGTTTGCAAGTACTTAAAGTACTTACGGCTTTGTCCTTGGCTATTCAAATGGCCAGAGTACGATGATGAACAGAACTATCACGAGGATGACCAGCAGGACGCCTAGGACAACTAGGGGTTTCTGACGTCAAATGTTGGCCTGTGGACTAGAGAGTCCCTTTGCGATTACGCTTCCGCTATGTATGAACTGGTGTATGTATGTTGATGGAAAGATCAACTATTTGTGTAAGATGAATCATGTGATTCAATATTGTAAGACATTATGGCTTGTAATAAATAATGACTGTGATATTCGACTATTATGCCTCGCAACAACATTATCCTGGGATTGCGATGAATGACATAATAGGCATCCAGACTTAAAAATATGGGTGTTGACACAGCAGCAGTAGCAGTAATATGAGAGCAATGGCACCAGAAAATAGTTGATACTACTTCCAATGACATATAGAACGAGTTTATGACGATAAGAGATGGACCGGGGTTCCCAGCTATCTAGACTAGTGGTAACTCTCCAATAACAAGTGTTGGGTGAACAAATTACAGTTGGGCAATTGATAGGATTGAAATAGCATTAAGACAGAACATCAAGTCTATTAATCATGTAGGCATGTTTTCCATATATAGTCATACGTGCTCGCAATGAGAAACTTGCATAACATCTTTTGTCCTACCATGGCCGGGCCTCTAGGGAATCTACTGGAAATTAAGGTACTCCTTTTAATAGAGCACCGAGCAAAGCATTAACACTCCGTGAAAACATGTGATCCTCATATCTAAGCCTTCCCTCCATTATCCCATTCTTGTCACTGGGGCCTCGGGTTCCGGACATAAACATGTGCAAACAACTTGTAGATAAAATCTAAGCAATAAGTATAGAGCTTAAATCTAAGATCATGCCACTCGGGCCCTAGTGACAAGCATTAAACACAACAAGATTGCAGCAACAATAACTTCACAAACTTTATATTTAGACTAATCATAATGTAACAATCCATCGGATCCCAACAAACACAACACCGATTACATCAGATGAATCTCAATCATGTAAGGCAGCTCATGAGATCATTGTATTGAAGTACATGGGGGAGAGAGTACCAACTAGCTACAGCTAGAACCCGTAGTCCATGGGGAAACTACTCACGGAGCATGATGGAGGCGGTGGCGTCGATGGAGATGGCTTCCGGGGCACTTCCCCGTCCGGGCGTGCGGCAGATTCTGTCCCCGAAACGGAGTTTCGCGATGGCGGCGCCCGGAGTCTTTCTGGAGTTTCGTCAATCGGTATCAAAGATTTAGGTCGAAAGGGGTCCTATAGGCGAAGAGGTGCGCGAGGAGGTGCTCGGGGGCCCACAGGGGCGCGCCGGGCCTGGGGCCGCGCCGCCTTATTGTGTGGTGGCCCTCTGGCCCGCCTCCGACTCTCCTTCGGTGTTCTGGGGTCTTCCGGGAAAAATAAGGTTCTAGGCGTTGATTTCGTCCAATTCCGAGAATATTGCCCGAACAGCCTTTCTGGAACCAAAAACAAGAAAACAGGAGCTGTGGCATCTTGTTAATAGGTTAGTTCCGAAAACGCATAAAAACATTATAAAGTGTGAGCAAAACATGTAGGTATTGTCATAAAACAAGCATGGAACATCAGAAATTATAGATACGTTGGAGACGTATTAGCATCCCCAAGCTTAGTTCCTACTCGCCCTCGAGTAGGTAAACGATAAAAAGAATAATTTCTGTAGTGACATGCTACTTACATAACCTTGATCATACTATTGTAAAGCATATGAGATGAATAAAGTGACTCAAGGCAATGATCCATAGTTGCTAACAAACAGATAACATATAGCAAAACTTTTCATGAATAGTACTTTCAAGACAAGCATCAAAAGTCTTGCATAAGAGTTAACTCATAAAGCAATAAATTCAAAGTAAAGGCATCGAAGCAACACAAAGGAAGATATAAGTTTCAGCAGTTGCTTTCAACTTTCAATATGCATATCTCATGGATAATTGTCAACACAAAGTAGTATAATGAATGCAAATAAGCAAGTATGTAAGAATCAATGCACATTGACACAAGTGTTTGCTTCTAAGATGGAAGGAAGTAGGTAAACTGACTCAACATAAAGTAAAAGAAAGGCCCTTCGCAGAGGGAAGCGGGATTAAATCATGTGCTAGAGCTTTTTAAGTTTTGAAATCATATAGAGAGCATAAAAGTAAAGTTTTGAGAGGTGTTTGTTGTTGTCAACGAATGATAGTGGGTACTCTAACTACCTCATCAACCAGACTTTCAAGAGCGGCTCCCATGAAGGACGTTATCTCTACCAGCAAGGTAGATCATCCCTCTTCTCTTTTGTTTACACATATATTTTAATTTCATTATGGATGACACTCCCCCCAACCTTTGCTTACACAAGCCATGGCTAACCGAATCCTCGGGTGCCTTCCAACAATCACATACCATGAAGGAGTGTCTATTTATTTTAGTTTTATTCAGAGATGACACTCCTCCCAACCTTTGCTTTCTCAAGCCATGGCTAACCGAATCCTCGGGTGCCTTCCAACATTTCACATACCATGGAGGAGTGTCTATTTGCAAAATTAAGTTGCTTACCGATGAATCAGAGCAAAACATGTGAAGAGAATTATTAATGAAAGTTAATTAATTGGGGCTGGGAACCCCGTTGCCAGCTCTTTTTGCAAAATTATTGGATAAGCGGATGAGCCACTAGTCCATTGGTGAAAGTCTGTCCGAAGTAAATGACAAGATCGAAAGATAAACACCACATACTTCATCATGAGCTATAAAACATTGACACAAATAAGAGATAATAGCTTTTGAATTGTTTAAAGGTAGCACATGAAGTATTTACTTGGAATGGCAGGAAATACCACGTAGTAGGTAGATATGGTGGACACAAATGGCATAGGTTTTGGCTCAAGGTTTTGGATGCACGAGAAGCATTTCCTCTCAATACAAGGCTTTGGCTAGCAAGGTTGTTTGAAGCAAACACAAGTATGAACCGGTACAACAAAACTTACATAAGAACATATTGCAAGCATTATAAGACTCTACACTGTCTTCCTTGTTGCTCACTTTTACTAGAAAATATCTAGACCTTAGAGAGACCAATCATGCAAACCAATTTCAACAAGCTCTACGGTAGTTCTCCACTAATAGTTTTAAACTACATGGTGCATGAGTAAACATGATCTACTTGAGAGCTCAAAACAATTGCCAAGTATCAAATTATTCAAGACAATATGAGGCATTTTCTGTTTCCAACCAAATATTAATAAGTGCAACGGTTTTCAACTCCGCCATGAACATTAAAAATAAAGTTAAGAACACCAGTGTTCATATGAAAAAGCGAAGCGTGTCTCTCTCCCACACAAGGATTGCTAGGATCCGATCTTATTCAAACACAAACAAAAATAAAAACAAACAGACGCTCCAAGTAAAGCACATATGATGTGACCGAATAAAAATATAGTTTCAATAGAAGAAACTTGATAAGTTGATGAAGAAGGGGATGCCTTGGGCATCCCCAAGCTTAGATGCTTGAGTATTCTTGAAATATGCAGGGATGAACCACGGGGCATCCCCAAGCTTAGACTTTTCACTCTTCTTGATCATATATCATCCTCCTCTCTTGACCCTTGAAAACTTCCTTCACACCAAACTTCTCATAAACTTCATTAGAGGGGTTAGTACTCAAAAACTTTAATCCACTTTAGTCCTGTAGTGACACATTGCAAGAACTCAATAAAACATTAGCTACAGCTCTCCACGTCTAGAAAGCCTCACTTAAAGTCCACAAGAGACAATGCAAAAACAGAGACAGAATCTGTCAAAACAGAACAGCCAGTAAAGACGAATTTTTAGGAGGTACTTCCGTTGCTCAAATAAGAAAACTCAAAACTAATGAAAGTTGCGTACATATCTGAGGAACACGCACGTAAATTGGCAGATTTTTCTGAGTTACCTACAGAGAGCCCTGCCCAAATTCGTGACAGATAGAAATCTGTTTCTGCGCAGAAATCCAAATCTAGTATCAACCTTCTATTAGAGACTTCACTTGGCACAACAATGCAATAAAATAAAGATAAGGAGATTTTGCTACAGTAGTAACAACTTCCAAGACACAACAAAACAGTAGCAAAATAAAGACATGGGTTATCTCCCAAGAAGTGCTTTCTTTATAGCCATTAAGATGGGCTCAGCAATCTAAAGGTATAATAGATGCACCCCCATGGGGCACTCACAGCGATTAGCGCTTCGTGATCGTTGGATCTTGTCAGTTGGGGTCACTTGGTGACTCTCAGCGGTTGATTTTGTTTCACCGCGTGGTATAAAAGATGCCCACCTGGTGAAACCCTAGCCGCCTCAATTCTCTCCCCAATCCCAGTGTCTCCTCTTCTCCTCCAATCCCCATGTGCTGTCTCTCCCCTCCCCCAATCCACACGTCTCCTTCGCTCCCCTAACTCCAATTCTCCCCCATGGCCGTCTCCTAGATGAGCTGCCGCTGTATCCTGGTCAAGTTCGCCGAACCCCGCGCCTTCTTCTCTGCCACATCACTCGTCCTCGCCGGCAGGGTACACGGAAGTCGTCTCCAGCGCCGGCGGCTGCAAGCAGCAGCTCGCCGCCTCCTCGTCGCCCCCCAGCAGAAGCAGCGCCTCCTCATCATCATCGTCGGCAGCTGCCCGACGGTAGCAGCAGCTTGCCGCCTGCTTGTCGTTGATGGAGGTCTTGGCATCAAATTTCTTCCTCCTTGCAGCTGTACTTCACCTCCTTCAGCCCCACAGTGTCCCACATCATCAGAGGAAAGGGGTGGAGAAATATAGACGAAGCAGAGGCTACGTATCATACATCTCTGGTCCCCTTTGTGTGCGCTTGCAGGTGCCCACTCTTGTTTTTCTCCGTCTCAATCTCTCTGTGTGTTTGATGCCCAAATTGCTTTAATCTTTGCTTTGCAGATTCTTTTATCTATGCCTACAAGGTGCTCGATTAAAATCCAAGCAGACTGCCCTTGATCAAATATATGAGAAAAAATCTAGAAAAAGATTGGTGATATGTTCAAGTCAAGCAAAAGAAAAGGTAAGAGTAAAGAGAGAGAATAAATAATTTTGGTTCAGCCACCATGATTTGTTTGGTATAATTTTATTGATGTGTAGTATATAAAGAAATGCATATTTGACAGCCCGCTCCCTGATCATACCGTTTTAGTCTGATGGGCATCGCGCCGGCGGCGAGTGTTTACCTTAGTTTCCTGGAGGTAACCGACGGCTTCATGGACAAAATGTACTGATGCTCACAGTATATAGCATATCCAAAATACTACTTGCTAATGGTTTATTTGTTGGTTAATTTTTTCATGGACTGCTATTACTTTCGTTTTCACTAAATTACTCTAGAGCCAAATGCGCAAAAGAAATATCAATACTTGATGTTGCGAGCTTGTTTTGGTGTGCTTTTGGTTCAAGCACAAGCAAACAGATTTGCTACTTGCAATGTCGTTTGTTACTTTACTTTGGGACAATGCAAGTCGGTCTGTCACTGATTTTAGAGCTCATGACTCATGATTGAAACTGGGTACCTTTTCTAGGGGCATTGTGTGTCCTTTAATTCACGGGATGGGTTAGTTAAATTAATTCAGTAACAAAGATGTTGGAGAGGCGAGGAACTTGACTACTTCGTCATAGAGATGTTGAAGATCTACTGCTTACAGTATAAGGTAAATAGAATTTAGGTAAATCTATCTTGAGATATTTTCCTTGAATACGAAAATAAATTTAGAAGCAGTACTTAATGGAAATTGACAGTGACAAATGCGTACACAAGGCTAGCTTTAGTCACAATTAAAATCTATATTCTAAGTGACAAATTGAAAGTGTTTATTGTGTAAGTCGTACGCTTGCTTTACATCCATAATGAAATATGCTCAGGTCGAGCGCTCATGGCTCTCCGTTGTTTTTGGCCACTACAAAGTAGTATATCAAGTCAATGAAAACATCCAAGCCATATGAGTAGGCTATAAGCTTTATGCACATCTCCAATAATAAATTGTAAGTTCAATGTTCATGTATAGAATAGTAGCAAGAAATTACCTGGTTGATTGATCCAATTTTCTTTGGATATGTTTTTGCCAGGTGTTTGACGAACTGTCCACCTATGTTGATATGTTTTCTTTCGTTATGGTGCAGGCTGCGTGTTCCTGCTGAGGCTAGTGCGAGCTTACTCTTACTTGAGGTGTCAGGCCTGCTATGGGATGGACTCAAGTTGGCGTAAGTTTTCTCTCCTTGGAAAGAATTCAAGCAAGAGAGCCTGCAGGTTAATTAGTAGAAAACACAGGAACCCAATCATAAAATTTTGCATATTAAACCTGCAGGTTAATTTGCAGAATGCATACATTCTCTACTGGATATGTTGCTATGTGCATACTCACCGGTCTATCCGTGCCACTTTTTATTTCGTGTAAGAGTAGCTATGTACTGTACCATCCGAGCCATGCATAATTTAGCATTACTACTAATCAATGAAGTGATTTAATAAATTTAATTTACTGAACTAGAGGAAATTTGTGTGCCGGTTATGACTATTATGTTCATTTTAGAAGTCAACATATTTTTCAGATTTTACATTATGAAATGTGTAGGTTTGCTTTGTTTAAAATTATTTAAATTTATAATGTGCACTGATAAAAGGCAAGCTATTAATTTAATTTTATCCCAAACAATATTTGTGTAGTTATGATAATATAGAATGCAGATTTATGGATGCTCATATAATGTTAGAGTTGCTTGCATGATATCTGCGGTGAACAGTTTCGGAGACTGTGTCTTCTATTTGTAGAAAGTATTTGAAGATCTAATTTTTTATTATGCACTGTACTCTATTGACATTAATATGTTACCTCTCACTGGAAATTCTGGAAAGCTTCAGATGCATAAAAAGCTCCAGTTGCAGAGTTGTACATGTATTTATATTATTTATTTTCTGCAGTCGAATTGTGAAGTAGGCTGCGGAAATCTCCAAGGATGAAGATTCAGACATATGACCAACAGAACACTCGTGGTTACGAGGTGGTTTGTTAGTGGCAGTGCTCATGATAGTTCTCCGATGTGGCTCATCAGTCAATCTGGGCAACGAAGTAGCGTCTCTTAGGCAAGCATGATATAGAATGTATGTTGGTAATATCTCTCTGGCCTTTAGCATTCTATATGTTGATGCTGCCAATGTCACGTGCTTGTACAGTACACGTGCTTGTACTGTTTTACTTCTGATGTTATTTTAGACTGACCTGATAATTTTTTCATGTTTCTGTCTGTACGTATCGAGCAAATTTCATGTGTATTTGCAGCTGATGGTTTTCTTTTTCTCCTGTCAGTGGAGTTGTTCCTCGGAAAACTCTCAGTCCGCGTTTCCCATCAGTATAGAGTGGCATAGGCTGGACTTTCATTTCGGTGAAGTCCATTTCAAGTGAATCTATGCATTATGTCATGAGATTGGTTTTTAGCTTATCTGATTGTACAATACTTGCAGCCACATTAGATGCATTTTCAGCTTATTTTAATGTACAACACTTCACATTCTAATGTTGGTCTCCATGTCTTTCCTTGCAGACTGTGTGATGAGGAGCCCCGGTTGCTCAGCATCGGCAATGAGGCCGTAGAGTTCTACTTAATTAAAATACTGATGACAACTATGTTGTTTCCTTTCATTTGAAGGTGCACATCTTTCCTATATCCTCCCATTGGAATTTAGTGATCTCTCTATTTATTCACAACTATGTTGTTTCATTCTCCCTATCATGTTGTACCTCGGTTAATTTACTGCATTTGCCACCTGAGTGGTATGCCCTCTATACTTTCCAAATAAGGATGATTAGATAGAAATGTTCTATCTCTGTGGTTAGTTCGTTGCAGTAAGAAGAGTATGATATTATGAATGAATGTATTTGGAAGAAGTTGTAAACTAAGTAATTATTTGTCATGGTTTGCTTATTTCCAATTTCAGGTATCTGTTCTTCAGTAACTTTAGTTTGTTCCTTCGATAGTTGTTTAAAGGTGAGACAGGGAACAGATGGGCGTGTGGAAATAGAATGATTTGACCAAATATTGTATTTAGAAGGGTGTGTGAAGTTAGAATGACTATTCCCATATGCACAAATAAATATTAAGAGAAGAAATGGATCATACATGCTAACTTTGTGTGCATTACCATTCATGCAAAGTGGAAATCTCCGCATCTAGGCATGCTTTCTGGCAAGTAGAACATCCGTGCAAAAAGGTGGTGTGAGTGCCGTTAGCAATTTCAGTCTGTCAGAGTGAACGGATCATCTAAAAATATCAAATTCTACATACATTACGCAACTAAGCATATAGTTGTATATGCCATATCATGTTATTTATAGGATGTAGTTTTCTCCGTCAACCCTATCTGAAAATTTAAATCTCACTTTAGTTTGGATTATAACTGTAACCCAGAACAATGCTTGTTGTAGATTATGTGAAGTGGCAGTATTACTTTATCTGTTTGCTGTTGGAACATCTTGATTTTTGATCCGAATATATAAGGTCTTACGGCTAATACATTCATTTATCTATCTCTGGTGGCTTTTCCTAATGACACTTCCTTATTGATATTTCAGGCCATGGTCTACTTTTCTGTATAATTAATTCCAAAAAGTATACATTTGGTAGGTTTTCACTTTAAGTTTCTCCGAAAGGTATTCACTCAATCGCATTAACGACACACATTTTAAAATTATGCTCCTCGATCTGTGTGTATATCATTGGTATGTGCTTATTTACAGCTTAGGTTGTAGATAAGTTGGTTCATAGCTTTATGCAAGGTTATAAAATGGCATACTGCTTAGCTAAATATGGAGACTTAAGTTTAAATGATTCCTGAGATAGGCTATTTACAAGCAAGGCATTGCATCTGATGTCAACGGACAAGATCTATTGCGCAAGACCTAATAAGTTTTGCTCCCACCGGACGCCGTCAACATCCTCTAGCCGTACCACTGCACATCGCGTTTGACATCATGGCCTCAATGGCATCCTCTTCACATACATCTGCGGTCGTGCCGCTGCATCCTTCAATTGCAGCCTCTTGCTTGGCGTCGCCTGGTGTGTACTACTTTCGCAACTATCTGCCGGACTCTACTTTTCTACATCATTGGTCGCTGCCTGCTGGTGAGTGCATCATGGACATAAGAGTCTGTCATGTTCATGCATCTTACCTTGAATCTGTCTATGTATACCTTACACAAGTACACAGAAGCTCGGTCCTATAAGACTAGAAACTACATTCACACTCCAGCCGAACCAAACCCGGTCAATATCATGCTAATTTGGTTGTGATGCCACTTTGGCTGGTTTTTAACTAGAGAGGTATGTGGACAGAGAGCTTTAACATGTGTACAAATTGGCCTCGATACAAACAAATAGTGTGGAGATAAACATATTATATGCTGTCTTTAGTGCTTGATTATTTTGTCTGCTGATAACTGCAAATTATAACAACTCGAGATAAACATTTGTGGTGAAAAAACCTGCTTTGCCCCATTGATCTGTGATATAGTTTTAATGCTTTAGATTTTGCCTGCTCATCTACAGAGAGCCTGAAGAACTATCCGAAGCAAACTGGACGAAAGCTTACGGTGCATAATATGCAGGACATAAAGGGCATCAAAACAGAATGAGCCCCAATGTGATTAGTGAGGTTTCAGGTGTTGGAGCAAATCAGGGGTCTGATTCAGCAGGAGACATCATAGAGTGCTGTTCGAAAGGAAGACTTTGTTGTTTTCTTTCAGAAATATGAATTCACTTTGCTTCCCTCTATGTGATCTCCCTTGACATATTATACTCTGGTAACTCTTTTTTTTCTATGGTTTCAACTGCTACTAGCCTAAACACTTAAAGGAGTTATCTTGGTTGGCAACCTGTTGTCTTTTTACTTGGGAGTGCATATGCTAATAATCTATACTCAAATTTGTCAGGTATGTGAGCTCCTCCACCGTTGTATGTTATGTATGAGACTTCCAGACGAGGTCTTACAATAAGGTTAGCACACCATATTCAAAATGTTTATTCTTCAGTTTTGTAGTTATCATCCCCGTCGATGGGTTCGTTTCCACTGTAGCTTACTTGTGGCTGCTTCTCAAGCATTTTTTTAAGGGTAAAAATCCTTTCAGTTTTGTGCTTATCTTTCGGACACTCCTGATGTGTGTTGATCATGCCTTCTACTTTTTCATTCTCTAAAGCAGATAGCACTAGGTGTTGTGAAATTGGATTTTTTATTTAGCTTTAAACATTTATCTAGCCCTGCGCTAGAGAACTCATTATTATTCAGATTATATGTGCATCACTCTGACTTTTGTACATTGGACATGATTAATGAAGTGATGGACCTGCCTTTTGTATCTTTTCAGCGGGTTTTTTCTTGAAGATGCCATGATTCTTCAATGTGGGCACCCATTGGGTGGTCTCGTGTTGAATAAAGTCATTGAAATGGCATACTTTCAAATTTGTATTCAGCCTTGATGGTAGCTATCCATGTTCTGGTTTTAAGTTTGAGAATAAAGTCCACTGTTTACGTGAACATTGCAGTTCTTGATGTTCTCTAGCCGCAAGTGATGTTGATAGTTGTTTTCATACTTACTGATTTTAAAATTATGTTATATAATAGAGGTAGAGAACTATGGAATCAGATAATCCAACAGAAACTTACTGAGAAGAATAGTGCCATTTTTACCAACCTTTTTGCAGCAAAGGCATGTTGTTGTGTATGTAGAAGCCTGAAGTAGTGCATGCTTTCTTTCCATCTGCTACAAGTCCAGTTTACTAGGAGTTTGGGATTCATCGGCCGACAACTTTTTGCACGAGAAGAATTATGCATCTATTCAACATGTGCTTGAAGCTTATGAATTGTCTTCTTTTGATTTGCACAAATGGATAATTTGCTCTACTGAATTTGTGGCTACTTCTCAAGCATTTTTTTAAGGGTAAAACTCCTTTCAGTTTCGTGCTTTTGTTTCGGACACTCCTTTAAAAAAAAGAGTACATTTTGACCACTGATGTGTGTTGATCATGCCTTCTACTTTTTCGTGCTCTGAAGCTGATAGCACTAGGTGTTGTGAAATTGGAATTTTTTTCATTTAGCTTTCAACATTTCTTGAGCCGTGCGCTAGAGAACTCATTATTATTCAAATTATATGTGCATCACCCTAACTGTTGGACTTGATTAATGCAGTGATGGACCTGCCCTTTGTATCTTTTCAGTGGGGTTTTTCTTGAAGATGCTATGATTCTTCAATGTGGGCACTCATTGGGTGGTCTCGTGTTGAATAAAGTCATTTAAATGGCATGCTTTCAAATTTGTATTCAGCCTTTATGGTAGCTATCCATGTTCTGGTTTTAAGTTAGAGAATAAAGGTCACTGTTTACGTTAAAATTGCAGTTCTTGATGTTCTACTAGCTACAACTGAAGTTGATAGTTGTTTTTTATACTTATTTTGGTTTTAAAATTATGTTATGTAATAGAGGCAAAGAACTATAGTATCAGATAATCCAACCGAAACTCACTGAGAATAATAGTGCCATTTTTAGTATAGCTCCTGGGAATGCTAGGAATTATTTTTGAACCGATTAATGAAATTTAATGCCATGTGTTACAACTTACCAAATGGAGGCAGGACCCAACATCCCTGTTTAATATCCGATTGCTATATTATAAGTGCAATTAATTTCCTCCGTCTAATATGGATGTGTTGGTATCTGTAGCTTTACTCTAAATTGGTTACTCTTTCAACACTAGATTGGATACTTCATTTTTATCGGAGGTTCATTTTCTTGGATAACCATGTCTATGTTGCATCATGCTACTGAGTTCTAAATTTTGCATGCTTTGTCTATATTACCAGATTTTATAACTATCAATTGTTTGATCCATGTGAACAAATAAATGAACAAGAAGAATAACTCTGTGGGTTCTGAAAATAAATCTTTTATATGGTCCGTCCATCAAGTGTTCCATGTTTTTCCATGTTTTTTTGCGGCGAAGTGCCGTTCCTGCTGCCATTCCTAGGTAGATACAGAAATGACGCAATGCTTGGTTAAACTGATTCTCTCGTGTTTGTTTTCTCTAAAGCTGACTAAATCTTGGTTTGGCTCATACTTTTCATATCCGGTCCCTTTTTTTGCTCATAATTATGTATCCTTCAGATCCTTTCGAGTTCTGTCCATAGTTTCTAACATAGTTGTTGTGATTTATACCACTTTGATTTGATGCAGCCAAAAGAGTCCAGGGAGGAATGAACATATATTCACTCTTGATTAACTATATATTTATTCTCTTACTTTCTATATTCAAGCAAGGAAAGCATATATTTTATGTGTCCATGACAATGAGGTGTTGGCTGCTCTAAGTTTGCGTGCACCACTATTGAATTTCTCCTGGTTTTCTTTGTGTAGTATTTGGTAGGGGGTACATGCGGAAGTGCGGAACATGTTGCTTTGGTACTGAAACATGAAATTTCTGACAAATCGAGCCTCGGAGATGAAAAGGTAACATGGGGTATAAATTCAATTGTTGTTGGATACCATAGGAGAATTTCTTAGCATCTTTCTGTTCCAGTTATTGGATGCCTTTCTCTCTGTTTTACTGGAAACGGGCAACTTGCAAGAAAAGAATATATAAAATATGCTCAAATGCAATTTAAATACTTAAGAGCTACATTCATGCATGCCTCCGGTTGTGGCATCTGATGCAGCCTCTTGAAACCAATGAAATAATACTTGTGTATTTCCATGACAGTGTTTCCATGGAGACCATCAAGGTTCTGACGGGTGTTCTTCTGCAAGCTATGTTGAAGAATTTAGGTTTCCATGTTGGTTCTTCTGTCGTTTATGGTTGGTAGTTGATCATAGCCTTTATGTAATAAATAGTGAATGGTTTGGCTATGAATATGGGTTCCTCTACGCATCCTAACTATATGCTAATAGCTATTGTAATGTCTTTTGTATCAGAACCATGTGCTAATTACTATTGTAATATATTTTCATATTTCGATGGTGATATGTAGACAATTATGTAGATATTACTTTTGTTATTCTTACCTTCTATTGCTCTTAAAAAAGACTTAGTTGTATAGCATGTTTGGGTATTTTCCTGATCATGTATAATCGTTATTTTCTTGTTCTGGTTACGTTTGTTTAGTTATAATAACTTCATCATGTTGACTTTGTTTTCCAAATTCAATAGAACATATTTTTGTTTACCTGTAGATCGGTATGAACTCCACAGGTTCGTGCGCCAAGGCGCACATCTAAATCTAGTATGTAGTAAACGATGCAGTATGAATATCTCCTGATTCCGACACTGTGTGAGCATTAGGTTGTTTGCACACTTTGTTTGTGTTATTGATCTGTCACCTTACCCGGCAATACTTTTTATCGTTGCGTTCCATTTTCGTTCTGGTGTAAGGATAGAATTCAAAGTGTGCTCCTCTTCACTGCAACTCTCCTGCTTCTTTACATTAAGGTGGATAACTGCTGGACAGCTCTAACGTGGGGAGCTTGAGACAGATAATTGTTCGATAACCCCTGTACAATTTTCTTATTGTTTGGTTTCAAAAAATAAAATGCCACATATGTCCATTTAAAATTTGCAGCCTTCATGTTTGGTTTAAAGATAAGATAATTAATATCTACTCTTCTGATAAATCTTTTCATGAAATCTTAAATACGAAGTATATAATTTGACGATATAAATAACTACCCCGTGCGATGCACGGGTTGACAACTAGTTTTAATGATGCTCACATAAGGATGAGAGTTGAAGCAAAAGAGAGCATCAAAAAGCAAGTTCAAAACACATTTAAGTCTAACCCTCTTCCTATGCATAGGAATCTTGTACACAAATAAATTCATGAAGAACAAAGTAACAAGCATAAGAAGATAAAACAAGAGTAACTTCAAAATTTTCAGCATATAGAGAGGTGTTTTAGTACCATGCAAATTTCTACAACCACATTTTACTCTCTCATAATAATTTTCAGTAGCTTCATGAACAAACTCAACAATATAACTATCACATAAAGCATGTTTCTCATGATCCATAAACTTATACTCCCTCCGTTCCTTTCTGTAATGCCTATTGTTTTCTCGCATTTGTTTCAAAATATAAGAGTAAAGCTATGTTTTTTTGCAAAGAACCCCTTCCACCGATCAGGTCAAGTCCAGAAAATCTGAAAACCGATCTGGTCATGTATTTCCGAGATCTGTTTTTAGTTTCCTATTTTGTCTGTGATATCGCTAGGGGTTTTGTGTTAAAAAAGGCTCGCGCTAATTTCCGTGCCAAAAAACAATAGGCACTATAGAAAGGAACGGAGGGAGTAATTTTTATCAAGCTCAGAAATAGCGGGATTAAAACTTTCAAACCCACTTTTATCAATAATATAACAAGATGATTGATCAATCTCAAGTGATATGGGACTCCTAGATAAAGTCAAGACCTCTCCAATCCCATTTTCATTAGTGGTACAATTAATATTATCAAGTAACATAGGACCATCATCTAGTCCATGGAGCCGAAGCAGTCCTGCCGATAGAAATAGAGCATGATTCTCCAAGAGTCACAAAATATGATAAAGAAACCTCGAGAAAAGCTTTGGAGGACGACGTCGATGCACTTGACGAAGCTCGAGACAAAGTCCTGTCACGAGTCGCTAAATATCAACAGGACCTGAAGAATTACCACAGTCGACGACTGCGGCCAAGATCTTTTCAAGTTGGTGATTTAGTTTTGCGACTCAACCAAAAAAGTCATGAAAAACTCGAGTTCTTGGACCCTACATCGTCACAGAAGTAATCGAAGGAGGAGCATACAGAATCAAGGACAAGAAGACGGGGAACATTGAGCCAAATCCTTGGAACGTGGCGCAGCTCAGGCGTTTTTACGCTTAGATGCCGAAATATAGTCTCCTCTGTAAACATACAATACTGAAATGCCCGCGAGTTTTCAGACGCACTCTTTTCCTTTTTCGGGCGCCGAGTGGGGCCGGGAAAGGTTTTTAATGAGGCGGGCTCGCGGTGCTGCAATATAATAAAAATAGTAAAGATATACTTCTTATTCGTCGACACACTCGGGGGCTCTACACCTTCAAGCCTCAAAATACGTACAAAATAGACAAACTCGACTTACCGAAATATTTCGCCTTGGTACAATAATACCTCGCCAAATACATAAATCGGAAGCTGGTAATATTAAATATAGTATACACGTCAAAAATCTCATTGCTTTGGTCCAAGAACCTGGCAACAGAAATATAGAACTTCGACACTAAGAAACTTGAGGGCCTGCAGTCCATCAAGATATTTTATTACAACAAAAGAAGAAATCTTTGAAAGAGAAAAATAGTACAAATTCTAGCCAAAAGGCTCGGGGGCTCCAACAATATAGAGCACCTTGTGATATACAACAAATTTCTTTGACAAGGTTTTGCCATATGGAGCAAATCAGTCAAAACCTAAAATACTATCTATTGACAAGCCTCTGCTTGTCTTATGCTCAGCGTAAGATCCCTTGACGAAGAATTCTGAGTCCATCCGAAGAAGTTCATCTATCATCGACTCGGCCACAGGAGACACCATTTCATTGATCGTGTCAATATCATTCTTCCGCCGCGATTTTTTCGCCATGCAATCAACGACAATCTTCGTCAGGTCTAATTTTGGATGGCAAATATTTATCATAATCATGGCGAATCTTGCTCCAGCAGTCAATTGGGCTCGTACAAAATTATGAATACGAGGAGCATCTCTGAAGGCCTCTAGCAATTCAGGAAGAGTTGCAGGAACCTCATTCCGAGGAAACAAAGTCTTGAAAACAAGGGTTAATGTTGTCGTGCAAAAATTGAGAAATTCGCGCACTTGGCAAGCACGATCTTGGAACCTGACAATCTGCTGGGTTCGTTCAGGGGTGGCCCAAAATAAACAGCCATGGTTAAGGGAAAGATTGACAAGAAGATTCGTTCTCTCGTTCACTCTTCGATCTTCGGCGGCAGCATCAAGAACCGAGCCTATTAGGCAACAAGGCAAGAAACTTGGAAGAAGGCACAGCAAAATAAAGAGGAGGCATCATGAGGTTGGAGATACATACCTAACATATCCGTGCTAGCTTCCAACATTAGCTCGAGCATGCTATTTTCTCGGGTAGTTGCTCCTTTTGCTTCCAATACAGCAGCATCTTTGGCAATCATAGCCTCTTCGGCTTGTTGAAGACCAAGTTGTTCTTGTTCAGACGCTTTCCGAGATTGTTCCATCATTGCCAGAGTTTGTTTCTTCATAGATTGAAGTTGTTGTCGAAGTTCTTGTAAATCTTCCGACAAAGGTTTGCTTGAAGAACCTTCAAGGAGATTATCATCGGCTTTTACTTTCTTCGAGAAGGAAGACGCAGGCGCAGCATCAGGAGAGCAAGGATTGGTCGAATAATTATCAAATATTAACTGGAAAAGAAAATCCCCGGATCAATTATAGTACCAAGAGGAATTTCATTGCTTTCTAGAAAGTTTACACGGATATTACAAAAGAAGTTCTCTAAAGGGATTGACAGGGTAATTGTCGCCAAGGCTAGAATGGCGACAACAGCAAAAGGAATAAAGAAAGCAAAATATAGAAAAGGCAAAGGCATTCAATTAGACCTCCGGCCTTGACGAGCTAGGAGTTGAAGATGGTTTGATCCCGAGATAGGCCAGGATTTTCTTCGTATTCAGCTTTGCCGCCTTGATCAATGATCGCCATTTTGCTTGCTCTATCTGCTCCGTGTTGCCCACTTTCGCCCAGTCAATGGTCTGTTGACTATCAGCAACCAAGGCAACAGTGCTTTCAACGGCAACCTTCATGTTTTCATGACGCATCTTCAGCCCAAGATCTTCGGGAGGGTTAAAGCACTTGGCAAGAGCAAGGAAAGTCGCGGGTTCCTCTTTCTTCGGGAAGAAGTAGGGGAAAAGCCGCGACAGCCCTGTCCTGGCTTCATCAATGCCCTCACGCGCTTCTGTCCCATGAAATTCAAGGAACGAAACGGCATCAAGAAGAGGATCATTATCGGGATCTTCAAGTTCAAATTCTTGAGAGGTCTTATCTGTCAAAATAAAGAAAAATCCGATGAGAAAATGAGTGCAGAAAAGAAAAATCCAAAGGATATGAAGTGGTTCAGATACTTACTGACAAAGCGACGATTTTGCTTCCTTAGACGTTTAGTAATCGCTTCTTCACGAGCGATTTGTGCAGTTATGTGCTCGCTTAACGAAGTCTCGGCATCATGCAGACGTTTCCGAAGATCTTCGACACCAGCATCAGCCTTGGCTTTGTCAGCTTCTCGCCTAGCTTCAACGGCATCCGACTCGGCCTTCTTACGAGCCTCTTCACTTTGCTCTAATTTTTGAGCAAGTGTATCGGCACGCTCGTTGACTCTGCCAGTTTTTCTGCAAAGAAAGTTAAAATTAGTTAAAAACGTCGACAACAAAGGAGTAAGAAAGCAAAAGCAAAAAGAAGTAACAAGGCAGTAGTTTTACTGGCATAATCACGGTACCCAACAAATTGGGCACCAATGCGAAGAAGCTCTTTGATCACAGGCTATCAAGGAAGGACAAAGAAAGAAAATATCGGTATGGTGAAAATGATGGCATACAGAAGCAAACAAAGGAAATATAGATAATGACAAAGCAAATTAAGAACTTACATCATCCAAGAGAGGGCTAGAGGAGCTACTTATTTGGAGAGTAGGCTCCGGGATTGTGTCAACCCTTGCCCTTTTTGGTGAAGGGACAAGGGGGCTTGAAGGAGGAGTAGCAGCGCCAACGTTTTGTTGAGGAGGCGAAGTTTCCTCTCCTTCAACTGGCGTCTCTGAGGCGACTAGAGTATGTGACGTGCTCGTTCGAGCCGCCACATTGGAAGATGGTACTACTTCCTCATCATCACTACGAATTAAATGTCGGCAATATAAAAAGCAATATAGACAAAAATCTTCAAGTAAAAAAAAAGAGCGAGAAAAGAGGGACTTACGAACTGATGAGGGTCTCGAGATATGGATCATAAGCTGCCTTCTGGCGTGAAGGAACAATTCTTCGGGCTTGGAGGTGCTGGAATCTTCGGCATCATTCCTTTTCCTTTTGTTCTTTGGAGAAACAGCAGGAGGAGGAGATTGTGCCGACGCAGTGGCTTCAGAGGCACCCTCCTTTTCATCAGATCCCGCAGATTTTCGAGAATCTGCGGGTTCATCACAAAGAGGGGCATCTTGGTTATCATCGCAATAACCGCCCTTTCTTCGACTTCTCCACCTTCAGGAAGGGGAGGAAGCGAAACAAGATTTGGATGGTCCTGTATAAAAATAGGGAAGGATGTCAAAAAAGAAGTAACAATAAAAATAGCACGGCAATAACAAATATAGCGACAATGTTTACCTTAGGAAGCGCATTGGTGGCGCTGTATGGTTTTACATGACAAGAGGAAGGGATGGAATCTTTCTTGTTGAGAGATGAGATTTTTCGGACAAGCCTATCCAAATCCTTGGCTTCCAGATTTGTCGACAAACGATCGTATCTTCATCGCCAGCATAATTCCAGAGAGGGTTTTTGCGGGCTGAAGAGGCTGCACTCTGCTCTAAGAAAATACGCTGTAATTTGGATACCACAGTTCTTTGCCACGAGTATTCTGCAACTCATGGATGCGAGTCATCAATGCCTCTGTCGAAGCTTTTTCCTCTTCGGTAGCCTCTGCATCCCAAGAACGGCGGCGAAGGATTTTTTCGGCACCATCAAAAGGAGGGATATTGTCTTCAGCGCATCCATGGTTTTCTTCCTGAATATACAACCACTTCTTGCGCCATCCTTGAATGGAGTCAGGGAGTTTGACGTCGAAGTAATTGACTGAGGAGCGAACGGAAATAACAACGCCGCCTATATTATAGGCGACATTGGAAGAGCCATTACGGCGACAGAAGAAAATGCGCTTCCATAATGCCCAGTTAGGCTGGACACCAAGGAAGGCTTCGCAGAGGGTGATGAAGATGGAAATATGAAGGATTGAGTTGGGCGTGAGGTGGTGAAGTTGGAGACCGTAAACAAAAAGCAATCCTCGAAGAAAAGGATGAATGGGGGCGGAAAGACCGCGGATGAGATGATCAACAAAACTTACCCGATACCCCATTGGAGGGGTTGGGTAGCTTTCTTCACTGGGGAAGCACACCGCTTTGGGTTTCTTGCTAATCCCCAGCTTCTTCAAGAGATTCATGTCCTGGTTCGTGATCTTGGACCTTTCCCACTCCGCGGTTCCTAGATCCGCGGCAGCCATTGATGATTCGGCGTGGTGTGCCTGGTCAAGCGACGCGGTGGCATCAACAATGGCGGAGGAATGCAGCTGCGAAGGGATGAGCTCTGAGAGTTGTGGGGCGCAGGAGGAAGTTTTGCAGGTAGAAGCAGGGGAACGGCGCGAGCGGAAGTGCTCGAGGTAGAAGAAGGAGATCTTATATAGAGGTGCGGTGAAGCGGCGGACCGTTGGATGGAAAAGTATGCGGCAGATGATAACCACGATGAGACGAGGGTAAAACAGTATTTTAACATTAAGAAGTTACGGTACGTGCGCCAGAAAAAGCGGAGGACGTGTGTCCCCCACTAGAACGACGTGTCAAGATAATGGTTACTTAGGACCCACAAGGCAGTGAGAGAAGCGGTCATCGCATATTTCCAAAACAGAAATCGTGGTTATCATCAGCAGCGACGTCATCAAGGTAAAAGAAAAGCTCGACTATGAAGCTTGGAAAGTTTATCGACAACGCAAGATTATTTTGGGTGCCTTTGATCAAATACAAGTTTTTGCCCAAACGCTCGGGGGCTACTCTGGAAAAAAGAAAATTTTGAAGTATGACAAGATAGAATTGACGAGAGCCTATGACCAAATGCAAGCACTTGTTCATAGCCTCGGGGGCTACTTCCATCGGGAGCGCTGGTCGCGCACCCGATAAATAGAAAAATATCGAGAAGGATTATAAATATAGCAGCAAAGGATACTAATCTGTGGAGCCTACACCCAAGCACAAGTCCTTGGCTGTAGCCTCGGGGCTACTCCCATCGGGAACGCTGTTCGCGTGCCCGATGAATTTTCATTAAAAGAAAGAAGTAGGAGTGAGTATATTTCGAGTTACACGATAACTCTACATATACTCCCATCGGGAGGACAAAATAAGTCATCAAATATGACTCGATAAAATGTGCTATTCCAGCAGCCGAAAAGCACTCGACAAAATATTCTCAGAGCGCTAAAAGTCGCGAATAAATCTCTGAATGCCGCAAAACTTTGCGAAGGTAAGACCCCAGATCCGTTCTGAGCGGCGTGGCACCGTCTCTGACGGCGGATTGCTACTATTTCCCGTATCAACAGATACGAAGAAATATCCTAACGGACGCGTTAGATACCCGATAAAATATGACTGGGACTCGACAGAATGGTAAGACCTTAAGCGGCACCTGTCGAAGTTTACACCAGTATCCCGAGATCATGTCCAGGGACGTGATTTTGAAGTAGGTTTTTGCGGATTGCCACTAGAGCAGTTAACTAGTACCTGATCCGTCAGATGAAGTAGCCCCAATTACCGTTATCCCTGTACAAAATAGTGTTTGCATATCGAAAGATTATGTAATGAGTAAAATTGGAGATTTTCCCTGATTCTTCGATTCAAGAAAAATCTCGGGGGCTACTGACGTAGACATCCCCAATGGGCCTGCCAAAGATGGTACCCGGGGTTTAATCAAAGCCCAAGACTCGAAGAATAAGAAGACTTGGAAGCCCATTTAGTGTTAAGGAAAGATAGTTTGTATTAGGAAAGATGGAGATTTGTAATCTTACGGGTTGGGTACGAAACCCTCCCGAACTCTGTAACTTGTGTACTACGAAACCCTCGGCTCCGCCTCCTATATAAGGGGGAGTCGAGGGACAAAAAGGATCGAATCTACTGTCAACATAACCCTAGTTTTCATAATCGTCGAGTACTTTTCGGCTGAAACCTTCGAGATCTACTTGCCCTCTACTTCTAACAAAACCCTAGTCTACAATCTGTAGGCATTGACTAGTTAATCCTTTGTCACCTATTTCTTTCGATCTCATGCCACGTTTGAAACGTTGAGGAACCTGCTGGCTCATGGGACCCGCATGTCATCCTCTATGTACTACAAAAGTTCATTTTCTTGGTTTTTTTTCACCGTCTGATTTTTGGCTATTTCCTTTTTCTTTTGATCCCCTGCCGCCTTTGAAAGTTGAGGACTCTGCTGCCTCATAGGTCCCACATGTCAGCCTGTATGAACGATAAAGCTTTCCTTCCTTGGAGTTTTTTTTACCCCTAATTTCTGGCTACTTTCTTTTTCTTTTGATCTCAAGCCACATTTGAAACGTTGGGACAGCTGCTGCAAAATGGGACCTGCATGTAATCCTCTATGTACAATAAAAGTTTCTTTTCTTGGATTATGTTTCACCCTCTGATTTTTGGTCACTTGCCTTTTTCTTTCGATCTCATGCCGCCTTTGAAAACGTTGAGGAACCTGCTGGCTCATGGGACCCGCATGTCATCCTCTATGTACTATAAAAGTTTCTTTTCTTGGATTTTTTCACCCTCTGATTTTTGGCTATTTCTTTTTGTTTTGATCCCTGCCGCCTTGGAAACGTTGACTAATCTGCTGGCTCATGGGACCCGCATGTCATCCTCTATGTCCATCAACTTTCTTTTCTTGGAGTTTTTTTCCCCCTAATTTCTGGATACTTTCTTTTTCTTTTGATCTCAAGCCGCATTTGAAACGTTGGGACCGCTGCTGCAAAATGGGACCCGCATGTAATTCTCCATGTACAATAAAAGTTTCTTTTCTTGGATTATTTTTCACCCTCATTTTTGGTCACTTGCCTTTTTTTGATCCCCTACCGCCTTGGAAACGTTGAGTAAGCTGCTGACTCATGGGACCCGCATGTCATCTTCTATGTACAATCAACTTTCTTTTTCTTTTGATCTCAAGCCGCATTTGAAACGTTGAGACCGCTGCTGCTAAATGGAACCCGCATGTCATCCTCTATGCACAATAAAGTTTCTTTTCTTGGATTATCTTTGGCTCCTGATATTTTTTCACTTGCCTTTTTCTTTCGATCTCATGCCACCTTTGAAACGTTGAGTAAGCTGCTGGCTCATGGGTCCCGCATGTCATCATCTACGAACAATAAAAGTTTCCTTTCTTGGAATTATTTTTTACCCCTAATTTTTGGCTACTTCCTTTTTCTTTTGATCCCGCCTTTGAAACGTTGAGGATTCTGCTGCCTCATGGGTCCCACATGTCAGCCTCTATGAACAATAAACCTTTCCTTTCTTGGAGTTATTTTGACCTCTAATTTCTGGCTATTTCGCCTTTTTTAAAATCTGTGTCGCCTTGGAAACGTTGAGAATGCTGCTGCCTCATGGGTCCCGCATGTCATCCTCTCGAACGATAAATGTTTCTTTTTTTGGATTTTTTACCAACTGATTTTTTTTCGATCCTCTACCGTCTTTAAAACATTGACGACGCTGCTGGCTCATGGGTACCCGATGTCAGCCTCCCCGTACAAGAAACATGTGATATCTTGATTATTTTGCAGACAATAAACAGTGTATTTCGCTCTGAGCTATTGCAAACGGAAAAAAATAAATCTTTACTTTTAAATAAACAAACTTGTATGTTGAATCTCCTTGTTTTTTGTTTTCACGAAGCATAGGACATTCCTGTTTTGGAGTGGGCTCAAATTGTACGAGTCCAAAAGCGTCCAGCAGGATAGTTCGAAACCCCAGACGGCCAGATGCAGCCCAATTGAAATCTTTCTTTTCTTGGATTTTTTGAGCCCCTGATTTCGGCTACTTCCTTTTTTGGAAACGTTGAGAACGCTGCTGCAAAATCGGACCCGCATGTCATCCTCTATGTACAATAAATTTTTTCTTGGATTATTTTTGGCTCCGATATTTGGTCACTTGCATTTTTCTTTTGATCTCATGCCGTCTTTGAAACGTTCAGACCGGTGCAAAATGGGACCCGCATGTCATCCTCTATGTACAATAAAAATTAATTTTCTTGGATTATTATTTTTGGCCCCGATATTTGGTCACTTGTCTTTTTCTTTCGATCTCATGCCACGTTTGAAACGTTGAGGAACCTGCAAGCTCATGGGACCCGCATGTCATCCTCTATGTACTATAAAAGTTCATTTTCTTGGGTTTTTTTCACCCTCTGATTTTTGGCTATTTCCTTTTTCTTTTGATCCCCTGCCGCCTTGGAAACGTCGGCTGCTGCAAAATGGGACCCGCATGTCATCCTCTATGTACAATCAACTCTCTTTTCGTGGCTACTTTCTTTTTCTTTTGATCTCAACTCTCAAGCCGCATTTGAAACGTTGAGACCACTGCTGCAAAATAGGACCCACATGTCATCCTCAATGTAAAATAAAAGTTTCTTTTCTTGGATTATTTTCACCCTCTGATTTTTGGCTATTTCCTTTTTCTTTCGATCCCCTGCTGCCTTGGAAACGTTGAGGATGCTGCTGCCTCATGGGTCCCACATGTCATCCACTATGAACAATAAAAGTTTCTTTTCTTCGATTTTTCACCCTCTGCTTTTTGGCTATTTCCTTTTTCTTTTGATCCCATGCCGCCTTGGAAACGTGAGGATGCTGCTTCCTAATGGGACCCGCATGTCATACTCTATGTACAATAAAAGTTTATTTTTTTGGATTATTTTTGGCTCCTGATATTTGGTGACTTGCCTTTTTCTTTCAATCTCATGCCGCCTCTCAAACGTTGAGTAAGCTGCTGGCTCATGGCATCCGCATGTCATTAACTATGTACATTAAATTTTCTTTTCTTGGATTATTTTTGGCTCCTGATATTTGGTCACTTGCATTTTTCTTTCATTCTCATGCCGTCTTTGAAACGTTCAGACCGCTGCTACAACATGGGACCCATATGTCATCCTCTATGTACAATGAAAGTTTCTTTTCTTGGATTATTTTTGGCTCCTGATATTTGGTCACTTGCCTTTTTCTTTCGATCTCATGTCGTCTTTGAAACGTTCAGACCGCTGCTACAACATGGGACCCATATGTCATCCTCTATGTACATTAAAAGTTTCTTTTCTTGGATTATTTTTTTCTCCTGATATTTGGTCACTTTCCTTTTTCTTTCGATCTCATGCCGCCTTTGAAACGTTGAGTACTGTGGCTCATGGGACCCGCATGTCATCTTCTATGTACAATAAAGTTTCTTTTCTTGGATTTCCCCCCCCCCCCCCGATTTTTGGTCACTTGCCTTTTTCTTTCGATCCTATGCCGCCTTTGATATTGAGTAGGCTGGCTCATGGGTCCCACATCAGCCTCTATGAACAATAAACCTTTCCTTTGTTGGATTTATTTTTTACCCCTAATTTCTGGCTATTTGCCTTTTTTTTGATCCCTCGGCCTTTAAAATGATGAGGACGATGCAGGCAGGTCGGTCCCACATGTCTTCTTCTATGAATAATAAAAGTTTCCTTTGTTGGATTTACTTTTGACCCCTAATTTCTGGCTATTTGCCTTTTTTTTTCTTTTGATCTTCTGCCGACTTTGAAATGATGAGGATGCTGCTGGCAGATCTGTCCCACATGTCAGCCACTCTGAACTATAAATGATTCCTTTCTATGATTTATTTTTGACCCCTATTTTCGAGATACTTGCCTTTTTTTGGATCTCATACCGCCTTTGAAATGTTGAGGACGCTGCTGGCTCATGGGTCCCACATGGCATCCTCTTTGGACGATAAACCTTCATTTCTTGTTAATGACAGGTTTATCTGTATTATTTTTGCAGACTAATACAAGCTCTTTCGCTCCAAGATCTTGCAAGTTAATAGAATAAATCATGGAATTATTAGGATATGTTTTAAATTTCAAATCCACTTTATGAATTTTTTAAAATACCGTGATCCGTGTGGGTATGGAGCGATCAAGGTTTTTCATATTGGCCATGAGCAGTTTCAAAAATTGCAACCGGATAATTCTAAATAAATAAAAACAACTTTTATGCAGAATCTCCGTGTTTTTGTTTTTTGCCATCATAGGATCTATGGTTCATTAGAAAAGGGCCGAAATTGCATGAGCAGAAAAGCCCATTTCTAGTTATTGGGCTTCGACAGCCTGAGCAAGTAGGCCTATAGCAAATACCATGTAGATGGCCGTTGGAACCCAAAAGTATTTGTTGCCTAGACTTAGAAAAAGTATTTGTTGCCTAGACTTAGATGCCAAACTCAGGTACTCAGCCTTATTGACATGAACCTTGCTATGCACACGACAATTTCAGTCCGATCCGTGTACGCAACACAAGATCAAACCCAACGTGTGAGGAAGCAGGTGGCAGCACACCTCCAGATGCTCAATCGTACACATATCATATAGGAGTTGTCGTATGTACATTAGTTCCGTATTGACATGTTTGTTTCTTTGGTTAACATGTGGGGTCCGCACAGTCACCTAGGTCGCACATCAACTTCTTTGCTCATAGTTGATGCATGTTTAGTGGCCTGCAGCAAGAATCGCTGCCCCCAGGGATGTACTTTACCCTTTAGCGGCGAAAAAAATAGGAATGGTCCTCTCATGACTATGATCAACAAGAGGTGGCTATATTATAAAGGACGTACACACATTGTAATTATAGTGCTGAAATAAAGTCAATCCTAAAACAGCCATGCATGGGTTATAATATGAAGGCAACACGAAATACAAAAGCAGGGCAGTGTTCAAATAAACTGATTCAAACTAGTACATACTAAAAATAGTGTACTACTTCTCAACACTTCAAGCATAATAAAAAAGTGTGTCAGTGTTTTTTTAAAGGTAACACCGAACGGGCAATGTTTAAAGCATGCTTAAACCACATAGCCGCTTGTCGGACACTACCCCAACTATCTCTGGGAAGGCTGATAACTCCCACAGTCTCACCTTCATCTGGCTGGAGGTTGCAGCGCAAAATTTTTGGGTATTGATTATGAAGATACTTCCGGTATGCTGTGTAGACGCAGTTTTTCCTCATGAATGGAACCAATGTGCCATCAGGAGCTTTGGATTCACGCTTCTTAAGGTTGGCAATGATCGGGTAATTGAGTCCGAGGAACAGAGGTTGCGAGGCTGTTAACCTGCCTCCAATGAAAGTCCCCTGCACGTGCTGCAACGAACAGAGATATGGGATCCTGCTCAAAGACGTAGGTGGCAACAGGAGGATACTGCCGTAGCTGAAGCCCATTAGCAGCATAGGGAATGTCAGGAGGTACTTCAGCATTGGCAATCCCAATGTTGTTTACTGTAAGGATGATCATCAATCGCTTGCCATCAGCAGTTGGAGCGAGGAACCACGCGTACTGCTGATCATCCACCACCGGTGGCGGGATTACGAACATGGACATCGGGTTTTCTGCAATATTAGAAATGGAGACGAATAGGGTGTTACTGGCAACCATATTCAAACAGCAGCATTGTTCATCGTTCATGCTCACAGTATAAATACGACTATGTAAGCTAAGGACATTGGTCATTCATGTGTTCAAATCGAGTGTCCAATATATCAGTTATACTGCATGCATCCCATGAAACTAGTCTTAACTTCGCCAAAACTAGACACTAGTTAGTGTATACACAGTTATATACTACCTCTGTCCCACCGAAAGTGTCTGAGATTTGTCCAAATTCAGATGTATCTAGACAGTGAAAGCATATAGATACATTCAAATTTTGACAAATATATCATCTTAAGTTTAAGTCCTGTGTTGTAGTTAATTCCCTTTGTCTTAAGTGATCCAACGGTGTATATGATTAGATATTTGTATACAATATAGGAGTACAGACAATCTACCAGTTGGTCCAGTTTTAAACTGAGTATAGAGCTTCAATCATGACCCTTGGAGTGCTAAATCTAACGGTGCACAACAGCAGGATTCTCTGTGAAGAGTGCACATAGCTAACTCTACAATATTTTAGAACCATCACGTGAGCCTTGGGTCTACCCCAAAAAATGACCAAATATCTAAAACCCCTGAAGCATAGGAATAACCCCGTTCAAAGAAATCGCTATTCAGCACTGCTACATGGATCAATGGAAGGTTCTTACGGTCTCAACTCTCAAGGAAACATCAAAGGAAAAGGTAGATAAGAAACGAGTGAGTGTTAGATGTACACATATTTTTAATTTTTTATTTGTTCCCTTCGTTTGCCGACTGATGGGAAGAAACATCATTTTTTGTAGGACCACTCTTGTTTTCGTATTTTATATATGCATTGTTGGCAATATTTTCTTTCGAAAACCATGAATATAGCTCGAGCTACATGTAGCATGGTTTTTGAAAATTTTGAGAGCTGCATTTTGAAGTTCCAAAGAAAACGGAGATTAAATACGGGTGTCAACAATGTTGTGTTCTACCAACATTCAAATGTCCAAATCAAAATATCTTATATTTAAGGTTTTGCAACAACAAAAAAATCTGACATATATTTTCCAACATTTTGTAACTTCAAAATCTATCAGATTCTGTCATTTTTGTGCGGCCCGAATATAGGGTATCTCAATTTCAGATTTTACACTCTGGTAGAATAATACATTCTCTACATCTATTTTTTTTAGATTTTTTATATATTCTTTCAAAACTTGTGAAAGGCATGCTATAAATATTCTTTTGATTATCAAACATAATCTTTAATGGTTTGACGTGCATACATACTAGTAATATAAAAATATAAAAGTTCTCGCCTTGTACACATTTTGTTGATTTTTTGGAATGAATACAACATTCAATTTGGTAGATAGAGTACTAAACATTTCATGGGAAACTTAAAGCAGCTTGCCAAACAAAGGCTAATAGAAAAAATAGAGGTATGACAGGCATAACATCCACGATGGGGTTGAAATATGCATAAGCTTCGGGCAATTTGGCAAAGAAAAATCTAGCCGGATAAAGAACAGAATTATAAAAGGTACAGGTTAAACTAAGTAAATTAGGCATAACAAGTATTTCATTCTTGTTTAGTAAATAATTGGATTTTGATTGAGTTACTTTTCTAAGGGAAAAAAGGAGAAGGCAGATATTCAAGACACTTTTGGTGGGACGGAGGGAGTAAATCAAAAGTAAGAAAAAGTTATAACATGTTTCATGAGATGGAGTACTAAATAACGGCCATATGCATCTCTTCGATGCAGAGGCCGGGGTACCTCGCCCTCTATTTCGAGCAAAAATCAACTAGTTATATGAAACAATGGGTGTAAAAGTTAATCAAGAAGGGTGCCTTCATTGTGCTACGTTAACATTTGAGATACTTGTTAATTACATCCATATTCTGCAGTGGATAGAGTTACTAATTCAGGATTGCATTCACATACGGAGTATACTATGTTTGCTGATGACTGATTAGTACTAATTCGTTGCAAGCAACGGTTCATTCATATTCAGATAAAGGATGTGATCGTTAAGTCATATACTTATGAAAGTCCTTATGCATCTCTCTGATGCAGATGGCGGGGGTCTCTCGTCCTCCTTTTGGAGCAAAAATCAATTAGTTATATATGAAACAATGGGTGTAAAAGGTTATCAAAAAGGGTGCCTTCATAGTGCTACCTTATCTTTTGAGATACTGGTTAATTACATCCATATTCTGCAGTGGCGTAGAATTACTAATTCAGGAATGCAATCACATATTGAGCATACTATGTTTGTTGGTGACTAATTAGTACTAATTCATTGCAAGCAACGGTTCATTCATATTCAGCAAAAGGCGGTGTGATCATTAAGTCATTTATGAAAGGTAAAATATAAACAAGGTAGTTCATGAATAACTTCATTGATTAAGGCAGTGTATCATGCAATGCAACATAAGGACTGAAAAAATACCATTTGGGGTGTCCCAGCAGTACGTCCAGCCCCTAATTTCGTCCACCGCAAAAATTTGGCCACCGAGTTCAATGGCATCACAGAACGCCGGCACAATTTGTTCAGGTTAGGGTTCTTCAGCATTCTCTAGTCGCCACCCCCTTCAAGGTAGAAAATCTTTTTGCCGAACAAGGCGATGAGCTTGTAATCTGCGTACCTCCCACCTTTTGTGGGCACTTGGCAGATTACAATCTTCAACAAATTAATTGCTCGACTCCAGCAAAGATAGTATAACCAATCTTTAGTAGCAGGTTGATATGTAACACCATGACCAATCTTCGGATCAGGTGGGGATGGAAGGGGGATATGTCGCTCGGTGTAGACGTTCACAAGGCACCACTGGCACCCACGATGATCGGCGGCGGCGATCCAGTCGCCGTTCGCGCCAAGCCATTTTCTGTCGTGCATGAACGGCAGGGTGACAGAACGGCGAGGATGGTCGAGGGGCACCAGGTTGTACACGGTAACATGCAGAGGAGATGCTGTCGCCACGAACAAGTGTTCATCGAACCAATAAGCAGGCGGAGGCATCAGCAGGCAGGGTTCATCCCAATGGTGCATCTTACCTTCATCATTGCTGATCTGGTCGTAGAGCTCCCTGGAACATGCGGCAAGTCGGACGGTGTAGGTAACGTCCAGATGCGCAGCGATGAGGTCGATGTTGTCGCCGGTGAGAGCCTCCAAGTGGCCGTCCCCGCCGCCCCGGCAAAGCCTAGAATATTCCATCACGTGAAGATGGATTTAGGTGGATGGCGGATGCAACTGCGCTTGGGGTTTTCGGAGGAGAGGGCGAGCGCTATGGAAGGAACGATGCGGCGCGCGGCCGGCTGGGGTGAGGAGAGAAAGGTATAGTACTAGTGATGCGGCGTGGTGGGGATCGAGATCCTGCGCGTGCGCGTGATTCTGGGAGGGTGAAGAAAAAGATGATAGACATGCAAGGGGCAAAACCTAGGCAGTACTCTAGGCTGCTGCTGCGACTGGGCGCCGATTTGACTGTTGGTAGATGGTAGACTAGCACGCCACCCATCTATAAATTTGCGACGACGTTTGGTGCAGTGATGTCTCGTCACATCAGCTTGAGCAGAGAGGTTTTTTTACAGTTTCCATTACGATATATTTTTCGCCGATAATCGTAGTACTCTATGCCAGAGACACGTACCTTAACACGTGGGCAGCATGCAACCGCGCGAGCACCAAAATGAAATGAGAGATGTTTTAGAGCAGAACTTCATTTTCAATGCATTCCTAGCTTGGTTTGGAAACCGGACGGAGCTTCAGTGACTTGATCCTTCCAAGTCTCATTGTGACTAGGTGCCACCATCTACCATCCATTCATGATCCAACGTTCCAAACTATCTGTTATTTCGAAGCTAAAAAAGAAAAACTATTCAGAAAATTTTGAAAAAAATCCAGTAATATGTAGATGCCTTGTTTTAAAATCTATGAATATTTCATCCCATTCGGACGACTAGCTTGTGATTAAATAGCTTCTTACGTATTCGAGCACTAGTTTAAACTAAATATATATTTGCTCACAAACCTATGATTCAAATCGAATGAAACTCCACCAAAATATAAATCGAAATATGCATGATTTACTGCAATGTTGAGCGGATAATTCAATCCCACGAAAAGACAATATGCTCCAAGACCAGTAATCTCTTCCCTAGCTTATCTGAACATAACTGACAGTGTCCTTAGAGAACATCTTGCAGCCTCAGTAAAGCCTCAGGTATGAACAAGAAGCATTTGCCATCTACAGATCACGCTAAGAACCACAACCCAGGATCATCCTCATAGCCTATATCATCAAGGTTGCCCTCCAAAATGCTTATGTTTTTGGAAAGTTTTCTTGACGTTAGGGAAGATTCTGAAGGGCTTAGCTTCGCTACAATAGCAACAAATGGAAAATTTTCGCCGCTAAAAAGAGTATCCCGCCATTTTAATATACACTTATTAGTAGTTGATCAATTGTGCATTGCAAAACACAAAGTTCAAATCAAATGTGCAACATACCAACAGAAAGTTAACTAGCAGTTTTACGAGCACATGGCGATATTAAGGTGATGAAGCAATATAAACATCAAAAGAAGAGGCAGAACAAGCTCTCCTACTCAGGGAAACTCTTGGGACGCCGAGATATAGGTCGCTAGCTGTGCACGGAGATCCTCCTTCTCCTTGATAATCGCCTTAAGGACGGCGGTTTGTCCGCGCATTAGCACCCTCGAGATCTGCCTCTTGAGCTTTAATTTCAACCTCTGTTCCATGAGATACTTGATGAGGTTGCTTCCAGTATCCATCCATGTGACGCTCTTGTTGTTCAGTTCCACCCAGTAGGCGTTCTGCTGCTTAAGCATGTCGACGTATCGCGCAAGATAAAAGGAGATCTCCTTCTCCAACGCCAAAACTCTGTGAAGACGATCACACTCCAGGGTGAGGGAGTGTTCATTCTCCAGCTGGCTGCCTATGTGGGCCTTGTTCTCCTCCTTTTGCTACAACAATCATTGTATGAAAAAAAAGAAATCAACCCATTCATATATGAGTATTAATTACCCGCAAACAATAGGAGTACTAATTTCTAGCATGGATATTGATAAAGGAATGGACAACACTCGGACGCTCCAAAAATACCACAGGGTTCATCAACACATAATTAATCGGAAAGCAGTGATTACATAAACTATAAAAAAACAAGTGGACAGAGGCATACAACCTACCTGGCTTGGCCGGGAAACGGGGCCGAACTTAGCTTCGGACGGCCGGACTTGGGGCGCCACCGTCGTTGTGGTTACCGGGGAGACATTTGAACCGCCGGCCCTGTGAGATGTAAATAAATGTAAAAACGGTTAGAAAATAAGAATCAACTGAAGGACACCCCGCTAGAAACTTACCCGGACGAACCCTCGCCCTTGATGGTGGTGTTTGCATCATCATCATTCATCAATGTGACGCTCTGGTTATGCAGTTCCACACAAACGCGGTTCTGCTCATTAAGCCTGTCGAGCTCGGCAGTAAAGGTATTGATGCCTTGCTGAAGATAAAGGCAGATCTTGTTCTCGGACGCCAAATCTACGTGAACAGGCTCAAACTCTGGGGTGAGGGAGAGTTCATTCCCCAGCTGGCTGCCTATGTGGGCCATGTTCACCTCCATTTGCTGGCACGATCATTGTATGGAAAAAAAAGAATCCAACCAATTCATATATGAGTAATTGCACGCAAAAAAATAGGAGTACTACTAATTTCTAGCACAGATCTTGATACAGGAATGGACATCACTTGGACGCTCCACAAATATCACAGTGTTCATCAACACATAATTAAAAGGAAAGCTGTGATTACATAAACTACTCCATCCGATCCCTTTTAGTACTTCGTAGTAGTAGTTAACACAGATTTAGTAAAGTTGTATTCTCCCTCTGATCCCTTTTAGTTGACTCGGATTTAGTACAAAGTTGTACTACTAAATTTGAGTCAAATAAAATGGATCGGAGGGAGTACTAAATCTGAGTCTATTAAAATGGATTGGAGGGAGTATAAAAAAAAGTGGATAGAGGCATACAGCCTACCTGGCTTGGCCGTGAAACGGGGCCGAACTCAGCTTCCGACGACCGGACTTGGGGCGCCACCGTCGTGGTGGTTACCGGGGAGACGTTTGAACCGCCGGCCCTGTGAGATGTAAATAAATGGAAAAAACAGTTAGAAAATAAGAATGAACTGGAGGACACGCCGCTAGAAACCTACCCGGACGAACCCTCGCCCACTGGCTCGCTCTCCATCGAATAGAGGATAGACTGCTCTGCGAGAATGCTCAGGCGATCATAAGTGGCCATACAACGACGCGCTAGCTGGCTAGATGTCAAGTTTTTCTCGGCGGTCCTAGTCCTCATCGTCTTCCCTAGGATATCCTGCCGCCGGGCCGCCCGGCTCAATGGAGCCATGGCTTGCGAGGTACTTTACTAGTTAGGGTGGAGGGCTGGTGAAGGCTAGTTACTAGCTACCAGGACAACAGAAAGAGAAGAAGGGTGGAGGGCTGGTCAAGGCTAAATCTTACATACACCCAGAAAAGACCATCGTGCCCTCGCGGGGCTTCTGAGCAATTATAGAGACGTGTGTTCTCAAATGGGCAAGATAGGGTACCTTCCCGAGGAAGCATCTAGCACCCAAGCCGATGGACTGCGCGTTGAACAATGGTTACAGTATGTGTAAAAAGAAAAGATAACAAGGGAAATGCCTGGCAGGGTCCAGAGGTGCATTTAATCGGACATGGAATTCCATATTTTATTACACCATAAAGTATGTGAACATAAACACATAATACAATCAAGCGCTTAGTGTTTACATAAAGGGCCCTAACTGAAGATAGGAAACGCAAGCAAGTCCCTCTCCGCCAAATAAGATCATATATCGTCGTTAGGGCCGCCCTGGTGAATCCTCTGAATGAAAAAAGCCCATAGTTGGCAACCTAAACCCGCCGCTCTAGTCCGAATAGGAACTTCCGTCCGACGAGAACCTTTTGACAACAAAAATTAATTAATTCAGTACTGCATAAACCGCAATTTCAATTAGATAAACACGAAGATTAAGATAGGCGCATGTATCACCTGTCGATGCGAACCCAGATAGTCAGCTCCGTGCACGGTTGAAACCATTGCAACGACCACTCTAGTTCCGACGCTTTGGCGGCGCCCGGCGTGGTCGTGTTGTTCGCCAGAATAGTGGCCGTATGGTTGGGGCGCATTAAACCGATCTCAGAGCGATTAGGTGATGGCTTGCCGTGCGACGACATACTCACCTTGTACTCCGGCCACACGCACGCCGCCGACCTAACGCACTCAACGGATAGGCTGGCCAGCACGCATCCATTCTCCGGATGGACTTGCGTATATGTGTGCCAGACGAACACGGTACCATCGTTCCCGTAGAAGATGACCGGACGTCTTGGCTCTGGCGGTGCCAGCACCGGGATGATGAACGCCATCGCGGTGCCGTACGGGATCATGTCCACACAAATCGAATGGATTTCTCTGAGGTGGGCGATGAGCGCTGCTGGCGAGGCGGCGAAGTCGCAGCCGGCCTCTGTGCAGTCGCACGGGCCGTGCGGGCACGCGAGCTCGTGGTCGTGGAGCTCGTTGTAGGCGACCACGCTCCCGCACCCGTCGTGGGGGCACTCCATCCTCTTTAATCTGCTTTGAAGAGGATATTGATGGGGAGGGGAGGGGAGGGGCGAGTGGAGAAGAAGGATGGTGGTGGCTTTATTAATTCGGGCCTCACCGTCCCACCAGTTTGGCTAAAAAAGGTGACGCTGAATGTTTCACTGTCTATGTTTTCACACGCAGTACACCTTATATGATGGCCAAAAATGGGATATGAAGATTTTCTCGAAATATCAAAAAAATAGATTTATGTTTGACATATGTGTGATGTTACTCAAAATTGAACTACATGTTACAAATGGACGGTCGGCAATTTTGAGGGAAGAAAATGAATTTTAAATATTGAAATACTTTGAGTGTCTCTGTGTGAAGCCTTGCACTAAGATCATAGAAATTTCCATTACCCTTGTACGGATGGTGGGTCCTAAAAGTTGAAGTAATTTGACTGCAACAAAAAGAACTTCAATGAAAATAAAAATGTGGACTAGCTTGTGTCGTCATATGAGATATAGATGGTATAAAAATAACAAACTACAATCCTAAGGGTGATTTATATAAATCAAGTTTGATTTCTTGCTTTCATGTATGAGTTAATTTATTAACATGGCTTTCTACCCCCCCCCACCCACACCCACACACTCTCTCTCTCTCTCAAATGGGGGTGAGAGGAGAAGAAGGATGTTCGTAACTCAGGCCTCACCATCCTACCAGACTTTGGTCGATGCCCAAGACATCCATGACCTAAAAAACTGACGTTGACTGTTTCATAGTCTACATTTTCACAAGCATTATACCATATATATTGGCCAAAATGTGATGTGTAGATTTTCTCGAATTGTACCGTATTTGGATTCATGTTTGACGTATGAGCGGTTTTACTCAAAATTCAACTACATGTTCAAATTGCCAGGTCGGAAAATTTGAATGAAGAAAATATAGTTTAAATATTGAAATAAGTGTGCATATATATATATATATATATATATATATATATATATATATATATATATATATATATGTGTGTGTGTGTGTGTGTGTGTGTGTGTTTTGTGCACTACGATACGTAAAATTGTCATTACCATTTTACGAATGTGGTGGGTCCTAGAATATTGAAGCAAATTCAAAAAAAATGTGCTAGCTTGAGTCATCGTATGAGATAAAATTGCTATACAAATAACAAACTTACAACCTTAAGGTAATTTAAAAAAGATTTATTTTCTTGCTTACACATGTGTGGTCATGTTGATTGCATTGTATATTAGTATGAACTTACTAATAATTATCCCCAATTTTGGCAGCAATGTCCATCTTACCGTTCACATATATTTTATTCAACTTCATTTCACACAAAAATACATTCTACTTTATTAGTGTAAAATAAGAGCTTTATGTGAGCTTTATTGTGAAGTGGCTACCTGAGAGAAGGGCCAAATTTTCAAGGTAACAATTTCGAAACATGGCATACTTCATAAGATGACCATTTAGGTGATATATATGTTGATTATTTCTCGAGTTTGTAATATATGTGGGCTTATGTTGAGTTTTAACCAATTTTGGTCAATTTAAAATTGCATGTTCTTTAAAGTTCGGCATGAGTTTTGGTAGAAAATATGCAGATTTTACCATGGGAGGGTGTTATGCTCCATGCATGACAAAACTACAAAGAAAAGATGAACAATTTGTACAAATGGCGAAGCCGGTGAATTTGAAGCAAATTGAATGCAACCAAAGGAAATTCATTAAAACTAAAAAAAGATGAAGAGTTGACGAGGAAATGGTATGGCGATTTGAAAAGAAAATGAATCACTACATATGTGAATCTGGTCATAATAAACGAAAATGCCAAGTAGAGTTTCCAATTTTGTTCATAAAAATAGATCAAATTTGAACTAGATTTGTGATGTAGATTGGTCATAGAAACCGCTATAAGCCATCGCAATGTACGGAAGTGAATGATTCTAGGCATCCATATTTTAATTACTTCATGTAATGTAATTGAACAAGCTAGATTGGGTATTGCCCCATGAAATTGTACCACACATGCCAACAATAGTAAACCTGATTGCTTCCAAGTACGCCAACATTATGTGGCTTGATTAAATGTGCATTAAACTTAAAATGCCTATTTATTTATTTTGTTTTAGTAGTCGTATGACAGTGAAGGATCCAGAGTTGCATTAATCGGCGAATTGGGTTACATATTACATAGACTAATTCATGGTAAACATAAAATACATCCAATCCCTCAACATTTTTAGATAAAGGTCTAAGTAGTAAAGATTGGAACATCAATCAGGTCCTTCCCCACCGAAGTAGATGACCACCTCCAACACTACGGCCGTCCTGACAAGAACCATCAGCAAAACGTCTCTTTTAGTCCTTGTACTGAGTACTTTGAAGCAGGAAGCCCCAGACACACCCTTCCTGTTACGGTGATGAAGCAATATAAACATCAAAAGAAGAGGCAGAACAAGATCTCCTACTCAGGGACACTTGGTGGACGCCGAGATATAGGTCGCTAGCTGTGCACGGAGATCCTCTTCTCCTTGCTAATCGCCCTGTCACAAGAAAAACAAATTAATTCAGCATTACTTAAATCCGCATTAGCATCGTCCCAATAAGATTGAGGGTAGTGTTATGTTCACTCACTCCTTATCGATGCGCAAATAGATAGTCAGCTGCTTCGATGATTCATTGCCGCACAGGTACCGCGGCGGCACCGAGAAGGAAGTGACATCTCCCAAAGAAACTGTGCCCGGAGTCGGGCTGCTCGTCGGCTCTAATACCGCCTTCACCACGTCAAACAAGTGTTCCCCGGTAAGCTTACGCGGCCCCGGCATCGGCGGGCCGTTCGCCCACATCATCACCCTATACCGGGGCAAGTTGCACGCCGCCGGCCTGACGCACACGAAGGATACCGCGGTGTCCATGCCGCAAGGGTGGATGTGCAAGGCGAACACTGCGCCATCCGTCCCGTAGCCGATGAACTGTCGTTTTGGCGAGCCCGGTGCCGGCACCTTCAGATGAACCAATCCGAAGTCCTCGTCGTACGGGAACCTATCCACAACGGTCAAGTGGGCTTCTCTGAGGTGTAGGATGAACGGTACCTGCGAATCGGCGAATTCGCAGCCGGGGTGCGTGCAGAAGCAAGAGCCGTGCGGGCACGCCATCATGTGCTTGTCTTCCTCGTTGTAAGGGAACTCCCTCCCGCACCAGTCGTTGATGCACTGGATCGTCGGCTTCAGAGGCTGCTTCTTCGGCACAGGCAACTCCATAGTCTAAGGATCTGATGAGGGATCGGAAAGGGGCGCGGGGGGTTGTGGCGGCGGCGGCGCGAGCGAGGGGGGAGCAGTGAAAGCTGAGAACTGAGATGGGAGATTGATGTTTATGGAGATTGATGTTTCTTTATAGAGGGCTCTTCTTTTAAGCCTCTAGACTGGTGGACACATGACCTGTGCTCACTGAAGTGTGGGACCTCACGCATGGGAACCACACGTAAGTGACAGACCAGTTGGTGTACTCGGGTGATTATTATAATGTATTAGTACTCCATAGTTTCCTATGGATCCAAGGGTAGGAAAGCCAAGTTATCTCATTTACAAGACATTATTTTTTCCATGAAGCCAAGTTAACTCATCAATCAATTGGTATATTTTGGTTATATTCAAACTTTTACTTGAAACTAGTTGGTCATGCCATTCTACTACTCGCCTAAAACTTTTACTGCGGGAAGGGAGGGGGGTGATGCTACCCTGAATTTGTGGGACCCAAAAAAACTCGGAAATACGAGCGATGCATCAAAAAGAAACACATTCATCCCCCTCCCCCAGTGATTTGACCTAGATTTGAAATCAAGGCACACGTGATTCAAAAAAGGCAATCTAAAAACATGGATTATTCATCATTTTGTACATATATATAGGGAAAATACCAAACATGCCATACCAGTGTTTTAGAGAAGAACCCTCAATTAGATTGGCACCATGTTGGACTTCGTCCAACTAAATTTCCTCCCACATGCATGTGAGCTTGGTACCACTACACAAGAACCATGCCAAACTTTTGAATCATGGCCCAATTTTATGTATATATTTGAACTTTTCATCATGCACGCATGAATACTTTGCAAAATATGTGCATTTTGGGTTGTCGCCCATAAATGTGTTTTTGCTTGTCTACCACCAATCAAGTTTTCATTCGCGGGGAAACATGCATGACAGGATGACCATTTCCAAGGTTTCATGAATTATCTCAATGTGCATCCATATATATACAATTTCTTGGGCTAAATCCGATAAAATGCAAATTTGATACAGTGTGTAGATGAAGTACAGATCAAACTAATAATTTAAAAAATACATGGGTGTGTGACCTGAATGTGTGGATCGAGCCAAGTACATTTTATATAATAATGGCCAAACACATGCACCGCACCCTCCTACTAGAACAAATTAAAACAAGCAGGGCGAGAGCATCATGAGATTGCTCGACGTATCTAAATTTCAAAACAAGCCGAATTAATAAGTTATTGTGGGGCTTGATAGAAAAGATCGAAACAAAGCATGCATAGTCATATCATTTGTGGTTCATAATACCTCTATGGATAATACCAAATAAACATGGCATATATACACTTCTATTTTTAAGACAAGAACCCTGCATATTTTTTTGCACCATGTGTTTGAGGCCTCGCTTCCCCAGAGCATTTTGCATGCTACGAGAAAACAATGCCAAACATTTGAATCGCATGACTCATTTTTTGGTAGTGATATATAGGTTTATGGTTTATATACAAGGTTTTGTGTTAGGGTCTAGGGGTTTAATATAATTAGGGTTTAGGGTTTATAGAGATTGACATCATCTGTTTCATTTCACATTTGTGATGTACAATACTACATACCTAAGTAAAATCGATCATTCTTAGTCACTCCAAAATGAAGCTCGTGGTCGGGAGGTTTTTGGAATTTACATGTTTGAAACCCAATACCACTTCTCTTCATGCTTGACTTCATAATTAATTAAGACAGAGTTTATGGTTAGGGGTAGATACATGATTTTTCTGGTTTGAATATGTCTAGATCGACCTTTGTACGTTTATCAACTTGAATGCTTAATGTATAACATAAGAAGACTATGTGCTTTGGTTTTTTTTATGCCCATTTGAATTTTGGTCAAATCCTAGGTTAATTTGACCAAGAGTTAAACACGTTTAAAACATGAACATGAAAAAGTAAGCATGTATCCTTCTTAATTAGTCACTCCAAAATGAAACTCGTGGGAGGTTTTTGAATTTCCATGTTTGAAACTCAATACCACTTCTCTTCATGCTTGACTTCATAAGACAAAGTTTAGGGTTAGGTGGTAGATACATGATTTTTCTGGTTTGAATATGTCTAGATCGACCTTTGTACGTTTATTATCAACTTGAATGCTTACTGTATAACATAAGAAGACAATGTGCTTTGGTTTTTCATTTTTTTTCATTTTTTTTCATTTTTATGCCCATTTGAATCTTGGTCAAATTCTAGGTTTGACCAAGATTTGAACAAGTTTAAATCATGAATATAAAAAATTAAGCATCTATCCTTCTTAGTCACTCCAAAACTCTTGGGAGGCTTTTTGAAATTTCCATGTTTGAAACAAAAACCACTTCTCTTCATGCATGCTTGACTTCATAAGACAGAGTTTAGGGTTAGGGGTAGATATATACATGATTTTCTGGTTTGAATATGTCTAGACCTTGTTTATCAACTTGAATGCTTACTATATATATGACATAAGAATGCTACATCCTTTGTTTTTTCATTCTCTTGATTTTTTCTGGATTTTTATGCCCATTTGAATCTTTTGGTCAAATCCTAGGTTTGACCAATATTTAAACAAGTTTAAAACAAGAAAATTAAAAGGTAATCATGGATCCTTCTTAGTCACTCTAAAATGAAGCTTTTGGGATGTTCTTGAAATTTCCATGTTTGAAACCCAAAACGACTTCTCTTCATGCTTGACTTCATAAGGCAAAATTTAGGGTTTAGGCGTAGATACATGATTTATCAACTTGAATGCTTACTATATGACATAAGAAGACTATATGCTTTTAAAATTCAAACATATGGTAAGCATTCTTATGTCGTATAGTAAGCATTCAAGTTGATAAACAAGGTTTGGACATATTCAAACAAGACAAATCATGTATCTACCACCTAACCCTAAACTCGGTCAATTTTATGAAAGTCTAGCATGAAGATCAGTGGTTTTTTGTTTCAAACATGGAAATTTCAAAAAACCTCCCAAGAGTTACATTTTGGAGTGACTTAAGAAGGATATATGCTTAATTTTTCATATTCATGTTTTAAACTTGTTTAAATCATGGTCAACACCTAGGATTTGACCAAGATTCAAATGGGTAGAAAATTTAAAAAAATCAGAAAAATAAAAAAAAATATAGTCTTCTTATGTCATATAGTAAGCATTCAAGTTGATAAACAAGGTCTAGACATATTCAAACTAGACAAACCAGTATTTGAATTTTTATACCCATTTGAATCTTGGTCAAATCCTAGGTTTCACCAAGATTTGAATAAGTTTAAAACATGAATATGAAAAAGAGCATGTATGCTTCTCAGTCACTCTAAAATGTAGCTCTTGTTGGGAGGTTTTTGAAATTTCCATGTTTGAAACCAAAAACAACTTCTCTTCCTGCATGCTTGCCTTCATAAGACAGAGTTTAGGGTTAGGGGTAGATATATACATGATTTTATGGTTTGAATATGTCTAGACCTTGTTTATCAACTTGAATAATGCTTACTATATATATGACATAAGAATGCTATGTCCTTTGTTTTTCATTCTTTTGATTTTTTTCTGAATTTTTATGCCCATTTGAATCTTTTGGTCAAATCCTAGGTTTGACCCAGATTTAAACAAGTTTAAAACATGAAAATGAAAAGGGAATCTTGTATCCTTCTTAGTCACTCTAAAATGAAGTTTTTGGGAGGTTTTTGAAATTTCCATGTTTGAAACCCAAAACCACTTCTCTCTTCATGCTTGAGTTCATAAGACAGAGTTTAGGGTTAGGTGGTAGATACATGATTTGTATGTTTTGAATATGTCTAGAGACCTTGTTTATGATTACTATATATATGACATAATAAGACCTTGGTTTTTCATATTTTTTTTGATTTTTTGAATTTTTATGCCCATTTGAATTGGTCAAATTCTAGGTTTGGCCAAGATTCTAACAAGTTTAAATCATGAATATGAAAAATTAAGCATCTATCCTTCTTAGTCACTCCAAAACTCTTGGGAGGGTTTTTGAAATTTCCATGTTTGAGACCAAAACCACTTCTCTTCATGCATGCTTGACTTCATAAGACAGAGTTTAATTAGGGTTAGGGGTAGATATATACATGATTTTCTGGTTTGAATATTTATAGGCCTTGTTTATCAACTTTGAATGCTTACTATATATATGACATAAGAATGCTATGTCCTTTGTTTTTTCATTCTCTTGATTTTTTTCTGAATTGTTATGTCCATTTGAATCTTTTGGTCAAATCATAGGTTTGACCAATATTTAAACAAGTTTAAAACAAGAAAATGAAAAGGTAATCATGGATCCTTCTTAGTCACTCTAAAATGAAGCTTTTGGGATGTTCTTGAAATTTACATGTTTGAAACCCAAAACGACTTCTCTTCATGCTTGACTTCATAAGACAGAATTTCGCGGTTAGGGGTAGATACATGATTTGTCTAGTTTGAATATGTCTAGACCTTGTTTATCAGTTTTAATGCATGCTTACTATATGACATAAGAAGACTATGTGCTTTGCTTACTATATGACATAAGAAGACTATGTGATTTGACCAAGATAATTTAAACAAGTTTAAAACATGAAAATGATAAGGGAAGCTTGTATCCTTCTTAGTCACTCGAAAATGAAGTTTTTGGGAGGTTTTTGAAATTTCCATGTTTGCAACCCAAAACCACTTCTCTTCATGCTTGACTTCATAAGACAGAGTTTAGGGGTTAGGGGGTAGATACATGGTTTGTCTAGTTTGAATATGTCTAGACCTTGTTTATCAAATTGAATGCTTACTAGCTACATGACATAAGAAGACTATGTACTTTGGTTTTTCATTTTGCTGTTTTTTTATTTTTTTCCATTTGAATCTTGGTTAAATCCTAGGTTTGACCATGATTTATACAAGTTTAAAACATGAATATGAAAAATTAAGCATCTATCCTTCTTAAGTCACTCCAAAATGTAACTCTTGGGAGGGTTTTTGAAATTTCCATGTTTGAAACCAAAACCACTTCTCGTCATGCTTGACTTTCATAAAATCGACCGAGATTAGGGTTAGGGGTAGATACATGATTTGTCTTATTTGAATATGTCCAAACATGAACTTGAATGCTTACTATATGACATAAGAAGACTATATGCTTTTAAAATTCAAACATATGGTAAGCATTCTTATGTCATATAGTAAGCATTCAAGTTGATAAACAAGGTTTGGACATATTAAAACCAGACAAATCATGTATTTACCACCTAACCCTCAACTAGCTCGGTCGATTTTATGAAAGTCTAGCATGAAGAGAAGTGGTTTTTGGTTTCAAACATGGAAATTTCAAAAAAACTCCCAAGAGTTACATTTTGGAGTGAGTTAAGAAGGATAGATGCTTAATTTTTCATATTCATGGTTTAAACTTGTTTAAATCATGGTCAAACACCTAGGATTTGACAAAGATTCAAATGGGTAGAAAATTTAAAAAAATCAGAAAAATTAAAAACCAAAGTATATAGTCTTCTTATGTCATGTAGTAAGCATTCAAGTTGATAAACAAGGTCTAGACATATTCAAACTAGACAAACCATGTATCTACCCCTAACCCCTAAACTCTGTCTTATGAAGTCTAGAAGAGAAGTGGTTTTGGGTTTCAAACATGGAAATTTGAAAAACCTCCCAAAATCTTCATTTTAGAGTGACTAAGAAGGATACAAGCTTCCTTTTCATTTTCATGTTTTAAACTTGTTTAAATTTTGGCAAACCTAGGATTTGACCAAAAGATTCAAATGGGCATAGAAATTGAAAAATCAAAAGAATGAAAAACCAAAGGACATAACATTCTTATGTCATATATATAGTAAGCATTCAAGTTGATAAACAAGGTCTAGACATATTCAAACCAGAAAATCATGTATATATCTACCCCTAACCCTAAACTCTGTCTTATGAAGTCAAGCATGCATGAAGAGAAGTGGTTTTGGTTTCAAACATGGAAATTTCAAAAACCCTCCCAAGAGCTACATTTTGGAGTGACTAAGAAGGATAGATGCTTAATTTTTCATATTCATGATTTAAACTTGTTTAAACCATGGTCAAACCTAGGATTTGACCAAGATTCAAATGGGCATAATTTAAAAAAATCAAAAAATGAAAAACCAAGGCACATAGTCTTCTTATGTCATATAGTAAGCATTCAATTAAGTTGATAAACAAGGTCTAGACATATTCAAACCAGGAAAATCATTTATCTACCCCCTAACCCTAGCTAAACTATGTCTTATGAAGTCAAGCATGCATGAAGAGAAGTGGTTTTTGGTTTCAAACGTTTAAGCCAAAAGCCCCTTTTCAAATATTTCAAACTTATTCAAATTTGGTTCAAATTTGAAAGACATACAAGTTATAGCACACATATTGCATACATTTTCACACTGCACTTGATGCTAACCCTATAGTTTGAGGCCATTTGGATGAGGTCGAAAAAATTCTTGGATTAGAATCGTGTTGTTCGAACCCCGTAGTTGGATTTTTTTGAACCTTGATCTATAGAACTGGGCAAAACCCTAGTTTAACCTATTTAATTATAGATTCGTATATCGGTTTTTCTACAATACCTTTTTATTATTACTATGCAGCACATGTGTGTTTGCCCGTCGAGCGAAACTCGGAGGAAGAGGGATCGCTCGGAAGGAGAGAAGAAGGGAGAGCATTATGGTGTCTCCCCTTTTTCGGCTGATGATGTTGACTGTTGTGCAGGGTTTGTCGGTGAGCGGAGGTGCGAGCGAGCGAGTCGAGCGAGGCCGAGAATGAGAGAGATTTGTTTTTTTGTGAGAGGGACAACCGAAGGATCCTAAAGGACCCAGACGTCCAATACGCATCCCGATGCGTCTTCTCTTGACAAAGAAGATGGGAGTTTGCGTACCTATTGCACGTGACTTGTGCTCACTGAAGTGTGGGACCTCACGCATGGGCACCACACGTAAGTGACAGACCTGTTGTGTAAAAACTCGATTGATTATTATAGTGCATTAGAACAAAGTTTCCTATGGATTCAAAGGGTAGGAAATCCAAGTTAACTCATTTACATCCATGAAGCAAAGTTAACATATCTATCAGTTGGTACATTTTGGAGTGACTAAGAAGCATCCATGCTTACTTATTCGTTTTCACGTGTTAAACTTGTCTAAATCTTGGTCAAACCAAGGATTTGACCAAGATTCAAATGGGCAGAAAATAAAAAAAACAGAAAAATGAAAAACCAAATCAAATAGTTTTCTTATGTCACATAGTAAGCATTAAAGTTGTTAAACATGTTGCCAAACTATTTGAATGGCTATTTTGTAAAACACTAGTATGGCAGTATGGTATTTTCCCTAGCTATGTAGAAAATGATGAACAATCCATGCCTTTTGATTGCCTTTTTTGAACCACCTTTGGCTTGACTTCAAATTTAGGTAGGGCAAAATCATGCGGGGAGGGGACGAGTGTTTCTTTTGGATGCATCGCTCGTATTTGCAAGTTTTTGGGGTCCCACAAATTCAGGGTAGCATCATGCATGCCCCCTTCCCCTACCTTCCCGAGCTGAAAAATGTGTTAGCCAAGTAGTAGAATGACATGACCAACAAGTTTCAAGTAAAATTTTGAATATAACCAAAATGTACCAATTGATATATGAGTTAACTTGGCTTCATGGAAAAAATACTATCATGTAAATGAGTTAACTTGGCTTCCCTACCCTTGGAACCATAGGAAACTTTGTACTTATACAATATAATAACAAGTTTAAATCATGAATCTGAAAAATGAAGCATCTATCCTTCTTAGTCACTCCAAAATGTAGCTCTTGGGAGGGTTTTTGAAATTTCCATGTTTGAAACCAAAAAAACAACATATCTTCACGTGTGCTTGACTTCATGAGACAGAGTTTAGGGTTAGGGGTAGATCCATGATTTTCATGGTTTGAATATGTCTATACCTTGTTTATAAATTTTAATGCTTACTATATGACATAAGAAGACTATGTGCTTTGCTTACTATATGACATAAGAAGACTATGTGATTTGACCAAGATAATTTAAATAAGTTTAAAACATGAAAATGAAAAGGGAAGCTTGTATCCTTCTTAGTCACTCGAAAATGGAAGTTTTTGGGAGGTTTATGAAATTTCCATGTTTGAAACCCAAAACCACTTCTCTTCATGCTAGACTTCATAAGACAGAGTTTAGGGGTTAGGGGGTAGATACATGGTTTGTCTAGTTTGAATATGTCTAGACCTTGTTTATCAAATTGAATGCTTACTAGCTACATGACATAATAAGAAGACTATGTACTTTGGTTTTTCATTTTCTATTTTTTTATTTTCTGCCCATTAGAATCTTGGTCAAATCCTAGGTTTGACCATGATTTAAACAAGTTTAAAACATGAATATGAAAAATTAAGCATCTATCATTCTTAAGTCACTCCAAAATGTAACTCTTGGGAGGGTTTTTGAAATTTCCATGTTTGAAACCAAAAACCACTTCTCTTCATGCTTGACTCTCATAAAATCGACCGAGATTAGGGTTAGGGCGTAGATACATGATTTGTCTGGTTTGAATACGTCCAAACATTGTTTATCAACTTGAATGCTTACTATATGACATAAGAAGACTATATGCTTTTAAAATTCAAACATATGGTAAGCATTCTTATGTCATATAGTAAGCATTCAAGTTGATAAACAAGGTTTGGACATATTCAAACAAGACAAATCATGTATGTACCACCTAACCTAAAATCGGTCAATTTTATGAAAGTCTAGCATGAAGAGAAGTGGTTTTGTTTCAACATGGAAATTTCAAAAACCTCCCAAGAGTTACATGTTGGAGTGACTTAAGAAGGATAGATGCTTAATTTTTCATATTCATGTTTTAAACTTGTTTAAATCATGGTCAACCCTAGGATTTGACCAAGATTCAAATGGGTAGAAAATTTAAAAAAATCAGAAAAATAAAAAACCAAATTATATAGTCTTCTTATGTCATGTAGTAAGCATTCAAGTTGATAAACAAGGTCTAGACATATTCAAACTAGACAAATTTTTAAATTTTTATACCCATTTGAATCTTGGTCAAATCCTAGGTTTCACCAAGATTTGAATAAGTTTAAAACATAAATATGAAAAAGTGAGCATGTATGCTTCTCAGTCACTCTAAAATGTAGCTCTTGTTGGGAGGGTTTTTGAAATTTCCATGTTTGAAACCAAAAACAACTTCTCTTCCTGCATGCTTGCCTTCATAAGACAGAGTTTAGGGTTAGGGGTAGATATATACATGATTTTATGGTTTGAATATGTCTAGACCTTGTTTATCAACTTGAATAATGCTTACTATATATATGACATAAGAATGCTATGTCCTTTGTTTTTCATTCTTTTGATTTTTTCTGAATTTTTATGCCCATTTGAATCTTTTGGTCAAATCCTAGGTTTGACCCAGATTTAAACAAGTTTAAAACATGAAAATGAAAAGGGAAGCTTGTATCCTTCTTAGTCACTCTAAAATGAAGTTTTTTTGGAGGTTTTTGAAATTTCCATGTTTGAAACCCAAAACCACTTCTCTCTTCTTGCTTGAGTTCATAAGACAGAGTTTAGGGTTAGGTGGTAGATACATGATTTGTATGTTTTGAATATGTCTAGAGACCTTGTTTATGATTACTATATATATGACATAATAAGACCTTGGTTTTTCATATTTTTTTTATTTTTGAATTTTTATGCCCATTTGAATCTTGGTCAAATTCTAGGTTTGGCCAAGATTTGAACAAGTTTAAATCATGAATATGAAAAATTAAGCATCTATCCTTCTTAGTCACTCCAAAACTCTTGGGAGGGTTTTTGAAATTTCCATGTTTGAGACCAAAACCACTTCTCTTCATGCATGCTTGACTTCATAAGACAGAGTTTAATTAGGGTTAGGGGTAGATATATACATGAGTTTCTGGTTTGAATATGTATAGGCCTTGTTTATCAACTTGAATGCTTACTATATATATGACATAAGAATGCTATGTCCTTTGTTTTTTCATTCTCTTGATTTTTTCTGAATTGTTATGCCCATTTGAATCTTTTGGTCAAATCATAGGTTTGACCAATATTTAAACAAGTTTAAAACAAGAAAATGAAAAGGTAATCATGGATCCTTCTTAGTCACTCTAAAATGAAGCTTTTGGGATATTCTTGAAATTTACATGTTTGAAACCCAAAACGACTTCTCTTCATGCTTGACTTCATAAGACATAATTTAGGGTTAGGGGTAGATACATGATTTGTCTAGTTTGAATATGTCTAGACCTTGTTTATCAATTTTAATGCTTACTATATGACATAAGAAGACTATGTGCTTTGCTTACTATATGACATAAGAAGACTATGTGATTTGACCAAGATAATTTAAACAAGTTTAAAACATGAAAATGAAAAGGGAAGCTTGTATCCTTCTTAGTCACTCGAAAATGAAGTTTTTGGGAGGTTTTTGAAATTTCCATGTTTGAAACCCAAAACCACTGATTCATGCTTGACTTTCATAAACAAGATTAGGGTTATAGATACATGATTTGTCTGTTTGAATATGTCCAAACATTGTTTAAACTTGAATGCTTACTATATGACATAAGAAGACTATATGCTTTTAAAATTCAAACATATGGTAAGCATTCTTATGTCATATAGTAAGCATTCAAGTTGATAAACAAGGTTTGGACATATTCAAACCAGACAAATCATGTATCTACCACCTAACCCTAAACTCGGTCGATTTTATGAAAGTCTAGCATGAAGAGAAGTGGTTTTTGGTTTCAAACATGGAAATTTCAAAAAACTCCCAAGAGTTACATTTTGGAGTGACTTAAGAAGGATAGATGCTTAATTTTCATATTCATGTTTTAAACTTGTTTAAATCATGGTCAAACACCTAGGATTTGACCAAGATTCAAATGGGTAGAAAATTTAAAAAATCAGAAAAATGAAAAACCAAAGTATATAGTGTTCTTATGTCATGTAGTAAGCATTCAAGTTGATAAACAAGGTCTAGACATATTCAAACTAGACAAACCAGTATCTACCCCTAACCCTAAACTCTGTCTTATGAAGTCTAGCATGAAGAGAAGTGGTTTTGGGTTTCAAACATGGAAATTTGAAAAACCTCCCAAAATCTTCATTTTAGAGTGACTAAGAAGGATACAAGCTTCCCTTTTCATTTTCATGTTTTAAACTTGTTTAAATCTTGGCCAAACCTAGGATTTGACCAAAAGATTCAAATGGGCATAGAAATTCAGAAAAAAATCAAAATAATGAAAAACCAAAGGACATAGCATTCTTATGTCATATATATAGTAAGCATTCAAGTTGATAAACAAGGTCTAGACATATTCAAACCAGAAAATCATGTATATATCTACCCCTAACCCTAAACTCTGTCTTATGAAGTCAAGCATGCATGAAGAGAAGTGGTTTTTGGTTTCAAACATGGAAATTTCAAAAACCCTCCCAAGAGCTACATTTTGGAGTGACTAAGAAGGATAGATGCTTAATTTTTCATATTCATGATTTAAACTTGTTTAAACCATGGTCAAACCTAGGATTTGACCAAGATTCAAATGGGCATAATTTTTAAAAAAAATCAAAAAATGAAAAACCAAGGCACATAGTCTTCTTATGTCATATAGTAAGCATTCAATTAAGTTGATACACTACAAGAAAAGTTGCCATGGCCTACGAAGTTGAAGTCGCGCCGTGGTTGCTGGTGTACCATGGCCGACGATTTTTGGTCCCTCCGTGGTGCATGTCAAAACTTTTTTTTTCTCGTTTTTGAGGCCACCTAGCCCGACGAAAGCGGCCAAAACGTCGCGTATGGTGGCCCGGGACGTGGTGCATCTCGAAATCTCGGGTTCGCCGGCCGAGTCAACGCAAATCCGCACCGCCGAGGGATGTAGGGCCCAGATGGCAGCCTCTCTGGCATTGTTTTTTTCTAGATCGCGCCATCTCGTTCAACGTTCTCCGATCGAGCCGTTTACGATGCAGGATCATGGGTCCCGCATGTCATCCTCTATGAACCAAAATTCTTTCTATTCTTGGATTTTTTTTGATTTCTGGCTACTTCCTTTTTCTTTTGATCCCTTGCCAAACGTTGAGACCGCTGCTGCTAAATGGGACCCGCATGTCATCCTCTATGTGCAATCAACTTTCTTTTCTTGGAGTTTTTTTGGCACCTCAAAATTGGTCACTTGCCTTTTCTTTCGATCCCCTGCTGCCTCTCAAACGGTGATACCGCTGCTGCTAACTGGGACCCGCATGTCATCCTCTATGTACTATAAAACTTTCTTTTCTTGAATTATTTTTGGCACCTCATATTTGGTCACTTACCTTTTTCTTTCGATCCCCTGCCGCCTCTCAAACGGTGATACCGCTGCTAAATGGGACCCGCATGTCATCCTCTATGTACTATAAAACTTTCTTTTCTTGAATTATTTTTGGCTCCTCATATTTGGTCACTTGCCTTTTTCTTTCGATCCCGTCCCGCCTCTCAAACGGTGATACCGCTGCTGCTAAATGGGACCCGCATGTCATCCTCTATGTACTATAAAACTTTCTTTTCTTGAATTATTTTTGGCTCCTCATATTTGGTCACTTGCCTTTTTCTTTCGATCCCGTGCAGCCTCTCAAACGGTGATACCGCTGCTAAATGGGACCCGCAGGTCATCCTCTATGTACTATAAAACTTTCTTTTCTTGGATTTTTTGGCACCTCATATTTGGTCACTTGACTTTTTCTTTCGATCCCTGCCTCTCAAACAGTGATACCGCTGCTGCTAAATGGGACCCGCATGTCATCCTCTATGTACTATAAAACTTTCTTTTCTTGGATTTTTTTGGCACCTCATATTTGGTAACTTGACTTTTTCTTTCGATCCCCTGCTGCCTCTCAAACAGTGATACCGCTGCTGCTAAATGGAACCCGCATGTCATCCTCTATGTACTATAAAACTTTCTTTTTTTGGATTATTTTTGGCACCTCATATTTGGTCACTTGACTTTTTCTTTCGATCCCCTGCCGCCTCTCAAACGGTGAGACCGCTGCTGCTAAATGGGACCCGCATGTCATCCTCTATGAGCAATCAACTTTCTTTTCTTGGAGTTTTTTTGGCACCTCATATTTGGTTACTTGCCTTTTTCTTTCGATCGCATGCCACGTTTGAAACGTTGAGGTACCTGCTGGCTCATGGGACCCGCATGTCATCCTTTGTGTGCTATAAAAGTTTCCTTTGTTGGATTTTTTTCACCCTCTGATTTTTGGCTTGCCTTTTTCTTTTGATCCCCTGCCCTTTGAAACGTTGAGTAAGCTGTTGGTTCAAGGGACCCGCATGTCATCCTCTATGTCCATCAACTTTATTTTCTTGGATTTTTTTCACCCCCTAATTACTAGCTACTTTCTTTTTCTTTTGATCTCAAGCCGCATTACAAACATTGAGACCGCTGCTGCAAAATGGGACCCACATGTCATCCTCTATGTACAATAAATCTTGGATTATTTTTGGCTCGATATTTGGTCACTTGCCTTTTTCTTTCGATCTCATGCCGCCTTTGAAACGTTGAGTAAGCTGCTGGCTCATGGGTCCCGCATGTCATCCTCTACGAACAATAAAAGTTTCCTTTATTGGAGTTATTTTTGACCCCTAATTTCTGGCTATTTGCCTTTTTCTTTTGATCCCCCCCTTTGAAACGATGAGGACGCTGTTGGTCGGTCCCACATGTCAGCCTCTATGAACAATAAAAGTTTCCTTTGGTGGATTTATTTTTGACCCCTAAGTAATTTCTAGCTATTTCCTTTTTTTCTTTTGATCCCCCGCCTTGGAAACGTTGAGGATGCTGCTGCCTCATCGGTCCCGCATGTCATCTTCTCAGAACGATAAATGTTTTCTTTTCTTGGATTTTTTTACCAACTGACTTTTTGTTTTTTTATTTTCGACCCACTGCCTTTGAAACGTTAACGACGCTGCTGGCTCATGGGTCCCTGATGTCAGCCTCCCCGTACAAGAAACATGTGATATCTTGATTATTTTGCAGACAATAAACAGTGTATTTCGCTCTGAGCTATTGCAAACGGATAAATTAAATCTTTATTTTTACAACTTATATCTTGAATCTCCTTGTTTTTTGTTTTTGCGAAGCATAGGACATTCCTGTTTTTTTTGAGAAAAATCCGAACTTCCATGTTCTGGAGTGGGCTGAAATTGTACGAATCAAAAGGCCCAGAAGGATAGTTCGAAGGCCCAGATGTCCAGATGCAGCCCAATTGAAATCTTTCTTTTCTTGGATTTTTTCACCCCCTGATTTCTGGCTACTTCATTTTTCTTTTGGTCCTGTGCCACATTGGAAACGTTGAGACCGCTGCAAATGGGACCCGTATGTCATCCTCTATGTACAATAAAGTTTCCTTTCTTGGATTATTTTTGGCTCCTGATATTTGGTCACTTTCCTTTTTCTTTCGATCTCATGCCACGTTTGAAACGTTGAGGAATCTGCTGGCTCATGGGACCCGCATGTCATCCTCTATGTACAATAAAAGTTTGATTTCTTGGATTTTTTTTCACCCTCTGATTTTTGGCTATTTCCTTTTTCTTTTGATCCCCTGCCGCCTTGAGTAAGCTGCTGGCTCATAGGTCCCACATGTCAGCCTGTATGAACGATAAAGCTTTTCTTTCTTGGAGTTTTTTTTGACCCCTAATTTCTGGCTACTTTCTTTTTCTTTTGATCTCAAGCCGCAATTGAAACGTTGGGACCGCTGCTGCAAAATGGGACCCGCACGTCATCCTCTATGTACAATCAAGTTTCTTTTCTTGGATTATTTTTGGCTCCTGATATTTGGTCACTTGCCTTTTTCTTTCGATCCCATGCCACGTTTGAAACGTTGAGGAACCTGCTGGCTCATGGGACCCGCATGTCATCCTCTATGTACTACAAAAGTTTATTTTCTAGGGTTTTTTTTCACTCTCTGATTTTTGGCTATTTCCTTTTTCTTTTGATCCCCTGGCTTGGAAACGTTGAGTAAGCTGCTAACTCGTGGGTCCCGCATGTCATCCTCTATGTACAATCAACTTTCTTTTCTTCGAGTTTTTTTTATCCCCTAATTTCTGGCTACTTTCTTTTTCTTTTGATCTCAAGCCGCATTTGAAACGTTGGGACCTCTGCTGCAAAATGGGACAGCATGTCATCCTCTATGTACAATAAAAGTTTCTTTTCTTCGATTATTTTTCACCCTCTGATTTTTGGTCACTTGCCTTTTTCTTTCGATCTCATGCCGCCTTTGAAAATGTTGCGGAACCTGCTGGCTCATGGGACCCGCATGTCATCCTCTATGTACTATAAAAGTTTCTTTTCTTGGATTTTTTTCACCCTCTGATCTTTAGCTATTTCCATTTTCTTTTGATCCCCTGCCGCCTTGGAAACGTTGAGTAAGCTGCTGACTGATGGGACCCGCATGTCATCCTCTATGTACAATCAAGTCTCTTTTCTTGGATTTTTTTCCCTCTTATTTTTGGTCACTTGCCTTTTTCTTTCGATCTCATGCAGCCTCTGAAACGTTGAGGAAGCTGCTGGCTCATGGGACCCACATGTCATCCTCTATACTATAAAAGTTTCTTTTCTTGGATTTTTTTCACCCTCTTATTTTTGGCTATTTCCTTTTTTCTTTTGATCCCCTGCCGCCTTGGAAACATTGATTAAGCTGCTGACACATGGGGCCCGCATGTCATCCTCTATGTACAATCAACTTGCAAGATCTTGGAGCGAAAGAGCTTGTATAAGTGGGACCCATATGTCATCCTCTATGTACAATAAAAGTTACTTTTCTTGGATTATTTTTTGCTCCTGATATTTGGTCAGTTTCCTTTTTCTTTTGATCTCATGCCGCCTCTGAAACGTTGAGTAAGGTGCTGGCTCATGGGACCCGCATGTCATCCTCTATGTACAATAAAGTTTCTTTTCTTAGATTTTTTTTACCCCCTGATTTTTGCTAACTTGCCTTTTTCTTTTCGATCATATGCCGCCTTTGAAATTGAGGTCGCCGCTGGCTCATGGGTCCCACATGTCAGCCTCTATGGACAACAAACCTTTCCTTTGTTGGATTTATTTTTTACCCCTAATTTCTGGCTATTTGCCTTTTTTTACACACTGGGACTGTACAATAAAGTTTCATTTCTTAGATTTTTTTACCCACTGATTTTTGCTAACTTGCCTTTTTCTTTTCGATCATATGCCGCCTTTGAAATTGAGGTCGCCGCTGGCTCATGGGTCCCACATGTCAGCCTCTATGAACAATAAACCTTTCCTTTGTTGGATTTATTTTTTACCCCTAATTTCTGGCTATTTGCCTTTTTCTTTTGATCCCCTGCGGCCTTTGAAACGATGAGGACGCTGCTGGCAGGTCGGTCCCACATGTCATCCTCTATTAAGAATAAAAGTTTCCTTTTTGGATTTATTTTTTACCCCTAATTTCTGGCTATTTGCCTTTTTCTTCTGATCCCTGCCGACTTCGAAATGATGAGGATGCAGCTGGCAGATCGGTCCCACATGTCAGCCTCTATGAACTATAAATGTTTCCTTTGTAGGATTTATTTTTTACCCCTATTTTCGGGCTACTTGCCTTTTTCTTTGAAACGTTGAGGACGCTACTGTCTCATGGGTCCCACATGGCATCCTCTCTGAACGATAAACCTTCATTTCTTGTTAACGACAGGTTTATCAGTATTATTTTCGCAGACTAATACAAGCTCTTTCGCTCCAAGATCTTGCAAGTTAATAGAATAAATCATGGAATTATTAGGATATGTTTTAAATTTCAAATCCACTTTATGAATTTTTGAAAATACCGTGATCTATGTGGGTATGGAGCGATCAAGGATTTTCATATTGGCCATGAGCAGTTTCAAAAATTGCAACCCAATAATTCAAAATAAATACAAACAACTTTTATGTAGAATCTCCGTGTTTTTGTTTTTTGCCAATCATAGGATCTGTGGTTCTTTAGAAAAGGGCCAACATTGCATGAGCAGAAAGGCCCATTTGTAGTTATTGGGCTTCGACAGCCGGAGCAAGTAGGCCTATAGCAAATACCTTGTAGATGGCCGTTGGAACCCAAAAGTATTTGTTGCCTAGACTTAGATGCCAAACTCAGCCTTATTGACATGAACCTTGCTATGCACACGACAATTTCAGTCCGATCCGTGTACGAAACACAAGATCCAACCCTTCGTGTGAGGAAGCAGGTGGCAGCACACCTCCAGATGCTCAATCGTACATACGCATATCATATAGGAGTTGTCGTATGTACATCAGTTCCGTATTGACATGTTTTTTTCTTTGGTTCACATGTGGGGTCCGCACAGTCACCTAGGTCGCACATCTACTTCCTTGCTCGTAGTTGATGCATGTTCGGTTTGGGGATGGGGTGGAACCGAACACACCCCCGTGCCAGTGGATGTACTTTACCCTTTAGCGGCGAAAAAATAGGAATGGTCCTCTCATGACTATGATCAACAAGAGGTGGCTATATTATAAAGGACGTACACACATTGTAATTATAGTGCTGAAATAAAGTCAATCCTAAAACAGCCATGCATGGGTTATAATATGAAGGCAACACGAAATACAAAAGCAGGGCAGTGTTCAAATAAACTGATTCAAACTAGTACATACTAAAAACAGTGTACTACTTCTCAACACTTCAAGCATAATAAAAAAGTGTCACTGTTTTTTTAAAGGTAACACCGAACGGGCAATGTTTAAAGCAGGCTTAAACCACATAGCCGCTTGTCGGACACTATCCCAACCATCCTTGGGAAGGCTGATAACTCCCACAGTCTCACCTTCATCTGGCTGGAGGTTGCAGCGCAAAATTTTAGGGTATTGATTATAACGAATATTCCGGTATGCTGTGTAGACGCAGTTTTTCCTCATGAATGGAACCAATGTGCCATCAGGAGCTTTGGATTCACGCTTCTTCAGGTTGGCAATGATTGGGTAATTGAGTCCGAGGAACAGAGAGTGGTCGCTGAGGCTGTTAACCTGCCTCCAAAGAAAGTCCCCTGCACGTGCAGTAGATAAGGGATCCAGCTCAAAGACGTAGGTGGCAACAGGAGGATACTGCCGTAGCTGAAGCCCATTAGCAGCATAGGGAATGTCAGGAGGTACTTCAGCATTGGCAATCCCAATCTTGTTTACTGTAAGGATGATCATCAATCGCTTGCCATCAGCAGATGGAGCGAGGAACCACGCGTACTGCTGATCATCCACCACCGGTGGCGGGATTACAAACGGGAGCATCAGGTTTTCTGCAATATTAGAAATGGAGACGAATAGGGTGTTACTGGCAACCATATTCAAACAGCAGCATTGTTCATCGTTCATGCTCACAGTATAAATACGACTATGTAAGCTAAGGACATTGGTCATTCATGTGTTCAAATCAAGTGTCCAATATATCAGTTATACTGCATCCATCCCACGAAACTAGTCTAAACTTCGCCAAAACTAGACACTAGTTAGTGTATACACAGTTATATACTACCTCTGTCCCACCGAAAGTGTCTGAGATTTGTCCAAATTCAGATGTATCTAGACAGTGAAAGCATATAGATACATTCAAATTTTGACAAATATATATCATCTTAAGTTTAAGTCCTGTGCTGTAGTTAATTCCCTTTGTCTTAAGTGATCTATTAGAGAGCTTCCCTGTGACCACCCGAAGGGTAAGAAATGTTTAACTGTATAAGTGGATTGCCTAGACCTTTCCATCAGTTCGGACTTTTGGTTGCGTTGGCTAGTCCATGAAGCTTGACATGGTGTCAGAGCCAGGGTCTCGAGTTCGAGTCCTGGCTTTCGCAATTTATCCTAAAATTGTTGTTGCCCCCTCGGAGTCCACTTATATGCCTCTTGAGCTATACCTCTGAGTCTTTCCACATGTTGACTTGTCTCCCATCACACGTGACGGGGGGTGTTGAATTGTATAAGTGGATTGCCGCCCTTGCGATCAGTTCGGACTTTTGGTTGTGTTGGTAGTGCATGAAGCTTGACAAGAAAGAAATGCTCTTTATAGCTAACCCCAAGTCTGGTAACATTTGCAAAATAGGTATCAGATGCAGCTATCCATTCAGTAGAAGAATTTGCATTTTAGAGTTGAAGGTTCATAATCTCTTCTCTACTATTGATAGTAAAGGGTACACATGGTATTTGTTTACCTCATTTTCGCGTTCTAAAAAAGGTACGCTATATGGTTGTGCTAAGTTAAACTGATTTAAGTCTGTTCAAGTTTATCGAAAATTATACTACCAACATCTAAAACATCAATATAGGTTCATATATTACAAAAGATATTTAGATTTTCTTTTCTCGAACACATGCCTAGTCGTGCATCATTATATATTAGAGCATACAGGGTTGTAGCAAGGCTACGAAAAACTGAGAAAGCAAAAAGAAAGAACTATACAGGGGACTAGAGGCAGCTAACTTTGTTAGGCCTGCAGGTGCTAAATCTTATATATATATGAGGTTGTAGATATTAATCGTAAACTTACTCAAACTTAAATATCACTGAATTAGGAAAAAGATAACCTGAGTTATTTTGAATGAGGGGACGTCACAATCACTAATGAAAGATAATTGTGGGAAACTGAAATCTATTCAAGAAAATGGGAGAAAAAATGTATCAAAAACAAAATTAATTATACCATTCTGCAGATTGTTCACCGATATAAACAAAGAACTGTTTGATCTGCATGTAGGTACATCCAATCAAGGCTTTTTCCCCGATCTCTAGAAAATATAAGCTACGCATGTAATTACAAACGATTTTCTTCTATTTTTCTGTTTCTACGTTAACATTTGAGATACTTGTTAATTACATCCATATTCTGCAGTTGCATAGAGTTACTAATTCAGGAATGCATTCACATACGGAGTATACTATGTTTGCTGATGACTGACTAGTACTAATTCATTGCAAGCAACGGTTCATTCATATTCAGATAAAGGATGTGATCGTTAAGTCATATACTTATGAAAGTCCTTATGCATCTCTCTGATGCAGATGGCGGGGGTCTCCCGTCCTCCTTTTGGAGGCAAAATCAATTAGTTATATATGAAACAATGGGTGTAAAAGGTTATCAAAAAGGGTGCCTTCATAGTGCCACGTTATCTTTTGAGATACTGGTTAATTACACCCATATTCTGCAGTGGCGTAGAGTTACTAATTCAGGAATGCAATCACATACTGAGCATACTATGTTTGTTGGTGACTAATTAGTACTACTAATTCATTGCAAGCAACGGTTCATTCATATTCAGCAAAAGGGGGTGTGATCATTAAGTCATATAAGAAAGGTAAAATATAAACAAGGTAGTTCATGAATAACTTCATTGGTTAAGGCAGTGTATCATGCAATGCAACATAAGGACTGAAAAAATACCATTTGCGGTGTCCCAGAAGTACGTGGAGCCGTCAGTTTCGTCCACCGCAAAAACGTGGCCACGGAGTTCAATGGCATCACAGTAATTTGGATAATCAGGTGCAGGTGTAAGGGCCTCCAGCATTCTCCAGTCGCCACCCCCTTCAAGGTAGAAAATCGTTTTGTCGAACAAGGCGATGAGCTTGTAATCTGCGTACCTCCCACCTTTTGTGGGCACTTGGCAGATTACAATCTTCAACAAATAAATTTCTGGACGCCAGTTAAAAGAGTATGCAGGTCGAGATGAAACAATACTATGACGAATCTTCGAATCAGGTAGGGATGGAAGGGGGATATGTCGCTCGGTGTAGACGTTCACGAGGCACCACTCATGATGATCGGCGGCGGCGATCCAGTCGCCGTTCGCGCCAAGCCATTTTCTGTCGTGCATGAACGGCAGGGCGACAGAACGGCGAGGATGGTCGAGGGGCACCAGGTCGTACACGGTATCATGCAGACGAGATGCTCTCGCCACGTCCCAGTGTTCATCGAACCAATAAGCAGGCGGAGGCATCAGCAGGCAGGGTTCATCCCAATGGTGCATCTTACCTTCATCCTTGCTGATCATGTCGTAGAGCTCCCTGGAACATGCAGCAAGTCGGACGGTGTAGGTAACGTCCAGATGCGCAGCGATGAGGTCGATGTTGTCGCCGGTGAGAGCCTCCAAGTGGCCGTCCCCGCCGCCCCGGCAAAGCCTAGAATAATCCATCACGTGAAGATGGATTTAGGTGGATGGCGGATGCAACTGCGCTTGGGGTTTTCGGAGGAGAGGGCGAGCGCTATGGAAGGAACGATGCGGCGCGCGGCCGGCCGGGGTAAGGAGAGAAAGGTATACGGAGTAGTACTAGTGATCCGGCGTGGTGGGGATCGAGATCCTGCGCGTGCGCGTGATTCTGGGAGGGTGAAGAAGAAGATTTTTTTTTAACGGGGTGAAGAAGAAGATGATAGACATGCAAGGGGCAAAAACTAGGTAGTACTCTAGGCTGCTGCTGCGACTGGGCGCCGATTTGACTGTTGGTAGACTAGCACGCCACCCATCTATAAATTTGCGACGACGTTTGGTGCAGTGATGTCTCGTCACATCAGGTTGACCAGAGAGGGCTTTTTTTTTACAGTTTCCATTTCGATATATTTTTCGCCAATAATCGTAGTTCTCTACATGCCAGAGACACGTACCTTAACACGTGGGCAGCATGCAACCGCGCGAGCACCAAAATGGAATGAGAAATGTTTTAGAGCAGAACTTCATTTTCAATGCCTTTCCTAGCTTGGTTTGGAAACCGGACAGAGCTTCAGTGACTTGATGCTTCCAAGATACATTGTGACTGTGTCCCACCATCTACCATCCATTTGAGATCCAACGTTCCAAACTATCTCTTATTTCGAAGCTAAAAAAGAAAAACTATTCAGAAAATTTTGAAAAAAAATCCAGTAATATGTAGATTCCTTGTTTTAAAATCTATGAATATTTCATCCCATTCGGATGACTAGCTTGTGATTAAATAGATTCTTACGTACTCGAGCACTAGTTTAAACTAAATATATATTTGCTCACAAACCTATGATTCAAATCGAATGAAACTTCACCAAAATATAAATCGAAATATGCATGATTTACTGGAAGTTTTTCAAAATTTTCATGGTCCATGGGGTCCTCCAAAGTGCAAGCTTTTTTTTCTTGGTTGGTACTTCAAAACCGAGTTTGGATGGTGGCAAGACTTGCACAAAGAGGATGTCAAAATTTTGGCCTTTGTGAACTTTGCAATCAACATCAAGTGTCGGACTCTCGAGAAAAAAATATGAGTTGGCGCCCACCTTTCTTTCAACCGTTGGTTCTCAATCCGAGGGTGGTCCAACTAGCTAACAAAATTGGCTTGGTATTCATGGTCTTGAACCAACGATTTGGAATGGCTTTCAATCGGTATGAGAGGTGATGTATGGAGGAGATTCATACGAGAGGGCAATAAAGAAATGTTTTGTCATCCTCGCAAAGCTAGTCTATTTGGAAAGAAATGAATAATTGGTTTTTCGCAACATTGCATGATACTAATTCATGATACTATGCATTGAAGGTGTTGTATCATAGACTAGTATACTTCCCATTGTGACTAGTCTAAGTGCTTTTGCACCATGAACACTAGCTATGCACAGACCTCAAAAAACACTTCTCCATCATTCTACTATTCACACTTTCTTTTTCTAATAGAACTATGTACCATTGTTTTTAATATAATCTTGTGTCGAGAGTATATATTTCTAAAATAGTCATTTATGTTTCGCATAAGCTCAAAGAGGGGTACTTACTTATTGTTACCCTCCAAAACCCCCCGACGGGCTTTGGTTAAGCAACACGAAGAGCCGGGAAGCTCCCAGGGCCGCTTAGTGGATCCCTGGCACCTCGCGTCGTCCCGCAAATCTTCTGGCCAAACGTCCTGGCGGTTGCTAGGGCGTGCCACCTGACCTAGACCCGATCAGGAAGGTGTTAGTGCTTCGATTGTTCCTGCATGGCAGACACGTAAACATTAAATACGAGCCCTATCGGCTCTCAGGTTTCCCTGTGGATCGGCTCAAGGAGCCGATCGCCCCATGCTTCACGTTGGATTTACAATGGCATGGGGATCCTGCTTGATCAGGACAAAGCTAAAGCGATCCACGACAGTTTAGGGTTTTCACCGCATAATCGGAACGTCCTAAGTGCGATCGGGCCTAGCAGCTACGAGAGACGATGCAAACTACCCCTACGAGAGGCCTAAAAACCAACATAACGTTGATCCCCGGAACATCCCTCGCAGGGACGGTAAACAGCATCTAACGCACCACCGGATCCTCCGACCCCAACATAAGGCCTAACTATGCAGATATTAAACTAATCCTTGCGTAGCAAGGAGCAACTATAACGGATCGGATCTACTAAGTAAGAACAAGCAAGATGCTGCCCTTACGTCTAGATCGACGTAAGGGCAGCAAGGTGTCTAGGGACGGCATTGCCACGCAGATATGCACGTGAAAGCACCAATGCAAGCCCCTAAACACCTAAGGATAAATAGTACTGCTCGCCATCAACAAGGCTTCAGCACGAGCAGTACAAGGATAACGAATAAACGTATACTGCCTAGATCGCTAGATGCGATCTAGGCAGCATGGTGCTTACCCGGGAGAAACCCTCGAAGAGAAGGGGTGGCGATGCGCCGTATTTTGTGTTTGTTGAACGATGATTGTCCTCCTTTTCCGATAACCCTAGATACATATTTATAGTCCAAGGGACTTTCTAATTGAGGCGTGCACCTAACCGTGCACGGGCCAGACTCTATCTTTTTAATCTAAATTACAATACGATCTACTAATTTACAGATACATGGGCAACTTAGCCCAAACTCTCAGCGCAAGGCCGCTTCGAAGATGCTCCACGTGTACGTCCTTCAAGCCCATCTTCACTTACGGCCCAATTCCTGATTTGGCCAAAATCGGGTGGTAACACATGCCCCCCTGGTTTTGATAATGATAATTGCAAAACCATATGCTATCTTCGAAGGGTCATGTCGTGGCGAACCGTCGCAGTTTTCTTCATGATGACGTCTTGCCTCCTCGCCTTCTCTGCACGACTTGACGGTTCTGGCACCACGTCCTCGGGAACTGCTTAGGCATTAAACCATATATTCCCCCTTTTATTCGGCCACTTCCTGTGGTTTCTTTCTTCATCCCCCTGCTCCACAGTAGCCATCGGCAAACCGAAAAAACCCTCCTTAGCCCCCATGGATTCATCTTCTTCCTCCTCTGCTGTATCAAGCCCTTCTGTTCAATCCTCCCCCCTCCGAGAGCCGACGCCAGAGTGGGATCCGCAAGAGGCCCATGCGGCCAACATCCGCCGCGCCATCCCGACGGGGATGAGTCGAGCCACGACTTCTCCGTCTGGTCGGAGGACGACAAGTCCTCGACCGACGGGGAGAGCGACCTCCGCTTCCTCGCCGGGGAATCGGAGGAGGAGAGCGACGACGATCGCTTCTCCTGGGACGATTTCACCTCCTCCGAGGAGGTGAAGGAAGAAGAAGAGGAGGAGGATAACACCTCCTCCGACGAGCCGCCGGCCAAGCGCCTCTGCCCGGCCACCTTAGTGACTTCGACAGCGACGAAGACGATGCTGGCGAAGACGACGAGGACAATGAGGGCCCTCCAGGTGGTCGCGGCAACAGCGACGACGAGTCCCCGACAGCGGCGGCGACGGCGATGACGAGGGCGGCAATGGCCCCTAGATAGGATCCCTAGAATAGGATCAGTAGTAGTAGGAGGGGCAATGCACCCTCTTAGGCCTTCCTTTTGAGAGCAATCAGCTCTTTTTATGTAAGAAATCTGATTATCAATGAAGAAAGTTCTCCAATTTGACTCTGCCGATTCCTTGCAAATTAATTTAGCCGATCCTCCCTTGTTTTGATTTTGCCGATTGTCAATTCGGTCAATGCTCAACGAGCCGATTTCCATGCCTTGGTCTCTCATGACAACCGAAACCTTGGAAATCCAAGTCCCCCGCGCTTAATGTTGGTCTCTAAGCGGCCGACTCCAAAATTGATGCCTTCAGAGAACTTTTGGGCCATTGCTGACAATTTCGACCGCCTACAACTTTTCTCGCGACGCTTTGTCTCTGTGCAGCAACAAACTGGCCCAAAGCCTAATCACTCGATGATGGCTTCTTCTTCAAACTCCCCATCAACCCTGGTGGTTTTCCTCTGCAAGAGCTCGCCGCTTTCAACATGGTTACGATGCAGAGACAGCCGAGTTCAATACCATCGGCTCTTCGTAGCGAAGAATCTTCAGGGTCAGCTGCCCCCGAGTCTCAGTCAAGACGAGGATAAAGGTGTATCAACCAAATGGTCCATCGTCGGCTTCCATAGCAGAGAACCTCCAAGGTGAGCTGCCCCCCGGGCCGCTCCAGCTCTTCATCCGAACAGGGAAGGCAAGTTTACACCCAAGGAGACGATGCACTGGGACGGGTTTGGAGATCAGTGGCTCCCTTAAACTACGAAGCCTCAAACATAGCGGCCCCTAAACTCCTCCCGCAACTTACTGCTTAGATAGGCTCATCACCTCGGGCAGACTGATGCAGTTTCTGGTGAGGATGTTTGGTGAAGTTGTCACCTTGGCTCAGCCCGTAGGCAGCAACGCCACGGCCGATTGCTCCATCATCGGCCATCCTCATGGTCCTAGAAGAGATATGCTTGTCCTGCTCTTGTGGTTGATCAGGGCTACCACCCTCAATCTTGTAGACGCATATCAGGGGCTTGAAGGAATTTGGAGGTCCTTGCAGAGAAGGCCTGAGCGACCAAACAGTTGGAGATCCTCGCAGAGCCTCGTCCTGTAACAGTTTGTACCTCTTGAGTCGATGGCCGTGCATCGGCTTTGAATTCTTAAGTCGATGTCTACGCATCGGCTGTGCTCAAAATTTTTAAATTTTTTGCGGCCGATTTGTTTACGTATCGGCCCCCATACTTGAGCTGCTCTGCTGGAAATTTGACATCCGTTCCCAGCTCCGTATCCTCGTATCTCATCCATCTATGTGCCCCCCGAGCCGATTCTGTCAAGTAATTGATGGCATCGGCTCTTCAGCATCTGTTAGATCAATGCTGAACACAGACAAAAGAATGTTGAGGATAATTTTGGCCGATTGCGAGAATCGGCCTCCCTTCTCGTTGCAATGCTTTGGCGATGATTTGCAACTCCTTGAATTTCCGCTGTAGCTACGTGGCATGCTGGAGATAAGATCCCTGCTTTTCATTTTTTTTGAGGGCCGATCGCAGGGATCGGCCTTGCCACGTATGTCCAATGTCTTGGACGTGCTACTCAGGACCACGGACACCATGTTTGTGTCAGCCGATGCATCTGCATCGGCATCAGCCGATGCCTGTGCATCGGCTTTCGCCTGTTTTGGGCGCCATACTTTCTTTGGCGGGCGCGCCTTCGTCTCCACTATTTGCTGGATTTTCGCGGCCAGATCGGGCCGCGCTCTTCTCAACGTGTACAGGTACTGTGCCTCGGCTTCTTCCAAGTTTCGCAGCCGCTGCACCCGACGCTTCTGAGAATGGCTGAGTCCATCAGGGCACCACCTTGGTCGGTGATACCTATCTTCTTCTCCATCTGACTCCTCGAAGTCTTCTTCTTGAGATGACTCAGCTCGTTTACTCTGATGTGGGAGAGGTCCTAGACGCTCGAACACTGAAACTTCGTTCGTCCTTCTCCTTTGCTGTGTGCATTCTGGGCAGTTCTCGATTGTTGGCAATCGGCTCATTCCTGAGTCCCAGCAATGTTTGAAGAAGGGACAGTCCCAGTGCTTGTCCACGTTGTCTTGCTCCCTGGACCTTCCACCGGCGCGACGTTCGTACCCGTCGTTGTTGCCGCTGTTCTGACGATACCTCCTGTTCTCCGCATCAGACCGACGATATCTTTCATCGTCCTCGTCGTAGCGTCGACGTCGGTCGTACTGCTGCTCATATTTGTTGAGGAGATGTACGGATAATGGGCGCTGATACCGTATGCTTCTCACCTCCTCCTCGGTTAGGTACCGTCTATCGTCGTCTTGGGGCCGGTCGCGTGGAACGGCCTCCTCTTTATCCTTGCCACGGGAGTGGCTGCTCTCTGCTTTGTCCACGCCATGGCGGATCACAAACCCTGCCATATTGACATCGAAAGAGAACCCTGGCTCTCTTATGGAGTGGCTTAGGTCCACCATGTTGACGTCCGGAAACGGACGCATGTCTACCTTCATGGCAAACTGTCCGAAAGTTAATCGGCCTGCTTCTATCGCCATCTGAATTTGTGCGCGCAACACTTTGCAGTCGTTGGTGGCGTGCGTGAACGTATGATGCCATTTGCAGTATGGCCTCTTGTTCATCTCCTGTGCCGTAGGGATCTTGTGGCCTTCGGGTAGCTTCAACTGTTTCTCTTTCAGAAGCAGATCGAAGATCTGTTCAGTCTTGGTCACGTCAAAGTCCAACCCTCTTGGAGGCCCTGGCGGGTTCACCCATTTGCAGGACACAGGTACTGGCGTCCGAGTCCACTCGGCTACCGCAACTTCCTGATCTTCCGCAGAATCTTCATCCTCATCAGCATTGACCAGGGTTATCGCGCGCTTGAACTTGTCCTGGTACAGTTCTGGATGGCGCTGTTCATATAAGGTCAGTCTATTGACCAGGTGCGTCAACGAGTTGTACTCAACCTGGAACGTCAGGTCCTTGAACGACGCTGCAAGGCCTGCCACGGCCAGCTCGACTGCCTCTTTCTCAGTTAGGTGAGCCGAATAGCATCGGTTCTTGACAGTTCTGAAACGTTGGATGTATTCAGAGACTGTTTCTCCTCGCTTCTGCCGAACCTGAGCTAGTTCGGCAATACCAGCTTCAGTACCTTCTGAATGGTACTGGGTGTGGAACAGTTCCTCCAGCTGCTTCCATGATTGCACTGAATTTGGCGGCAACGAGGTGTACCATCCAAACGCTGGACCGGTGAGGGACTGCGAGAAGAACCTCACCCGTAGCTGATCCGATACTGAAACCATGCCCAGCTGGGCCAGGTATCGGCTCACGTGCTCGATGGAGCTTGACCCTTCTGACCCACTGAATTTGTTGAAGTCCGGAAGCCGGTACTTAGGCGGTAGTGGGATCAGGTCGAACTCATTGGGGTACGGCTTGGAATAGCCGATTATCTTCTTCTTCGGCAAGATGCCGAACTGATCTCTCAGGACTGCGCTGATTTGATCTGCGGTGGAGGTACTGGCGGCTGAGCTTTCCTGGACTGGTGCAGTGGTGTACTTGGCTAGCCACGCTTGTTTCTCAGCTTCCGCTCCTAGACTCCCCGCTGCTGCAGTCGTTCTTCCTGCCGGAACAATTGCTCCTGCTCCGGCAATCCCTCCTGGTGGAGCCTGGATCGCTTGCGTCCAGCTGTTGCAATCCGGCACATACGCGCACACGTATCCGTGTGGGATTTCCTTGGGCGGGTCATGCAAGAACTGATAGTCGCCCGGGTCACCCCCAACTTTGTAGACGACGTATGCCGGTGAGCCTTGTTGCTGTGGAGCCGCCATTGTGTACGGCAGAGGTGGCCTGGTGTGGAGTTGCATCTCTCCCTGGTGAGTCCCTAGAACAGGTCCTGAAGGGGAGTATCGACGCTCCATGATCTCTTGCACCACACGGAGCGCAACGCGCTCCAAAGTGTTCACCAGGCTCTCAGAGTGCCGATGCAGTGAATGGGCCACCATGTAGTTGACCTCCTGTCGCAGGGCTCTGGTACGTTCATCTGAGGGGAGAGCCAGATCTACCCCGTCGAGGACGCCTTGTGGCGTGAATCCTTTGAACCTGATACCGTGCGAACGGGTCTTCTCAAAGGAGCCGATGAGTTCGGCTTCAATGATGGCCTTCAGCTCATCGTATTTCTTCTTATGATCAGGAGGAAGGTCCTCGTACGTGATCTGTTCCTCCGCCATCTCGGATGCCGATGTTGATGTGGATGTTGACGTGGGTGTCGAAGATGTCGACGTGGATGTCGACGTGGAGGTCCCACCGGGCGTGCCAGAATGTGTTACCCTCCAAAACCCCCCGACGGGCTTTGGTTAAGCAACACGAAGAGCCGGGAAGCTCCCAGGGCCGCTTAGTGGATCCCTGGCACCTCGCGTCGTCCCGCAAATCTTCTGGCCAAACGTCCTGGCGGTTGCTAGGGCGTGCCACCTGACCTAGACCCGATCAGGAAGGTGTTAGTGCTTCGATTGTTCCTGCATGGCAGACACGTAAACATTAAATACGAGCCCTATCGGCTCTCAGGTTTCCCTGTGGATCGGCTCAAGGAGCCGATCGCCCCATGCTTCACGTTGGATTTACAATGGCATGGGGATCCTGCTTGATCAGGACAAAGCTAAAGCGATCCACGACAGTTTAGGGTTTTCACCGCATAATCGGAACGTCCTAAGTGCGATCGGGCCTAGCAGCTACGAGAGACGATGCAAACTACCCCTACGAGAGGCCTAAAAACCAACATAACGTTGATCCCCGGAACATCCCTCGCAGGGACGGTAAACAGCATCTAACGCACCACCGGATCCTCCGACCCCAACATAAGGCCTAACTATGCAGATATTAAACTAATCCTTGCGTAGCAAGGAGCAACTATAACGGATCGGATCTACTAAGTAAGAACAAGCAAGATGCTGCCCTTACGTCTAGATCGACGTAAGGGCAGCAAGGTGTCTAGGGACGGCATTGCCACGCAGATATGCACGTGAAAGCACCAATGCAAGCCCCTAAACACCTAAGGATAAATAGTACTGCTCGCCATCAACAAGGCTTCAGCACGAGCAGTACAAGGATAACGAATAAACGTATACTGCCTAGATCGCTAGATGCGATCTAGGCAGCATGGTGCTTACCCGGGAGAAACCCTCGAAGAGAAGGGGTGGCGATGCGCCGTATTTTGTGTTTGTTGAACGATGATTGTCCTCCTTTTCCGATAACCCTAGATACATATTTATAGTCCAAGGGACTTTCTAATTGAGGCGTGCACCTAACCGTGCACGGGCCAGACTCTATCTTTTAATCTAAATTACAATACGATCTACTAATTACAGATACATGGGCAACTTAGCCCAAACTCTCAGCGCAAGGCCGCTTCGAAGATGCTCCACGTGTACGTCCTTCAAGCCCATCTTCACTTACGGCCCATGATTTGGCAAAAGGGGTACTAACTTATGAGAGATATCTTTCAACTAATACGTTGTAGGAGTACTTTAATTATGTGAGCTATAGTGTGAAATGCTTACTAGAACGAGTACAAAAGGTGTTTGATAACATTACAGGCCACACGCCCAGTGTAGCGTGCATTGTAGGAGCATTACATCAATTTAACAACTACGGAGGAGTAGCCTAGGTAGAGATAACATGCAAAGGAAATAGTTCAACAGATAGTACAACACAACTACGGAAAGGGAGTAGCCTAGGTAGAGATAAACATGCAAATGAAATAGTTCAACAGATACAAATCTTGCATTACAACACGAGTATTACATAAAGTACATCAGCCCTTCTTTCTGGACCTGTGACGCGAAGGCAGGTTCCATTGCCGGGCGTTGGCGAAGCTTGGGATGAGCCACAACGGAACCTGCCGCCATGTCCATCTAATGTTGGTTTGGAAACCAACAGTACAGTCTTCAGAATTCAAACTGAAGCGGCAAATTTCTGGAGAAGGAGGATATGCAAGGCCTACTGCATGGTGCGATGTGTAAACAGAGTTGCTTCTCGCCATATTTGGACGGTCATGTTCTGCCCCGTCTTCTACTGGAATGATAATCGGATAGTTCACTCCAAGGAAGAGAGAATATGATCCAAGGGAAATAATCCTCCTCCATGGCCTCGGTGGCATCAACTGACTGGTGTCCATGCTGTACACCTCGCAGCCAAGTAAACCCTTACCATACCCGCGAATAGTGCGACCATGACGACCCTCAGAGGTAGCAGCAGCAGGTAAAATCCGAACCAGTCCAGTATAATCCCGCCCGTCAGTAACGCCCCAGGTATGGACCAGAAAAAGTCTAGAACCATCAGGAGATCGTGCTAACCACCAGGAGCCAAGATTGTACCGACCTTGTTCATCAAGTTCTGGCGGAATAGGTGCCGTGCTGATCAACAAAGGACCTTGCAAAGGAAAGCACAGCTTGAAGTCAGTTCAGCAAAACTTGATTAGTTCATTACATACATGAATAATGATGTAGCTAAAATACTGCCTCCGATCCAAATTAATTGACTCAACTGGATGTGTCTAGCTAGATATGCACAAATTAATTGACTCAAGTTTGTCTAGCTAGATGCACTGGCTAGACAAAGCTGAGTCAATTTGATTTGGATCGGAGGGAGTACTTTATTTTGACTCAAAGGCATATCGCTGCTGATTTTGATTGAATATAGAGGGGGAAAGGTACAGGCATGACACGAAAACTGCACAACAAAAAGAAAAAGGCTAAAGCTAAATCTGAAACTAGCAGGTAATAGCGAAAACACATCATATGAGATGAGAAAAATTACCCCAAGAAAGTTGATTCCATGCATAAACTTCGCCTGTCTGAGTTACAGCAAATACAATACCCTTGTGGATGATTGCATCGGAGTAGCCGTACGCTAAGAACTGGTTGTCAAGAACTGTCCATCTGCTAGAAGCACAGTGAAGGACTGCAATTGCCGCGTTGAAGATGGCAAGAACAGAGAAACTAGTATAATTTGAAGCAGCTGTTGGAACTCGGCAAATAGCTATCTTCAGCAGTTGAAGATGTTGATCATTAGACTCGAACACAAGTTTATCCGGGGTGGATTTAAACTCACTTATTGGTGGTAGAGGAATCCGGCGACCAGTGTACACATTGACAAGCTCCCAATTCCAGGGGAAGCCAAGAAGGGCGATCCAATCTCCATTCGCGCCTGCCCACATGCCCGTACCACCATCTGGAATCACGGCATCGGAAGAGATCCTGTCCAGCGGCGTCAGTTGGCACAAGGTACCCTTGCGATCTTTTGCATCATGCTGCTTGTCCTTCTGCGCACCCTCCTGCTTGAACTTGTGGACGCGGGAGAAGGGATTGTGCGCGGGCGGTACCTCAGTTTGGTGAGTATGAAGAACACAGGGCATGCCAAACGGCTGAGATGCAGGCAGAGCTACACTTTGTGTTGCTGAATCATGATAAAACTTGCATGAACCGACGAGGCTCGCGGCGGTGATGACATCGCATCGGGATGCGATTTCTTCAAGGGGGCCATCAGGAAACACCCAAGAACTGCCACTCTCATTGATCGATCTCGCCATTGGAAGGATGCGGTCAAGTGGGTGTGGGGGTGTGGGAGTGGGACGCTGGCGTTTGGGTATGAGGTATTGGAGGACAGTGCGAGCGGCAGCTGGTAGAGCGATATGGATAAAAGTCCACAACTCCTACTAGTACCATCAAACAGGTGGCTCGAGATGATCCGAAAAAGGCATGGCGGCGGTGGTGCAGGGGCTGCTGGTGTAGGCGGGGTCGCCAGAGAAGATGGAGATGAAGAAGACGGAGAAGCAGGCAAAAAAAACAATTTGAATTGAAATCAATAATACGAGTACTACGGGCGTGCCTTCTCTCTCTGGTCTCTGCTGCACTACTGCACCTGTCGTGAAGGCGTGTGACCCGAGAAGAAGCTAATGTACTGTATACTGTCCTTGCACGCCGTGGAGCTGTATTTTGTCTCATCAAATCAGCTCTGGACAGTTTCAGCAGAGAAAAGATCCTTTGCCATCATCATGATATATTACCACGGGCCCACGGCAGTGCACATTCATCTTGGAGGCCTCTTCATCTTGTACTACCATATACTGTACTGCTCTATATGTTGCACAAACCACCACTTGGACATTTTTTTTGCAGTTTCCACCATGTGGTGGTCTAATATGTTGCAAATTTCACCACTTGGTTATCTAATCAGCTAGTTAGTCATGTTGATAGCAAAATCGACAAGTGGGTTCAACATGTCAATGCTCCAATTAATGTTTTAGAAAAAATAAATTTTTCAAAATTCGTACTTCTTTTATTTAGCTATTTAAAAATGCTTATTCATTTATTTCAACAAATATTGTGCGGTCTTGAATTTTTTTCAAACAAATATTATGGCATCGGGTTCGGGACTCCTGAAAAGGACTGGCCGTGGTACGGGAACCCGAAATGATGCCCACAACATGGTCGAAAGTGGCAAGGAACCCATCGAGGTGGATGAACTCGGGAAACCTTGGTAGAGGTAGGGATCTTGAGGAGGCCATTAGGGTTAGCCTACCCCCCAATAAGCGTATGAACGAAAAAAATTCACATAAGTAGTAGCTATTATTAAAATTTCACAAATATTACGCGCTTTTGAATATTTCAAAAGTATTGTGGCGTCACGCTGGCCTTGCCCGAATTTTACCTTTCAGGCTGGATGTCACGAGCATGATCACTCAACCAACCGGGTCCAAACATATATATACAATTGGCCTCCTCGAGCCTACACCGACCAGATTGTCGCTGAAACTGGATCATATAGTTTCTATTGGATTGATGTCCTAAGGAAATATTCCAACAACGGAAGTTGTTTGATTCGTTGTATTATATTCCTTTGGAATCTTGTTGGGCTTGTTTGGTTCGAAGAAAATTCATAGAAATTTTGTGGGATTCAAATCTCAGTGGCTCCTTTGATTCTTGAATACATGATAATTCATACTAATTCACGTGTTTTTTGTGTAGCACTACAACCAAAGAACATGCAATTCAAATTTGTGTGATTTCTCTCATATAGGATTAATTCAACATGCAATCATATTCAATTCCTACATTATTTCTATTTTAACATTTTGTACACATCATGCATGCGACCCAAACAATGCGTACATGGTGGGGGGGTTGTTTCGTTGCAAAAGCAGTTGGTCACACCACAAACAAACATGCAACAATTAATCTAAATTCACGCGGTTTCCCCGCGATGCAACCAAACAATATTCGATGAAACTAAGCATGGCATAAACATATACAATACACACCATAGATTTTGGCTGCTTTGATTATTCGCAAGATTTTCAAAGTGCGGGAATATGAAAATTGTATGATTAGAGAGTGATGATCATCTCCAAATATATAGGATTGAGAAACAACGGTATTTGGATCCAATAACATTTGATTGCGTGTGAAAACCAAAAGAAATACTAGTAGTAACATACGGTTACACAATGAAGGATTTTTTGTTTTTGTATAAAAATGTATTGTCAATGAATTCTGAAAATTGCAATCCTATGAATTAAACAATCAGAAATCGTGTCAGACTAATTCCTACGTTTCGAGATTCTAGTACGGAGTATGATTTCTTTGAAGGGGCGCAGAGGGACGTGGGTAGCAATGTCTAGTCCCTGTCTTGTCTGTATACACTGTACTTACGTCAGACTAGTGTTGCTCATGAAGTCTTAATCTGACGTACTCTGAAGCTAGATGCATCACCGTTTCCAGTCTCTGTCCTCGTTTTTTCGGCAAAATAGACAGAAATAACCCAAAGTCGAAAAGATTGGGAAAAACAAACTTTCGACATACTAGCAAGATTGGGTTATTTTTGTCCAAATTCTCGTTTTTTTCTCTTGGCTTCCCTACCCTTGAATCCATGTCACTTACGTGTGTTGCCCATGCATGCGTCATGTCCCACACTTCAGTGAGCACAAGTGACGTGATGTACGTACGCAAACTCCCAGCAATCTTCTTTGTCAAGAGAAGACGCATCAAGATTCAAGACCCGATCGCATTTCTTGCTTTCAGCCTGGGGTCCTCCATGTAAAAGTTAGGGATTTAGATGTAATTTCATGTTTATTTTGTGTGCTGTTGTAAACTGTTGATTTTTTATGTCCATTTGAATCTTGGTCAAATCCTAGGTTTGACCTAGATTTAAACAAGTTTAAAATATGAAAATGAAAAAGTAAGCCTGGATCCTCCTTAGTCAATCCAAAATGAAGCTTTTGGGAGGTTTTTGAAATTTCCATGTTTGAAACCCAAAACCACTTCTTTTCATGCTAGACTTCATAAGACATAGTTTAGGGATAGGGGTAGATACATGATTTGTCTGGTTTCAGTATGTCTAGAGCTTGTTTATCCACTTGAATGCTTACTATATGACATAAGAAGACTATGTGCTATGGTTTTTCATTTATCTATTTTTTTGAATTTTATGCCCATTTGAATCTTGGTCAAATCCCAGGTTTGACGAGGTTTTAAACAAGTTTAAAACTTGAAAATGAAAAGGTGTAAGCATGGATCCTTCGTAGTCACTCTAAAATGAAGCTTTATTTTGGGAGGTTCTCGAAATTTCCATGCATGCTTGAAACTCAAAACCACTTTTCTTCATGCTTGACTTCATAAGACAGAGTTTAATTAGGGTTAGGGGTAGATACACGATTTTTCTGGTTTGAATATGTCTAGACCTTGTTTATCAACTTGAATGTTTACTATATGACATAATTAAGAAGGCTATGTACGTGCTTTGGTTTTTCATTCTTTAATTAGATTTTTGTCTGAATTTTTATGCCCATTTGAATCTTGGTCAAATCCTAGGTTTGACCAAGATTTAAATAAGTTTAAAACATGAAAATGAAAAGATAAGCATCGATCCTTCTTACTCGCTCTAAAATGAAGCTTTTGGTTTTTTGAAATTTCCATGTTTGAAACCCAAAACCACTTCTCTTCATGCTTGACTTCATAAGACGAAGTTTAGGGTCGATAGGGGGTAGATACATGATTTGTCTGGTTTGAATATGTCTAGACCTTGTTTATGAACTTGAATGCTTACTATATGACATAAGAAGACTATGTGCTTTGGTTTTTTTTTATTTTTTTATTTTATGCCCATTTTAATATTGGTCAAATCCTAGGTTTGACCAAGATTTAAACAAGTTTAAAACATGAAAATGAAAAGGTAAGCCTGGATCCTTCTTAGTCACTCTAAAATGAAGCTTTTGGGAGGTTTTTGAAATTTCCATGTTTGAAACCAAAACCACTTCTCTTCATGCTTGACTTCATAAGACAGAGTTTAGGGTTAGGGGTAGATACATGATTTGTCTTATTTGAATATGTATAGACCTTGTTTGTCAACTTTTGAATGCTCTTACTATATATATATGTGACATAAGAAGACTATGTGCTTTTGTTTTTCATTTTTCTGATTTTTTTAATTTTATGCCCATTTAAATCTTGGTCAAATCCTGGTTTGACAATGATTTTAACAAGTTTAAAATATGAAAATGAAAAGGTAAGCATTGATCATTCTTAGTCACTCTAAAATGAAGCTTTTGGTAGGTTTTTGAAATTTCCATATTTGAAACCCAAAACCACTTCTCTTCATGCTTGACTACATAAGACAAAGTTTAGGGTTAGGGAGTAGATACATGATTTTTCTTGTTTGAATATGTCTAGACCTTGTTTATCAACTTTAATGCTACTATATGACATAAGAAAACTATGTGCTTTGGTTTTTCATTTTTCTGATATTTTTTGGAATTTTGATGCACATTTGAATCTTGGTCAAATCCTAGCTAGGTTTGACCAAGATTTAAACAAGTATATATAGAACATGAAAATGAAAAGGGAAGCATGTATCCTTCTTAATTAGTCACCCTAAAATGAAGTTTTTGGAAGGTTTTTGAAATTTCCATGTTTGAAACCTAAAACCACTTATCTTCATGCTTGACTTCGTCATAAGACAGAGTTTAGGGGTTAGGGGGTAGATACATGATTTGTCTAGCTAGTTTGAATATGTCTAGACCTTGTTTATCAACTTTAATGCTTACTATATGACATATAAGAAGACTATGTGCGCTTTGGTTTTTCATTTTTCGGTTTTTTTATTTTATGCCCATTTGAATCTTGGTCAAATCCTAGATTTGACCAAGATTTAAACAAGTTTAAAACATGGAAATGAAAAGGTAAGCATCGATCCTTCTTAGTCGCTCTAAAATGAAGCTGAATTTTGGGAGGTTTTTGAAATTTCCATGTTTTTGAAACCCAAAACCACTTCTCTTCATGCTTGACTTCATAAGACGAAGTTTAGGGTCGATAGGGGGTAGATACATGATTTGTCTTGTTTGAATATGTCTAGACCTTGTTTATCAACTTGAATGCTTACTAGCTATATGACATAAGAGGACTATGTGCATTGGTATTTCATTTTTTGATTTTTATGCCCATTTGAGAATCTTGGTAAAATCCTAGGTTTGTTGAGCAAGATTTAAACAAGTTTAACATGTGAAAATGATAAGGTAATTAAGTCTGGATCTTTTTTGAAACCCAAAACCACTTCTCTTCATGCTTGACTTCATAAGACGAAGTTTAGGGTCGATAGGGGGTAGATACATGATTTGTCTTGTTTGAATATGTCTAGACCTTGTTTATCAACTTGAATGCTTACTAGCTATATGACATAAGAGGACTATGTGCATTGGTATTTCATTTTTTGATTTTTATGCCCATTTGAGAATCTTGGTAAAATCCTAGGTTTGTTGAGCAAGATTTAAACAAGTTTAACATGTGAAAATGATAAGGTAATTAAGTCTGGATCTTTCTCTTAGTAACTCTAAAATGAAGCTTTTGGGAGGTTCTTGAATTTACCATGTTTGAAACCCAAAACCACCGTACTTCTGTTCATGCTTGACTTCATAAGACAGAGTTTAGGGTTAGGGGTAGATACATGATTTTTCTGGTTTGAATATGTCTAGACCATGTTTATCAACTTGAATGCTTACTATATGACATAAGAAGGCTATGTGCTTTGGTTTTTCATTCTTTCGATTTTTTTCTGAATTTTTATGCCCATTTGAATCTTGGTCAAATCCTAGGTTCGACCAAGATTTAAACAAGTTTAAAACATGACAATGAAAAGGTAATTAATCATGGATCCTTCTTAATTAACCAGCCAGTCTAATTAAAATGAAGCTTTTTGGGAGGTTTTTGAAATTTCCATGTTTGAAACCCAAAACCACACTTCTCTGCTTCATGCTTGACTTCATATATAATTAAGACAAAGTTTAGGGTTAGGAGGTACATGATTTGTCTGGTTTGAATATGTCTAGACCTTGTTTATGAACTTTTGAATGCTTACTATATATATGTATGTGACATAAGAAAACTATGTGCTTTGGTTTTTCATTTTTCTGATTTTTTTGGAATTTTGATGCACATTTGAATCTTGGTCAAATCCTAGGTTTGACCAAGATTTAAACAAGTATAGAACATGGAAATGAAAATGGAAGCCTGTATCCTTCTTAGTCACCCTAAAATGAAGTTTTTGGGAGGTTTTTGAAATTTCCATGTTTGAAACCCAAAACCACTTATCTTCATGCTTGACTTCGTCATAAGACAGAGTTTAGGGGTTAGGGGGTAGATACATGATTTGTCTAGCTAGTTTGAATATGTCCAGACCTTGTTTATCAACTTTAATGCTTACTATATGACATATAAGAAGACTATGTGCGCTTTGGTTTTTCATTTTTCTGTTTTTTTATTTTATGCCCATTTGAATCTTGGTCAAATCCTAGAGATTGACTTCATAATACAGAGTTTAGGGTTAGGGGTAGATATACACATGATTTTTCTGGTTTGAATATGTCTAGACCTTGTTTATCAACTTGAGTGTTTACTATATGACATAATTAAGAAGGCTATGTGCTTTGGTTTTTCATTCTTTAGATTTTTTGTCTGAATTTTTATGCCCATTTGAATCTTGGTCAAATCCTAGGTTTGACCAAGATTTAAATAAGTTTAAAACATGGAAATGAAAAGGTAAAAGCATCGATCCTTCTTAGTCGCTCTAAAATGAAGCTGAATTTTGGGAGGTTTTTGAAATTTCCATGTTTGAAACCCAAAACCACTTCTCTTCATGCTTGACTTCATAAGACGAAGTTTAGGGTCGATAGGGGTAGATACATGATTTGTCTGGTTAATTTGGATATATCTAGACCTTGTTTATCAACTTGAATGCTTACGATATGACATAAGAACACTATGTGCTTTTTTTATTTTTTTGTGCCCATTTGAATCTTGGTCAAATCCTAGGTTTGACCAAGATTTAAACAAGTATAGAACATGAAAATGAAAAGGGAAGCCTGTATCCTTCTTACTCACCCTAAAATGAAGTTTTGGGAGGTTTTTGAAATGTCCATGTTTGAAACCCAAAACCACTTCTCTTCATTCTTGACTTCTTAAGACATAGTTTAGGGGTTAGCGGGTAGATACATGATTAGTATGGTTTGAATATGTCTAGACCTTGTTTATCAACTTTAATGCTTACTACATGACATAAGAAGACTATGTGCTTTGGTTTTTCATTTTTCTGTTTTTTTTTGAATTTTCTGCCAATTTTGTTTGACCAAGATTTAGACAAGTTTTACACGTGAAAACGAATAAGTAAGCCTGGATCCTTCTTAGTCACTCCAAAATGTACCAATTGATAGGTGCGTTAACTTTGCTTCATGGAAAAATTAATGTCATGTAAATGAGTTAACTTGGATTTCCTACCCTTGAATCCATAGGAAACTTTGTTCTAATGCACTATAATAATCAACCGAGTTTTTACACCAACAGGTCTGTCACTTACGTGTGGTGCCCATGCGTGAGGTCCCACACTTCAGTGAGCACAAGTCACGTGCAATAGGTACGCAAACTCCCAGCCATTTTCTTTGTCAAGAGAAGACGCATCAGGATGCGTATTGGAAGTCTGTGGGTCCTTCTGGATCCTTCGGTCGTCCCTCTCAAAAAAAACAAATCTCTCTCATTCTCGGCCTCGCTCGACTCGCTCGCTCGCTCGCTCGCACCTCCTGCTCACTGACAAACCCTGCACAAAAGTCAACATCATCACCCGAAAAAGGGGAGACACCATAATTCTCTCCCTTCTTCTCTCCTTCCGAGTGATCCCTCTTCCTCCGAGTTTCACTCGACGGGCAAACACACATGTGCTTCATAGTAATAATAAAAAGGTAGAAAATCGACCTACGAATCTATAATTGAATATGTCTAAACCTTGTTTATCAACTTGAATGCTTACTATATGACATAAGAAGACCATGTGCTTTTGTTTTTCATTTTTCTATTTTTTTAAGAATTTTATGCACATTTGATTCTGGTCAAATCCTAGGTTCAACCAAGATTTAAACAAGTTTCAAGCATGAAAATGAAAACGTAATCCAAGATCCTTCTTAATTAGTCACTCTAAAATATATGAAGCTTTTGGGACGTACTTGAAATTTCCATGTTTGAAACCTAAAACCACTTATCTTCATGCTTGACTTCGTCATAAGACAGAGTTTAGGGGTTAGGGGGTAGATACATGATTTGTCTAGCTAGTTTGAATATGTCTAGACCTTGTTTATCAACTTTAATGCTTACTATATGACATATAAGAAGACTATGTGCGCTTTGGTTTTTCATTTTTCGGTTTTTTTTATTTTATGCCCATTTGAATCTTGGTCAAATCCTAGATTTGACCAAGATTTAAACAAGTTTAAAACATGGAAATGAAAAGGTAAGCATCGATCCTTCTTAGTCGCTCTAAAATGAAGCTGAATTTTGGGAGGTTTTTGAAATTTCCATGTTTGAAACCCAAAACCACTTCTCTTCATGCTTGACTTCATAAGACGAAGTTTAGGGTCGATAGGGGGTAGATACATGATTTGTCTTGTTTGAATATGTCTAGACCTTGTTTATCAACTTGAATGCTTACTAGCTATATGACATAAGAGGACTATGTGCATTGGTATTTCATTTTTTGATTTTTATGCCCATTTGAGAATCTTGGTAAAATCCTAGGTTTGTTGAGCAAGATTTAAACAAGTTTAACATGTGAAAATGATAAGGTAATTAAGTCTGGATCTTTCTCTTAGTAACTCTAAAATGAAGCTTTTGGGAGGTTCTTGAATTTACCATGTTTGAAACCCAAAACCACCGTACTTCTTTTCATGCTTGACTTCATAAGACAGAGTTTAGGGTTAGGGGTAGATACATGATTTTTCTGGTTTGAATATGTCTAGACCATGTTTATCAACTTGAATGCTTACTATATGACATAAGAAGGCTATGTGCTTTGGTTTTTCATTCTTTCGATTTTTTCTGAATTTTTATGCCCATTTGAATCTTGGTCAAATCCTAGGTTCGACCAAGATTTAAACAAGTTTAAAACATGACAATGAAAAGGTAATTAATCATGGATCCTTCTTAATTAACCAGTCTAATTAAAATGAAGCTTTTTGGGAGGTTTTTGAAATTTCCATGTTTGAAACCCAAAACCACACTTCTCTGCTTCATGCTTGACTTCATATATAATTAAGACAAAGTTTAGGGTTAGGAGGTACATGATTTGTCTGGTTTGAATATGTCTAGACCTTGTTTATGAACTTTTGAATGCTTACTATATATATGTATGTGACATAAGAAAACTATGTGCTTTGGTTTTTCATTTTTCTGATTTTTTTGGAATTTTGATGCACATTTGAATCTTGGTCAAATCCTAGGTTTGACCAAGATTTAAACAAGTATAGAACATGGAAATGAAAATGGAAGCCTGTATCCTTCTTAGTCACCCTAAAATTAATGAAGTTTTTGGGAGGTTTTTGAAATTTCCATGTTTGAAACCCAAAACCACTTATCTTCATGCTTGACTTCGTCATAAGACAGAGTTTAGGGGTTAGGGGGTAGATACATGATTTGTCTAGCTAGTTTGAATATGTCCAGACCTTGTTTATCAACTTTAATGCTTACTATATGACATATAAGAAGACTATGTGCGCTTTGGTTTTTCATTTTTCTGTTTTTTTATTTTATGCCCATTTGAATCTTGGTCAAATCCTAGAGATTGACTTCATAATACAGAGTTTAGGGTTAGGGGTAGATATACACATGATTTTTCTGGTTTGAATATGTCTAGACCTTGTTTATCAACTTGAGTGTTTACTATATGACATAATTAAGAAGGCTATGTGCTTTGGTTTTTCATTCTTTAGATTTTTTGTCTGAATTTTTATGCCCATTTGAATCTTGGTCAAATCCTAGGTTTGACCAAGATTTAAATAAGTTTAAAACATGGAAATGAAAAGGTAAAAGCATCGATCCTTCTTAGTCGCTCTAAAATGAAGCTGAATTTTGGGAGGTTTTTGAAATTTCCATGTTTGAAACCCAAAACCACTTCTCTTCATGCTTGACTTCATAAGACGAAGTTTAGGGACGATAGGGGTAGATACATGATTTGTCTGGTTAATTTGGATATATCTAGACCTTGTTTATCAACTTGAATGCTTATGATATGACATAAGAACACTATGTGCTTTTTTTTTTTTTTGTGCCCATTTGAATCTTGGTCAAATCCTAGGTTTGACCAAGATTTAAACAAGTATAGAACATGAAAATGAAAAGGGAAGCCTGTATCCTTCTTACTCACCCTAAAATGAAGTTTTGGGAGGTTTTTGAAATGTCCATGTTTGAAACCCAAAACCACTTCTCTTCATTCTTGACTTCTTAAGACATAGTTTAGGGGTTAGCGGGTAGATACATGATTAGTATGGTTTGAATATGTCTAGACCTTGTTTATCAACTTTAATGCTTACTACATGACATAAGAAGACTATGTGCTTTGGTTTTTCATTTTTCTGTTTTTTTTTGAATTTTCTGCCAATTTTGTTTGACCAAGATTTAGACAAGTTTTACACGTGAAAACGAATAAGTAAGCCTGGATCCTTCTTAGTCACTCCAAAATGTACCAATTGATAGGTGCGTTAACTTTGCTTCATGGAAAAAATAATGTCATGTAAATGAGTTAACTTGGATTTCCTACCCTTGAATCCATAGGAAACTTTGTTCTAATGCACTATAATAATCAACCGAGTTTTTACACCAACAGGTCTGTCACTTACGTGTGGTGCCCATGCGTGAGGTCCCACACTTTAGTGAGCACAAGTCACGTGCAATAGGTACGCAAACTCCCAGCCATTTTCTTTGTCAAGAGAAGACGCATCAGGATGCGTATTGGAAGTCTGTGGGTCCTTCTGGATCCTTCGGTCGTCCCTCTCAAAAAAAAACAAATCTCTCTCATTCTCGGCCTCGCTCGACTCGCTCGCTCGCTCGCTCGCTCGCACCTCCTGCTCACTGACAAACCCTGCACAAAAGTCAACATCATCACCCGAAAAAGGGGAGACACCATAATTCTCTCCCTTCTTCTCTCCTTCCGAGTGATCCCTCTTCCTCCGAGTTTCACTCGACGGGCAAACACACATGTGCTGCATAGTAATAATAAAAAGGTAGAAAAATCGACCTACGAATCTATAATTAAATAGGTTAAACTAGGGTTTTGCCCAGTACTACAGATCAAGGTTCAAAAAATCCAACTACGGGGTTCGAACAACCCCATTTCTAATCCAAGATTTTTTTCGACCTCATCCAATGGCCTCAAACTATAGGCCGGGTTAGCATCTAGTGCAGTATGTGTGAGAATGTATGCACTATGTGTGCTATAACTTGTGTGTCTTTCAAATTTGAACCAAATTTGAATAAGTTTGAAATATTTGAAATGGGGCTTTTGGCTTAAACGTTTGAAACCCAAAACGACTTCTCCTCATGCTAGACTTCATAAGACCGAGTTTAGGGTTAGGGGGTAGTACATGATTTGTCTGGTTTGAATATGTCTAGACCTTGTTTATGAACTTTTGAATGCTTACTATATATATGTATGTGACATAAGAAAACTATGTGCTTTGGTTTTTCATTTTTCTGATTTTTTTTGGAATTTTGATGCACATTTGAATCTTGGTCAAATCCTAGGTTTGACCAAGATTTAAACAAGTATAGAACATGGAAATGAAAATGGAAGCCTGTATCCTTCTTAGTCACCCTAAAATTAATGAAGTTTTTGGGAGGTTTTTGAAATTTCCATGTTTGAAACCCAAAACCACTTATCTTCATGCTTGACTTCGTCATAAGACAGAGTTTAGGGGTTAGGGGGTAGATACATGATTTGTCTAGCTAGTTTGAATATGTCCAGACCTTGTTTATCAACTTTAATGCTTACTATATGACATATAAGAAGACTATGTGCGCTTTGGTTTTTCATTTTTCTGTTTTTTTATTTTATGCCCATTTGAATCTTGGTCAAATCCTAGAGATTGACTTCATAATACAGAGTTTAGGGTTAGGGGTAGATATACACATGATTTTTCTGGTTTGAATATGTCTAGACCTTGTTTATCAACTTGAGTGTTTACTATATGACATAATTAAGAAGGCTATGTGCTTTGGTTTTTCATTCTTTAGATTTTTTGTCTGAATTTTTATGCCCATTTGAATCTTGGTCAAATCCTAGGTTTGACCAAGATTTAAATAAGTTTAAAACATGGAAATGAAAAGGTAAAAGCATCGATCCTTCTTAGTCGCTCTAAAATGAAGCTGAATTTTGGGAGGTTTTTGAAATTTCCATGTTTGAAACCCATAACCACTTCTCTTCATGCTTGACTTCATAAGACGAAGTTTAGGGACGATAGGGGGTAGATACATGATTTGTCTGGTTAATTTGGATATATCTAGACCTTGTTTATCAACTTGAATGCTTATGATATGACATAAGAACACTATGTGCTTTTTTTATTTTTTTTGTGCCCATTTGAATCTTGGTCAAATCCTAGGTTTGACCAAGATTTAAACAAGTATAGAACATGAAAATGAAAAGGGAAGCCTGTATCCTTCTTACTCACCCTAAAATGAAGTTTTGGGAGGTTTTTGAAATGTCCATGTTTGAAACCCAAAACCACTTCTCTTCATTCTTGACTTCTTAAGACATAGTTTAGGGGTTAGCGGGTAGATACATGATTAGTATGGTTTGAATATGTCTAGACCTTGTTTATCAACTTTAATGCTTACTACATGACATAAGAAGACTATGTGCTTTGGTTTTTCATTTTTCTGTTTTTTTTTGAATTTTCTGCCAATTTTGTTTGACCAAGATTTAGACAAGTTTTACACGTGAAAACGAATAAGTAAGCCTGGATCCTTCTTAGTCACTCCAAAATGTACCAATTGATAGGTGCGTTAACTTTGCTTCATGGAAAAAATAATGTCATGTAAATGAGTTAACTTGGATTTCCTACCCTTGAATCCATAGGAAACTTTGTTCTAATGCACTATAATAATCAACCGAGTTTTTACACCAACAGGTCTGTCACTTACGTGTGGTGCCCATGCGTGAGGTCCCACACTTCAGTGAGCACAAGTCACGTGCAATAGGTACGCAAACTCCCAGCCATTTTCTTTGTCAAGAGAAGACGCATCAGGATGCGTATTGGAAGTCTGTGGGTCCTTCTGGATCCTTCGGTCGTCCCTCTAAAAAAAAACAAATCTCTCTCATTCCTCGCTCGACTCTCGCTCGCTCGCTCGCACCTCCTGCTCACTGACAAACCCTGCACAAAAGTCAACATCATCACCCGAAAAAGGGGAGACACCATAATTCTCTCCCTTCTTCTCTCCTTCCGAGTGATCCCTCTTCCTCCGAGTTTCACTCGACGGGCAAACACACATGTGCTGCATAGTAATAATAAAAAGGTAGAAAAATCGACCTACGAATCTATAATTAAATAGGTTAAACTAGGGTTTTGCCCAGTACTACAGATCAAGGTTCAAAAAATCCAACTACGGGGTTCGAACAACCCCATTTCTAATCCAAGATTTTTTCGACCTCATCCAATGGCCTCAAACTATAGGCCGGGTTAGCATCTAGTGCAGTATGTGTGAGAATGTATGCACTATGTGTGCTATAACTTGTGTGTCTTTCAAATTTGAACCAAATTTGAATAAGTTTGAAATATTTGAAATGGGGCTTTTGGCTTAAACGTTTGAAACCCAAAACGACTTCTCCTCATGCTAGACTTCATAAGACCGAGTTTAGGGTTAGGGGTAGATACATGATTTGTCTGGTTTGAATATGTCTAAACCTTGTTTATCAACTTGAATGCTTACTATATGACATAAGAAGACCATGTGCTTTTGTTTTTCATTTTTCTATTTTTTAAGAATTTTATGCACATTTGATTCTGGTCAAATCCTAGGTTCAACCAAGATTTAAACAAGTTTCAAGCATGAAAATGAAAACGTAATCCAAGATCCTTCTTAATTAGTCACTCTAAAATATATGAAGCTTTTGGGACGTACTTGAAATTTCCATGTTTGAAACCCAAAACCAATTCTCTTCATGATTGACTTCATAAGACAGAGTTTAGGGGTAGGGGTAGATATACACATGATTTTTCTGGTTTGAATATGTCTAGACCTTGTTTATCAACTTGAGTGTTTACTATATGACATAAAACGTATCTACTTTCCCGAACACTTTTGCTATTGTTTTGCCTCTAATTTGTGTATTTTGGATACAACTAACACGGACTAACGCTGTTTTCAGCAGAATTGCTCTGGTGTCTCGTTTTTGTGCAGAAATCCAACTTTCGGGAAAATCCTCGGAATTTATGCGGAAGGGCCTATTTTACCAGAATATTGACGGAGCCAGAAGGGCAAAGGAGGTGGAGGCCCGAGGGCCCCACACCACATGGCGGCGCGGCCCAGGGGGGCCCGCGCGGCCATGTGGTGTGGCCCCCTCGGCCGGCCTCCGACGCCCCCTTCGGACTACTTATTGGTTTCGACCTGAAAACGCACGAGGAGAAGTCGAAGTCGCCAGAAACCCTCCAGAGAGCCGCCACATCGCGAAACTCCGTCGCGGGAGCCAGAAGTCTCCGTTCTGGCACTCCGCCGGGACGGGGAATTGGAGGAGATCTTCACCGCCATCACCGCCAACGCCTCTCCATCGACCAGCCATGTTTCCCCCATCCATGTGTGAGTAATTCCCCCGCTGTAGGCTGAAGGGGATGGTAGGGATTGGATGAGATTGGTCATGTAATAGTCATAAGATTGTTAGGGCATAGTGCCTAGTATCCGTAGATGTCACTTTTATGATATTGTTGCAACTTGTTATGCTTAATGCTTGTCACTAGGGCCCGAGTGCCATGATCTCAGATCTGAACATGTTATTGATTCATGAAGATATTCGTTGTTTATGATCTTACCTGCAAGTTGTATACACATGTCGCTGTCCGGAACCAATGGCCCCGAAGTGACAGAAATCGGGACAACCGGAGGGAATGGTAGTGATGTGAGGATCACATGTGTTCACGGAGTGTTAATGCTTTGCTCCGGTACTTATTAAAAGGAGTACCTTAATATCCAGTAGTTTCCCTAGAGGCCCGGCTGCCACCGGCTGGTAGGACAAAAGATGTTGTGCAAGTTTCTCATTGCGAGCACGTACGACTAAATATGGAACACATGCCTATTGATTGATTAGTACTTGGATACCGTTTTATTATTATCTGCAAATGCCCATGCTTTGATTGTTACATGAGTTTCTCTCATCCATGCAACGCCCGTTAAATCCGTCCCTATGTGCTACAGTATTTTAATCCTGTTTTACTATAATCACTACTGCTGTCTTTATTTCACCGCTGCTGTTATTTCACTATTTCCACTGCCATAAAACTGTTACTACTGATAAACTCTTGCGAGCAAGTCTGTTTCCAGGTGCATCTGAATTGACAACTCCGCTGTTAAGGCTTACAAGTATTCTTTGTCTCCCTTGTGTCGAATCAATAAATTGGGTAATACTTCCCTCGAAGACTGTTGCGATCCCCTATACTTGTGGGTCATCAAGACTATTTTCTGGCGCCGTTGCCGGGGAGCATAGCTTTATTTGGAAGTTCACTTGGATTGATATTGTTCGCTGCAAATTCTCCATCATGGGTAAACCTCGCGATACTAAGGTCGCCATATTACCATCCACTACAAGAAAAGGTACAACTCTGAGTACCTCTGCTGCTCTTGATTCACCATCTGTGATTGATAAACTTGTTTCACCGCCACATGCTTCACATGCTGGTACTTCTGCTGAATCTGAAAATTCTTATAATATTGATAATGTTTCTGCTGTGCTTGATGATAGTGGTTCATTGGGATCTTTTCTAGATGCTACAATTGCTAAGTCTAGACAAATTGAAAATACTGAAACTCCTAATGAAAATGCTGCTACACCTGTTAATTCACCTGAGTCTGTTGAATATTCTAGTGATGATCTTGATGAAGATTATGTGGAGCTTGATGATGATTTTATTGAAAAATGCAATGCTACTACTGATGCAAGAAAAATTAAAAAGTTGCTTGCAGAACATGCTGTTAGATATAAACCATCTCCTGATCCTAAATTTGCCACATCTCCTATAAACATTAGGGATAAAGATTATGATTTTTCTCTTGATCTATCTCATATAGCTATTGTTGAGAAAACACCCTTTTGTGGTACTGAAAAAGAAAGTGCTGTTGAACACTTGACTGAGTTATCTACTCTTAGTGGCGTGTTTTCTGATGATGTCAAGATGCGTACTTATTTTGTCGCTAAAATTTTTCCTTTCTCATTAAAGGATGATGCTAAAACTTGGTATAATAATTTGCCTCCTGGTTCTATTAAAAGTCCAATTGACTTGCGTGATGTTTTCTTTCGAAAATACTTTCCTGCTAGTGCTCAACATGCTGCTTTGCAGAGAATTTATAATTTTGACCAGGAAGATGGAGAGAAATTGCCTGAGGCTTGGGCTAGATTTTGTTCTCTTATTAGAGCTCAGCCTGACCATGATTTAGAAAAGCATGATTTACTTGATATATTTTATAGTGGACTAACTATTGAGTCTAGGGCATACCTGGATAGTTGTGCTGGTTGTGTTTTCAGGAAAAGAACTCCAGACGACGCTGAAGAATTATTGGCTAAAATAGGCCGGAATCATGATGATTGGTCTACACCTGAACCAACCCCGACACCGATAGTGAAGAAGAGGGGTATGATTAAATTAAATGATGAAGATATGAGGGAAGCCAAGAAGTCTCTTAAAGAGAAGGGTATTAAACCTGAAGATGTGAAGAATTTACCTCCTATAGAAGATATATGTGAGACGATTCCCCCTTCATCCATGATTGAGGTACACTCGCTTCAACACTTTACTAGGGAAGATATTCCGTATTCAAAATCTCCTGCTCAATGCTTAGATGAATTTGATAATTATATTGTTAAGCAAGAAAACTTTAATATGAGGGTAGAGAATCATTTAATGGAAAATTCCCGAGCTATTAGTGAATTGCATGATATTGTGGAGAGAACCTCCAATGATGTTAAGATACTTGTTAAACATTTTCAAATGGTTCAAACTCAAATTGATCAACTTACTAAAGTGCAAAATGACTTGTTGGGAAATAATTCTAAAGAAAAACATGCTTGTGAAGTAACAACTAGAGGTGGTGCTTCTACCCAGGATCCTCTATATCCTGAAGGGCATCCCAAAAGAGTTGAACAAGATTCTCAACTAATTAAAACTAGTGCTCCATCTAAGAAAAAGAAAAAGAAACATAAGAATGTTGTAGAATCCTCTGAACCTGTTAATGATCCTAATAGTATTTCTATTTCTGATGCTGAAACTGAAAGTGGTAATGAACATGAGGAAGATAATGATAAGAATGATACTCCTGATAAAGAAGAAATTGAAAAAGAACCTGAAAAGCATGCTAAAAATAAAAAGTACACTAAAGAAGATTTTATTACTGAGAAACATGGTAATGAAAGAGAACCTTGGGTTCAAAAGCAAATGCCTTTTCCTGCTAAGAAATTAAAATCAAAGGAGGAGGAACATTATAATAAATTTTGTGATTGGATGAAACCTTTATTTTTGCAAATCCCTTTGACTGATGCTATTAAATTGCCTCCTTATTCAAAGTATATGAAAGATATTGTTACTAACAAAAGGAAAGTCCCCAATGAGGAAATTTCCACTATGCTCGCTAATTACTCCTTCAATGGTAAGATTCCAAAGAAGTTGGGCGACCCAGGTATACCGACTATTCCTTGTTCCATCAAGAATAATTATGTTAGAACTGCTCTATGTGATTTGGGAGCAGGTGTGAGTGTGATGCCTTTTTCTCTTTATAAGAGACTTGATTTAGATAAATTGATACCTACTGATATATCTTTGCAAATGGCTGATAAATCTACTGCTATTCCTGTTGGTTTATGTGAAAATGTTCCTGTTCAAGTTACTCAACATTGCTTGATATTAACTGATTTTGTTGTGTTGGAAATGCCTGAAGATGATAATATGTCCATTATTCTTGGAAGACCCTTTCTTAATACTGCAGGGGCTGTTATTGATTGCAATAAAGGCATGGTTACTTTCAATGTTGATGATAAGGAACATACTGTCTATTTTCCCAAGAGGATTGATAAAGTATGTGGAGTCAATACAATTTTTAATGTGAAAACTATCAAAGTGGGATCCATTGATTGTCCTATATATGAGCCTAAAGAAGAATATCAAACTCTTGTGATTGGATCCATATCAATTCAATATAAGGTAACATGATTGATTTGAGGTTTATTTCTTCTTATGTCATATAAAATTTATTTGGTAGCAAGACTTGATCAACCTTGTTAACAAGTATATTTTATTGCATAAAAGAGCTAAACAACATTTCTTTCTTTCTTTCTCCCTCCACCTATTTTACTTGCTGTAGCACTTTTGTTTTGCAATATGCTTTAGTCATTTAAGATTTTAGAAATCATTTTCCTGCGCAGTAATCATTAATTTAATACCCAGAAATGTGCATTTTTCGAAGTTCTCTAAAAATTACAAAAATTACACCGTTGGTCCTATTTTTCGACGAGGCACCTGGGAGCACCAGAGGATGACCTGTGGGGCACCAGGGGGTGCCACACCATAGGCCGGCGCGGCCAGCAAGGGGGCCGCGCCACCTTGTGGTGTGGGCCACCCCTTGCCCCACTTCATCATCTCTTCCTCCCAGCATCTTCTCTCTCCCGAAAAAGCTCGTACCAAGTTCCTCTCACTCGTGTTTCTGCTCAAGAACTCGCGATTTTTCGATCTCCTTGCTCAGCCCAGATTTCTGTTTGAAATTTGGCACATTTACTCCTTGGTATGTGACTCCTTTGATTGTCCAATTAGAATTTCATTTGGTTGAGTATATCTTGAATATTTTGCTGCTGTAGATAACATGTTTAGTGAGCTTGCATGCTTGTTCTAAGTGGAAGAAATTAGTTTTGATGCATGTTTAGTACTCTAGCAAGTTCCTATAGTAGTTCCCTTCAATTACATACCTTGAAATCAAATTTTATAATGATTGTTGAAAATTTCAGAAAATGGAAGGAAGTATGCACCAACTTAACCAAGAAGAGTTGGAGGTACAGCAAGTCATGAGAGTTCATCGTGAAGAGGGAGTATACCCCTCTTATTACCCATGCACGGACTTTATGCGGAATGCAGGAATCCTGCAAGACGTTCAAACACTAATTTCCAATGCAGGATTGGGAGATTTTGCTGTTGGTGAACCTCACCAATATGCTAAACTAACGGTGTCGGTTGTGCAGGATTTCGAGTTTCACCGGTCTCAAACTGACCCCATGGTCCGGTACAAGATTTATAACAAAACTATCGACTTGCCTTTCAGTGATTTTTGTACAGCAATTAGAGTGCCGCGATGGGGATCTTGCGAGAAGATCAGGGGAACACCGCGGGAGCTCTCGAATCTTTATACAAGGATTTGTAATGGGAGGAGCTTCTCCAATGATGGTGGTAAGATTAGTAGCATTCAACATCCAGCCATCCGCTATTTTGCCTATTTCATTACAAAGTGCGTTCTTGCGAGAAGGACTGGAGGTAAATTATCTGTCCAAGATTTGGCTTTCTTAGCTGCTGCTTTGCAACAGGATAGGACTTATAATTTGGGTGCTTTAATAGCTTGTAGACTTGCTACTAACCGTGAGAAAGGAGGAATTTGTGGAGGTCTTATTGCCTCTCGCTTATTAGCTATGCATGGTGTAGGTCCTCACCATTTAGATATTCCGCTTTCTATAGAGAAACTTGATGTTTTCTCCATGATCAGGCATGAGTTTATTTCAGATGCATCTAGTTTGAACAACCTGCATTATAGGATAACTTTGTATAAGAAAAGTTGGAGTATAACTAAGAAAATTGAAAAATTAGTACGCTTGCCTGCACCTGCTTTGTTTAACCTTGATGCCAGGGACGGGTGGTCGATCACAGAAAATGAGCTAAACGCATACATAGAAAGGGAAAGCCGTCGTGCAAGGGAAGATGTGGAGGAGGCCGAGGAGCACCCCGACTCTTCATCCGATGCAGCGAGCTCCTCATATCAACATCATGGTCATGTGGAGCCTCCACGATATTCTTCTGCGCAGGGGCCTTATTATCACTCCATGTATGATCCACCGGCGTGGAACTCCGACCCTCGTTGGGAATGAACTCCACTTAGGCCAAAAGCCTAAGCTTGGGGGAGGTATACCGGCATCACTCATTCTTTGCATATTATGGTTGCTGGATACTTGTACATACTTGTTTAGTCTCTTAGAGTGGTTTTCTAATGAGAGGGAGATGATATTTGGGGAAGTGCTGTCCAAAAACAGATTCTGTGCTGTTACCAAAAAAATTCGTACGCACAGCCAGAACGTTATTTTGAGTTGCCAATTTTTGAGCATGTGCCCCAGGTTGTTATCTAACTTTCATTAGTTGAACACTTTTTGGTCTGAGCAATGGAAGATTTTTGTTAATTTCGATTTCTGTACTGCTGTCAGGATTTGGCAGATTTCTGTCATCCTGCTTTTCTGTGTTTCTGTTAGTTTGCATTCTTTTGTTTTCGCTTTGTTTCTTTCCTAAAACACAAAAAGACCAAAAATATTTCTGTTGTTTCTCTTCACCATTTGTTTATTTGGTTCCTTGCTCTTAGTTTGCTTTATTTGCTATCGTTAGTTTGCTATAAGAAAACCCAAAAAGATTTTGCTTTGTTTGCTTGTTTTCTTTCGTTCTTGTTTCTAATTCGAAAACACCAAAAATATTTGCTGTTCTTCTTTGGTTTGTAAAGTTCATCATGAGTTCAATGGTCTTCGGTGGCTGGAGCGTGGTTTTCATTTCATATTATCCAAGCTACACAAGTGAAAAGGCAATAATGACGATCTACGACAATCTGATTGTGGTGAGAGGCTGGTATGAACTCTATTTGCTTTCATTTTTGTACATATACTCATCCATATGAGCATGCTTAGTTGGTTCATGTGAGGTATATGTTATTTGAGAAAGTCTAGTAGTTCATGATCTCTCATGTTTAGTTCCAATTTATTAATATGAGTAGCATGTCATGGATGTTTGCTTGCATTGTTTTATTCATAACTAAGTATGGCATTGTGGTATCCTCCTCTGAATAATTCATTTATATTGACTTGGCACATGCTCACGCATGCATATGACTGAACAAAAAGTCAATTAAGCCTCGATGATTTATATTGCTTCAGAGTTCTTGTATCACTTTTATGCCTCCGTTAATTTATTTTGCCGCAAGCATGATTATGACAGTTACTGCTCTCTTGATTTGTCGCTCCCTAGTCTTTTGCTAGCCTTCACTTGTACTGAGCGGGATCGCCGCTCGTGCTTCCAAACACCTGAAAACCAAGTTGTTCCAAAAGTGTCCACCATAAATACCTATGCATGGCATTTCAAACCATTCCAAGTAAATTCTCATGCGCTACCTTTAAAACTTTCAAAATGCTTCTCAATTTGTGTTAATGTTTCATAGCTCATGAGGAAGTATGTGGTGTTTAGCTTTCAACCTTGTCATTTACTTTTGACGGACTCTCATATGGACTAGTGGCACATCCGCTTATCCAATAATTTTGCAAAAAGAGCTGGCAATGGGATTCCCAGTCCCAAATTAATTAACTTAAATACTCCTCCATGGTTTGTGATTGTTGGACGGCACCCGAGGATTCGGTTAGCCATGGCTTGTGTGAGCAAAGGTTGGGGGGAGTGTCATCATCATAATAAAACTTAAATAAAAAGGCACTCCTTCATGGTATGTGATTGTTGGCAGGCACCCGAGGATTCGGTTAGCCATGGTTTGTGAAAGAAAGGTTGGAAGGAGTGCCAACCAAAAATAAATAAAATGGGAGCCGCTCTTGTGAGTCCGGTTGATGAGGTAGTTAGTGTACCCATTACCATTCGTTGACAACAACAAACACCTCTCAAAATAATTTTACTCCTGCTTTACAAATGAAAAGCTCTAGCGCATGTTAATCCCTGCTTCCCTCTGCGAAGGGTCAATCTTTTACTTTTTATGTTGTGTCTCCATTCTTTCTTTGAGCACTATCTTGAGAGCACGACTGTCATTCTTAGTATAATATGCTTGTCTCAAAATATGATTGATTGTGGTATAACTTTGATGCTTTTATCTTTGACAATCACTACTTCTAGTCTTTCTATGAACTCAAGAGGTGCCTCGGCATTTATGTTTTGCCGATCAAATACAGGCAAGCGAGATACCACTTTATCATATTCTCTTATGAACATTGCAATCTTGCTTACATACATGATTCATGATGCTTATTATTAATTGTTGGTACCTCTCCATGATTGACATAGCTGTTGGATGATCTTATTTGCATATGTCTCATTATGAACTGCTTAAGTATTAGCCATAGCATGAGAATATATACATCATATGAGCAAATGTGTTCGTGAAAGTTCTTTTATCGCTCAGTTGTTAACTGAATTGCTTGAGGACAAGCAATAAGCTAAGCTTGGGGGGAGTTGATACGTCCAAAACGTATCTACTTTCCCGAACACTTTTGCTATTGTTTTGCCTCTAATTTGTGTATTTTGGATACAACTAACACGGACTAACGCTGTTTTCAGCAGAACTGCTCTGGTGTCTCGTTTTTGTGCAGAAATCCAACTTTCGGGAAAATCCTCGGAATTTATGCGGAAGGGCCTATTTTACCAGAATATTGACGGAGCCAGAAGGGCAAAGGAGGTGGAGGCCCGAGGGCCCCACACCACATGGCGGCGCGGCCCAGGGGGCCCGCGCGGCCATGTGGTGTGGCCCCCTCGGCCGGCCTCCGACGCCCCCCTTCGGACTACTTATTGGTTTCGACCTGAAAACGCACGGGGAGAAGTCGAAGTCGCCAGAAACCCTCCAGAGAGCCGCCACATCGCGAAACTCCGTCGCGGGAGCCAGAAGTCTCCGTTCTGGCACTCCGCCGGGACGGGGAATTGGAGGAGATCTTCACCGCCATCACCGCCAACGCCTCTCCATCGACCAGCCATGTTTCCCCCATCCATGTGTGAGTAATTCCCCCGCTGTAGGCTGAAGGGGATGGTAGGGATTGGATGAGATTGGTCATGTAATAGTCATAAGATTGTTAGGGCATAGTGCCTAGTATCCGTAGATGTCACTTTTATGATATTGTTGCAACTTGTTATGCTTAATGCTTGTCACTAGGGCCCGAGTGCCATGATCTCAGATCTGAACATGTTATTGATTCATGAAGATATTCGTTGTTTATGATCTTACCTGCAAGTTGTATACACATGTCGCTGTCCGGAACCAATGGCCCCGAAGTGACAGAAATCGGGACAACCGGAGGGAATGGTAGTGATGTGAGGATCACATGTGTTCACGGAGTGTTAATGCTTTGCTCCGGTACTCTATTAAAAGGAGTACCTTAATATCCAGTAGTTTCCCTAGAGGCCCGGCTGCCACCGGCTGGTAGGACAAAAGATGTTGTGCAAGTTTCTCATTGCGAGCACGTACGACTAAATATGGAACACATGCCTATTGATTGATTAGTACTTGGATACCATTTTATTATTATCTGCAAATGCCCATGCTTTGATTGTTACATGAGTTTCTCTCATCCATGCAACGCCCGTTAAATCCGTCCCTATGCCTACAGTATTTTAATCCTGCTGTTTACTATAATCACTACTGCTGTCTTTATTTCACCGCTGCTGTTATTTCACTATTTCCACTGCCATAAAACTGTTACTACTGATAAACTCTTAAGCAAGTCTGTTTCTGTTGACTTGACAACTCAAGTTAAGGCTTACAAGTATTCTACACTGTTTCTTGTGTGAATATGTCTAGACCTCAAGACTGTTTATCATACTTGTGGGTCATCAACTATATGACATAATTAAGAAGGCTATGTGCTTTGGTTTTTCATTCTTTAGATTTTTTGTCTGAATTTTTATGCCCATTTGAATCTTGGTCAAATCCTAGGTTTGACCAAGATTTAAATAAGTTTAAAACATGGAAATGAAAAGGTAAAAGCATCGATCCTTCTTAGTCGCTCTAAAATGAAGCTGAATTTTGGGAGGTTTTTGAAATTTCCATGTTTGAAACCTAAAACCACTTATCTTCATGCTTGACTTCGTCATAAGACAGAGTTTAGGGGTTTTAGGGGGTAGATACATGATTTGTCTCTAGCTAGTTTGAATATGTCTAGACCTTGTTTATCAACTTTAATGCTTACTATATGACATATAAGAAGACTATGTGCGCTTTGGTTTTTCATTTTTCGGTTTTTTTATTTTATGCCCATTTGAATCTTGGTCAAATCCTAGATTTGACCAAGATTTAAACAAGTTTAAAACATGGAAATGAAAAGGTAAGCATCGATCCTTCTTAGTCGCTCTAAAATGAAGCTGAATTTTGGGAGGTTTTTGAAATTTCCATGTTTGAAACCCAAAACCACTTCTCTTCATGCTTGACTTCATAAGACGAAGTTTAGGGTCGATAGGGGGTAGATACATGATTTGTCTTGTTTGAATATGTCTAGACCTTGTTTATCAACTTGAATGCTTACTAGCTATATGACATAAGAGGACTATGTGCATTGGTATTTCATTTTTTGATTTTTATGCCCATTTGAGAATCTTGGTAAAATCCTAGGTTTGTTGAGCAAGATTTAAACAAGTTTAACATGTGAAAATGATAAGGTAATTAAGTCTGGATCTTTCTCTTAGTAACTCTAAAATGAAGCTTTTGGGAGGTTCTTGAATTTACCATGTTTGAAACCCAAAACCACCGTACTTCTTTTCATGCTTGACTTCATAAGACAGAGTTTAGGGTTAGGGGTAGATACATGATTTTTCTGGTTTGAATATGTCTAGACCATGTTTATCAACTTGAATGCTTACTATATGACATAAGAAGGCTATGTGCTTTGGTTTTTCATTCTTTCGATTTTTTCTGAATTTTTATGCCCATTTGAATCTTGGTCAAATCCTAGGTTCGACCAAGATTTAAACAAGTTTAAAACATGACAATGAAAAGGTAATTAATCATGGATCCTTCTTAATTAACCAGCCAGTCTAATTAAAATGAAGCTTTTTGGGAGGTTTTTGAAATTTCCATGTTTGAAACCCAAAACCACACTTCTCTGCTTCATGCTTGACTTCATATATAATTAAGACAAAGTTTAGGGTTAGGAGGTACATGATTTGTCTGGTTTGAATATGTCTAGACCTTGTTTATGAACTTTTGAATGCTTACTATATATATGTATGTGACATAAGAAAACTATGTGCTTTGGTTTTTCATTTTTCTGATTTTTTTGGAATTTTGATGCACATTTGAATCTTGGTCAAATCCTAGGTTTGACCAAGATTTAAACAAGTATAGAACATGGAAATGAAAATGGAAGCCTGTATCCTTCTTAGTCACCCTAAAATTAATGAAGTTTTTGGGAGGTTTTTGAAATTTCCATGTTTGAAACCCAAAACCACTTATCTTCATGCTTGACTTCGTCATAAGACAGAGTTTAGGGGTTAGGGGGTAGATACATGATTTGTCTAGCTAGTTTGAATATGTCCAGACCTTGTTTATCAACTTTAATGCTTACTATATGACATATAAGAAGACTATGTGCGCTTTGGTTTTTCATTTTTCTGTTTTTTTATTTTATGCCCATTTGAATCTTGGTCAAATCCTAGAGATTGACTTCATAATACAGAGTTTAGGGTTAGGGGTAGATATACACATGATTTTTCTGGTTTCAATATGTCTAGACCTTGTTTATCAACTTGAGTGTTTACTATATGACATAATTAAGAAGGCTATGTGCTTTGGTTTTTCATTCTTTAGATTTTTTGTCTGAATTTTTATGCCCATTTGAATCTTGGTCAAATCCTAGGTTTGACCAAGATTTAAATAAGTTTAAAACATGGAAATGAAAAGGTAAAAGCATCGATCCTTCTTAGTCGCTCTAAAATGAAGCTGAATTTTGGGAGGTTTTTGAAATTTCCATGTTTGAAACCCAAAACCACTTCTCTTCATGCTTGACTTCATAAGACGAAGTTTAGGGTCGATAGGGGGTAGATACATGATTTGTCTGGTTAATTTGGATATATCTAGACCTTGTTTTTAACTTGGATTTCCTACCCTTGAATCCATAGGAAACTTTGTTCTAATGCACTATAATAATCAACCGAGTTTTTACACCAACAGGTCTGTCACTTACGTGTGGTGCCCATGCGTGAGGTCCCACACTTCAGTGAGCACAAGTCACGTGCAATAGGTACGCAAACTCCCAGCCATTTTCTTTGTCAAGAGAAGACGCATCAGGATGCGTATTGGAAGTCTGTGGGTCCTTCTGGATCCTTCGGTCGTCCCTCTCAAAAAAAAACAAATCTCTCTCATTCTCGGCCTCGCTCGACTCGCTCGCTCGCTCGCTCGCTCCTGCTCACTGACAAACCCTGCACAAAAGTCAACATCATCACCCGAAAAAGGGGAGACACCATAATTCTCTCCCTTCTTCTCTCCTTCCGAGTGATCCCTCTTCCTCCGAGTTTCACTCGACGGGCAAACACACATGTGCTGCATAGTAATAATAAAAAGGTAGAAAAATCGACCTACGAATCTATAATTAAATAGGTTAAACTAGGGTTTTGCCCAGTACTACAGATCAAGGTTCAAAAAATCCAACTACGGGGTTCGAACAACCCCATTTCTAATCCAAGATTTTTTTCGACCTCATCCAATGGCCTCAAACTATAGGCCGGGTTAGCATCTAGTGCAGTATGTGTGAGAATGTATGCACTATGTGTGCTATAACTTGTGTGTCTTTCAAATTTGAACCAAATTTGAATAAGTTTGAAATATTTGAAATGGGGCTTTTGGCTTAAACGTTTGAAACCCAAAACGACTTCTCCTCATGCTAGACTTCATAAGACCGAGTTTAGGGTTAGGGGGTAGATACATGATTTGTCTGGTTTGAATATGTCTAAACCTTGTTTATCAACTTGAATGCTTACTATATGACATAAGAAGACCATGTGCTTTTGTTTTTCATTTTTCTATTTTTTTAAGAATTTTATGCACATTTGATTCTGGTCAAATCCTAGGTTCAACCAAGATTTAAACAAGTTTCAAGCATGAAAATGAAAACGTAATCCAAGATCCTTCTTAATTAGTCACTCTAAAATATATGAAGCTTTTGGGACGTACTTGAAATTTCCATGTTTGAAACCCAAAACCAATTCTCTTCATGATTGACTTCATAAGACAGAGTTTAGGGTTAGGGGTAGATATACACATGATTTTTCTGGTTTGAATATGTCTAGACCTTGTTTATCAACTTGAGTGTTTACTATATGACATAATTAAGAAGGCTATGTGCTTTGGTTTTTCATTCTTTAGATTTTTTGTCTGAATTTTTATGCCCATTTGAATCTTGGTCAAATCCTAGGTTTGACCAAGATTTAAATAAGTTTAAAACATGGAAATGAAAAGGTAAAAGCATCGATCCTTCTTAGTCGCTCTAAAATGAAGCTGAATTTTGGGAGGTTTTTGAAATTTCCATGTTTGAAACCTAAAACCACTTATCTTCATGCTTGACTTCGTCATAAGACAGAGTTTAGGGGTTTTAGGGGGTAGATACATGATTTGTCTCTAGCTAGTTTGAATATGTCTAGACCTTGTTTATCAACTTTAATGCTTACTATATGACATATAAGAAGACTATGTGCGCTTTGGTTTTTCATTTTTCGGTTTTTTTATTTTATGCCCATTTGAATCTTGGTCAAATCCTAGATTTGACCAAGATTTAAACAAGTTTAAAACATGGAAATGAAAAGGTAAGCATCGATCCTTCTTAGTCGCTCTAAAATGAAGCTGAATTTTGGGAGGTTTTTGAAATTTCCATGTTTGAAACCCAAAACCACTTCTCTTCATGCTTGACTTCATAAGACGAAGTTTAGGGTCGATAGGGGTAGATACATGATTTGTCTTGTTTGAATATGTCTAGACCTTGTTTATCAACTTGAATGCTTACTAGCTATATGACATAAGAGGACTATGTGCATTGGTATTTCATTTTTTGATTTTTATGCCCATTTGAGAATCTTGGTAAAATCCTAGGTTTGTTGAGCAAGATTTAAACAAGTTTAACATGTGAAAATGATAAGGTAATTAAGTCTGGATCTTTCTCTTAGTAACTCTAAAATGAAGCTTTTGGGAGGTTCTTGAATTTACCATGTTTGAAACCCAAAACCACCGTACTTTTCATGCTTGACTTCATAAGACAGAGTTTAGGGTTAGGGGTAGATACATGATTTTTCTGGTTTGAATATGTCTAGACCATGTTTATCAACTTGAATGCTTACTATATGACATAAGAAGGCTATGTGCTTTGGTTTTTCATTCTTTCGATTTTTTCTGAATTTTTATGCCCATTTGAATCTTGGTCAAATCCTAGGTTCGACCAAGATTTAAACAAGTTTAAAACATGACAATGAAAAGGTAATTAATCATGGATCCTTCTTAATTAACCAGCCAGTCTAATTAAAATGAAGCTTTTTGGGAGGTTTTTGAAATTTCCATGTTTGAAACCCAAAACCACACTTCTCTGCTTCATGCTTGACTTCATATATAATTAAGACAAAGTTTAGGGTTAGGGGGTACATGATTTGTCTGGTTTGAATATGTCTAGACCTTGTTTATGAACTTTTGAATGCTTACTATATATATGTATGTGACATAAGAAAACTATGTGCTTTGGTTTTTCATTTTTCTGATTTTTTTGGAATTTTGATGCACATTTGAATCTTGGTCAAATCCTAGGTTTGACCAAGATTTAAACAAGTATAGAACATGGAAATGAAAATGGAAGCATGTATCCTTCTTAGTCACCCTAAAATGAAGTTTTTGGGAGGTTTTTGAAATTTCCATGTTTGAAACCCAAAACCACTTATCTTCATGCTTGACTTCATATAACAGAGTTTAGGGGTTAGGGGTAGATACATGATTTGTCTAGCTAGTTTGAATATGTCCAGACCTTGTTTATCAACTTTAATGCTTACTATATGACATATAAGAAGACTATGTGCGCTTTGGTTTTTCATTTTTCTGTTTTTTTATTTTATGCCCATTTGAATCTTGGTCAAATCCTAGAGATTGACTTCATAATACAGAGTTTAGGGTTAGGGGTAGATATACACATGATTTTTCTGGTTTGAATATGTCTAGACCTTGTTTATCAACTTGAGTGTTTACTATATGACATAATTAAGAAGGCTATGTGCTTTGGTTTTTCATTCTTTAGATTTTTTGTCTGAATTTTTATGCCCATTTGAATCTTGGTCAAATCCTAGGTTTGACCAAGATTTAAATAAGTTTAAAACATGGAAATGAAAAGGTAAAGCATCGATCCTTCTTAGTCGCTCTAAAATGAAGCTGAATTTTGGGAGGTTTTTGAAATTTCCATGTTTGAAACCCAAAACCACTTCTCTTCATGCTTGACTTCATAAGACGAAGTTCGGGTCGATAGGGTAGATACATGATTTGTCTGGTTAATTTGGATATATCTAGACCTTGTTTATCAACTTGAATGCTTACGATATGACATAAGAACACTATGTGCTTTATTTTTTATTTTTTTGTGCCCATTTGAATCTTGGTCAAATCCTAGGTTTGACCAAGATTTAAACAAGTATAGAACATGAAAATGAAAAGGGAAGCCTGTATCCTTCTTACTCACCCTAAAATGAAGTTTTGGGAGGTTTTTGAAATGTCCATGTTTGAAACCCAAAACCACTTCTCTTCATTCTTGACTTCTTAAGACATAGTTTAGGGGTTAGCGGGTAGATACATGATTAGTATGGTTTGAATATGTCTAGACCTTGTTTATCAACTTTAATGCTTACTACATGACATAAGAAGACTATGTGCTTTGGTTTTTCATTTTTCTGTTTTTTTTTGAATTTTCTGCCAATTTTGTTTGACCAAGATTTAGACAAGTTTTACACGTGAAAATGAATAAGTAAGCCTGGATCCTTCTTAGTCACTCCAAAATGTACCAATTGATAGGTGCGTTAACTTTGCTTCATGGAAAAATAATGTCATGTAAATGAGTTAACTTGGATTTCCTACCCTTGAATCCATAGGAAACTTTGTTCTAATGCACTATAATAATCAACCGAGTTTTTACACCAACAGGTCTGTCACTTACGTGTGGTGCCCATGCGTGAGGTCCCACACTTCAGTGAGCACAAGTCACGTGCAATAGGTACGCAAACTCCCAGCCATTTTCTTTGTCAAGAGAAGACGCATCAGGATGCGTATTGGAAGTCTGTGGGTCCTTCTGGATCCTTCGGTCGTCCCTCTCAAAAAAAAACAAATCTCTCTCATTCTCGGCCTCGCTCGACTCGCTCGCTCGCTCGCTCGCACCTCCTGCTCACTGACAAACCCTGCACAAAAGTCAACATCATCACCCGAAAAAGGGGAGACACCATAATTCTCTCCCTTCTTCTCTCCTTCCGAGTGATCCCTCTTCCTCCGAGTTTCACTCGACGGGCAAACACACATGTGCTGCATAGTAATAATAAAAAGGTAGAAAAATCGACCAACGAATCTATAATTAAATAGGTTAAACTAGGGTTTTGCCCAGTACTACAGATCAAGGTTCAAAAAATCCAACTACGGGGTTCGAACAACCCCATTTCTAATCCAAGATTTTTTCGACCTCATCCAATGGCCTCAAACTATAGGCCGGGTTAGCATCTAGTGCAGTATGTGTGAGAATGTATGCACTATGTGTGCTATACACGTGTTGGGAACCCCAAAATTATGATGCAAATTTGAATCAGTATGAAACCAAGGTTTAAAATAGGGCCAAGAAGCACGTTGAAGGTTGATGGTCGCGAAATGTGATGCGGCGCAACACCAGGGATTCCGGCGCCAACGCGAACCTGCACAACACAACCAAGTACTTTGTCCCAACGAAAGTGAGGTTGTCAATCTCACCGGTTGCTGTAACAAAGGATTAAACGTATCGAGTGGAAGATGATTGTTTGCAAGAAAATAGTAAAACACAATTGCAGTAGATTGTATGCTATGTAAAGAATAGGACCGGGGTCCACAGTTCACTAGAGGTGTCTCTCCCATAAGATAAAAGATGTTGGGTGAACAAATTACAGTCGGGCAATTGACAAATAGAGAAAGGCATAACAATGCATATACATGATATGATAAATATAGTGAGATTTAATTGGGCATTACGACAAAGTACATAGACCGCCATCCAACTGCATCTATGCCTAAAAAGTCCACCTTCGGTTATCATCCGAACCCCATTCAGTATTAAGTTGCTAAGCAACAGACAATTGCATTAAGTATGGTGCGTAATGTAATCGACAACTACATCCTTAGACATAGAATCAATGTTTTATCCCTAGTGGCAACAGCACATCCACAACCTTAGAACTTTCTGTCACTGTCCCAGATTTAATGGAGGCATGAACCCACTATCGAGCATAAATACTCCTCTTGGAGTTAAGAGTAAAACTTGGCCAGAGCCTCTACTAATAACGGAGAGCATGCAAGATCATAAACAACACATAAACAATAGATTGATAATCACCATAATCATAGTACTCTCTATCCATCGGATCCCGACAAACACAACATATAGAATTACATATAGATGATCTTGATCATGTTAGGCAGCTCACAAGATCCAACAATGAAGCACAACAAGGAGAAGACACCATCTAGCTACTGCTATGGACCCATGGTCCAGGGTGAACTACTCACTCATCACTCCGAGGCGACCATGGCGGTGTAGAGTCCTCCGCAGATGAATCCCCTCTCCCAGGTGCCGGAGGCGATCTCCCGAATCCCCCGAGATGGGATTCGGGCGGCGGCGTCTCGGAAGGTTTTCCGTATCGTGGCTCTCACCGGGGCTCGACGGAGACTTTAAGTAGGCGGAAGAACGCGGGGGCCACACGAGGTGCCCGTGGGGTAGGGCCACATGGCGGGCCCGCCGCGCCGCCCGTCCCCCGGCTGCCTCGTGGCCCCACTGTTATCTCTTCGGTCTTCCGAAGCTTGCAAAAATAGGACCGGGCGAAAGTTTCGTCCAATTCGAATATTTCCTTACTAGGATTTCAAAACCAAAACAGCAAAACAGAATCGGCTTTCGCATCTTGTTAATAGATTAGTTCCAAAAATGCATAAATATGACATATAATGTGCATAAAACATGTAGGTATCATCAATAAAGTAGCATGGAACATAAGAAATTATCGATACGTTGGAGACGTATCAGCATCCCCAAGCTTAGTTCTGCTCGTCCCGAGCAGGTAAAACGATAACAAAGATAATTTCTGAAGTGACATGCCATCATAATCTTGATCATACTATTTGTAAACATATGTAATGAATGCAGCGATCAAAACAAAGGTAATGACATGAGTAAACAAGTGAATCATATAGCAAAGACTTTTCATGAATAGTACTTCAAGACAAGCATCAATAAGTCTTGCATAAGAGTTAACTCATAAAGCAATAAATCAAAGTAAAGGTGTTGAAGCAACACATAGGAAGATTAAGTTTCAGCGGTTGCTTTCAACTTATAACATGTATATCTCATGGATAGTGTCAACATAAAGTAATATAACAAGTGCAATATGCAAGTATGTAGGAATCAATGCACAGTTCACACAAGTGTTTGCTTCTTAGGTGGAGGGAGATAGGTAAACTGACTCAACAATAAAAGTAAAAGAAAGGTCCTTCAAGAGGAAAGCATCGATTGCTGTATTTGTGCTAGAGCTTTTATTTTGAAAACATGAAACAATTTTGTCAACGGTAGTAATAAAGCATATGAGTTATGTAAATTATATCTTACAAGTTGCAAGCCTCATGCATAGTATACTAGTAGTGCCCGCACCTTGTCCTACTTAGCTTGGACTACCGGATCTTCGCATGCCATGTTTCAACCAAGTGTCACAAAGGGGTACCTCCATGCCGCCTGTACAAAGGTCTAAGGAGAATGCTCGCATTTTGGATTTCTCGCTTTTGATTATTCTCAACTTAGACATCCATACCGGGACAACATGGACAACAGATAATGGACTCCTCTTTAATGCATAAGCATGTAGCAATGATTATTATTCTCATATGAGATTGAGGATATATGTCCAAAACTGAAACTTCCACCATGATTCATGGCTTTAGTTAGCGGCCCAATGTTCTTCTCTAACAATTTTGCATGCTCCAACCACTAAAATGATAGATCCTTCAGACAAGACGGACATGCATAGCAACTCACATGATATTCAACAATAGTTGATGGCGTTCCCCAGAAACATGGTTATCGCACAACAAGCAACTTAATAAAATATAAAGTGCATAAGTACATATTCAATACTACGATAGTTTTTAAGGCTATTTTGTCCCATGAGCTATATATTGCAAAGGTGAATGATGGAATTTTAAAGGTAGCACTCAAGCAATTTACTTTGGAATGGCGGAGAAATACCATGTAGTAGGTAGGTATGGTGGACACAAATGGCATAGTGGTTGGCTCAAGGATTTTGGATGCATGAGAAGTATTCCCTCTCGATACAAGGTTTAGGCTAGCAAGGTTATTTGAAGCAAACTCAAGGATGAACAGGTGCAGCAAAACTCACATAAAAGACACATTGTAAACATTATAAGACTCTACACCGTCTTCCTTGTTGTTCAAAACTCAATACTAGATATTATCTAGACCTTAGAGAGACCAAATATGCAAATCAAATTTTAGCAAGCTCTATGTATTTCTTCATTAATGGGTGCAAAGCATATGATGCAAGAGCTTAAACATGAGCACAACAATTGCCAAGTATCACATTATCCAAGACATTTTAGAATTACTACATGTGGCATTTTCCAATTCCAACCATATAACAATTTAACGAAGAAGAAACTTCGCCTTGAACATTATGAGTAAAGCCTAAGGACACATGTGTCCATATGCAACAGCGGAGCGTGTCTCTCTCCCACAAAGTGAATGCTAGGATCCATCTTATTCAAACAAAAACAAAAACAAAAACAAACCGACGCTCCAAGTAAAGAACACAAGATGTGATTGAATAAAAATATAGTTTCAGGGGAGGAACCTGATGATGTTGTCGATGAAGAAGGGGATGCCTTGGGCATCCCCAAGCTTAGACGCTTGAGTCTTCTTAAAATATGCAGGGGTGAACCATGGGGGCATCCCCAAGCTTAGAGCTTTCACTCCTCTTGATCATAGTATATCATTCTCCTCTCTTGACCCTTGAAAACTTCCTTCACACCAAACTTCAAGCAAACTCATTAGAGGGTTAGTGCACAATTAATAATTCACACATTCAGAGGTGACACAAACATTCTTTACACTTCTGGACATTGCATAATGCTACTGGACATTAATGGATCAAAGAAATAAATCCAACATAGCAAAAGAGGCAATGCGAAATAAAAGGCAGAATCTGTCAAAAACAGAACAGTCCGTAAAGACGAATTTAAAGCTGGCACCAGACTTGCTCAAATGGAAAAACTCAAAACTAATGAAAGTTGCGTACATATCTGAGGATCACGCTCGTAAATTGGCAGATTTTTTCGAATTTTCTACAGAGAACTGTGACAGACAGCAATGCTGTTTCTGCGCAGCGATCCCAAATATAACATCAACTTTGACATAGAAACTTTACTTGGCACAAAAACATGATAAGGAGAGGTTGCTACAGTAGTAAACAACTTCCAAGACTCAACAAAACAAAAAATTGCTGTAGTAAAAACATGGGTTGTCTCCCATAAGCGCTTTTCTTTAACGCCTTTCAGCTAGGCGCAGAAAGTGCAAATCAAGTAACATCGAGAGTAGAAGCATCAACATCATAACTTGTAATAATAGAATCAAAAGGCAACTTCATTCTCTTTCTAGGGAAGTGTTCCATACCTTTCTTGAGAGGAAATTGATATTTAATATTACCTTCCCTCATATCAATAATAGCACCAACGGTTCGAAGAAAAGGTCTTCCCAACACAATAGGACAAGATGCATTGCATTCGATATCCAAAACAACAAAATCAACGGGGACAAGGTTATTGTTAACCGTAATGTGCACATTATCAATCCTCCCCAAAGGTTTATTTTTAACATTATCGGCAAGATTAACATCCAAATAACAATTCTTCAATGGTGGCAAGTCAAGCATATCATAAATCTTTTTAGGCATAACAGAAATACTTGCACCAAGATCACATAAAGCATTACATTCAAAGTCATTGAATTTCATTTTAATGATGGGCTCCCAACCATCTTCTAACTTTCTAGGAATAGAAGTTTCAAGTTTTAGTTTCTCTTCTCTAGCTTTTATGAGAGCATTTGTAATATGTTTTGTAAAGGCTAAATTTATAGCACTAGCATTAGGACTTTTAGCAAGTTTTTGTAAGAACTTTATAACTTCAGAGATGTGACAATCATCAAAGTCTAAATCATTATGAGCTACAGCAATGGGATCATTGTTCCCAAGGTTGGAAAAAATTTCAGCAGTTTTATCACAAGCAGTTTCAGCAGCAATTTTGCACGCTTTGCACTAGGAGTAGAAACATTGCCAACACCAATTATTTTACCATTGATAGTAGGAGGTGCAGCAACATGTGAAGAATTAGCATTACTAGTGGTGGTAATAGTCCAAACTTTAGCTACATTATTCTCTTTAGCTAGTTTTTCATTTTCTTCTCTATCCCACCTAGCACGCAGTTCAGCCATTAATCTTATATTCTCATTAATTCTAACTTGGATGGCATTTGCTGTAGTAGTAATCTTATTATCAATATCATTATTAGGCATAACTTTCAATTTTAAAAGATTAACATCGGAGGCAAGCCTATCAACTCTAGAAGCAATAGTATCAATTTTATCAAGCTTTTCCTCAACAGATTTGTTAAAAGCAGTTTGTGTACTAATAAATTCTTTAAGCATGGCTTCAAGACCAGAGGGTACACTCCTATTATTGTTGTAAGAATTCCCATAAGAATTACCATAACCATTACCATTAGCAGAAGGATATGGCCTATAGTTATTACCAGAGTTGTTCCTATAAGCATTGTTGTTGAAATTATTATTTTTAATGAAATTCACATCAACATTTTCTTCTTGAGCAACCAATGAAGCTAAAGGAACATTATTAGGATCAACATTAGATCTACCATTCACAAGCATAGACATAATCACATCAATTTTATCACTCAAGGAAGAGGTTTCTTCAACAGAATTTACCTTCTTACCTTGTGGAGCTCTTTCCGTGTGCCATTCAGAGTAATTTATCATCATATCATCAAGAAGCTTTGTAGCCGCCCCCAAAGTGATGGACATAAAGGTACCTCCAGCAGCTGAATCCAATAAATTCCGCGAAGAAAAATTTAGTCCTGCATAGAAGGTTTGGATGATCATCCAAGTAGTCAGTCCATGGGTTGGGCAATTCTTTACCAAAGTTTTCATTCTCTCCCATGCTTGAGCAACATGTTCAGTATCTAATTGCTTAAAATTCATTATGCTACTTCTCAAAGATATAATTTTAGCGGGAGGATAATATCTACCAATAAAAGCATCCTTGCATTTAGTCCATGAATCAATACTATTCTTAGGCAAAGATAGCAACCAATCTTTAGCTCTTCCTCTTAATGAGAAAGGAAACACTTTCAATTTAATAATATCACCATCTACATCCTTATACTTTTGCATTTCACAAAGTTCAACAAAATTATTGAGATGGGCAGCAGCATCATCAGAACTAGCACCAGAAAATTGATCTCTCATAACAAGTTCAGTAAAGCAGGTTTAATTTCAAAGAATTCTGCTGTAGTAGCAGGTGGAGCAATAGGTGTGCATAGGAAATCATTATTATTTGCATTTGTGAAGTCACACAATTTAGTATTTTCAGGGGTATTCATTTTAGCAACGGTAAATAAAACAAACTAGATAAAATAAATGCAAGTAACTAATTTTTTTGTGTTTTTGATATAGAGAGCAAGACAGTAAATAAAGTAAAACTAGCAACTAATTTTTTTGTGTTTTGATTTAGTGCAGCAAACAAAGTAGTAAATAAAATAAAGCAAGACAAAAACAAAGTAAAGAGATTGAGAAGTGGAGACTCCCCTTGCAGTTGTCTTGATCTCCCGCAACGCTAAATTTATGCTTGATACGCGTAGATGTACACGTCCGTTGGGAACCCCAAGAGGAAGGTATGATGCGTATAGAAGCAAGTTTCCCTCAGTATGAAACCAAGGTTTAATCGAACCAGTAGGAGCCAAGAAGCACGTTGAAGGTTGATGGTCGCGAAATGTGATGCGGCGCAACACCAGGGATTCCGGCGCCAACGCGGAACCTGCACAACACAACCCAAGTACTTTGTCCCAACGAAACAGTGAGGTTGTCAATCTCACCGGCTTGCTGTAACAAAGGATTAAACGTATCGAGTGGAAGATGATTGTTTGCAAGAAAATAGTAAAACACAATTGCAGTAGATTGTATGCTATGTAAAGAATAGGACCGGGGTCCACAGTTCACTAGAGGTGTCTCTCCCATAAGATAAAAGCATGTTGGGTGAACAAATTACAGGGCAATTGACAAATAGAGAAAGGCATAACAATGCATATACATGATATGATAAATATAGTGAGATTTAATTGGGCATTACGACAAAGTACATAGACCGCCATCCAACTGCATCTATGCCTAAAAAGTCCACCTTCAGGTTATCATCCGAACCCCATTCAGTATTAAGTTGCTAAGCAACAGACAATTGCATTAAGTATGGTGCGTAATGTAATCGACAACTACATCCTTAGACATAGAATCAATGTTTTATCCCTAGTGGCAACAACACATCCACAACCTTAGAACTTTCTGTCACTGTCCCATTTAATGGAGGCATGAACCCACTATCGAGCATAAATACTCCCTCTTGGAGTTAAGAGTAAAAACTTGGCCAGAGCCTCTACTAATAACGGAGAGCATGCAAGATCATAAACAACACATAAACAATAGATTGATAATCACCATAATCATAGTACTCTCTATCCATCGGATCCCGACAAACACAACATATAGAATTACATATAGATGATCTTGATCATGTTAGGCAGCCACAAGAGCCAACAATGAAGCACAACAAGGAGAAGACGACCATCTAGCTACTGCTATGGACCCATGGTCCAGGGGTGAACTACTCACTCATCACTCCGGAGGCGACCATGGCGATGTAGAGTCCTCCGGAGATGAATCCCCCTCTGGGGCCGGAGGCGATCTCCGAATCCCCCGAGATGGGATCACGGCGGCTCTGGGAAGGTTTTCCGTATCGTGGCTCTCGGACCGGGGGTTCGCGACGGAGACTTTAAGTAGGCGGAAGGGCAACGCGGGGGGCCACACGAGGTGCCCAGGGGGTAGGGCCGCGGCCAGGGCTGGGCCGCGCCGCCTGTCCCCTGGCTGCCTCGTGGCCCCACTTCGTTATCTCTTCGGTCTTCCGGAAGCTTCGCAAAAATAGGACCCTGGCGAAAGTTTCGTTCAATTCCGAGAATATTTCACTAGGATTTCTGAAACCATAAACAGCAGAAAAAAGAACGGCTTCTGCATCTTGTTAATAGGTTAGTTCCAAAAAATGCATAAATATGACATATAATGTGCATAAAACATGTAGGTATCATCAATAAAGTAGCATGGAACATAAGAAATTATCGATACGTTTGAGAATATATGCACTATGTGTGCTATAACTTGTGTGTCTTTCAAATTTGAACCAAATTTGAATAAGTTTGAAATATTTGAAATGGGGCTTTTGGCTTAAACGTTTGAAACCCAAAACGACTTCTCCTCATGCTAGACTTCATAAGACCGAGTTTAGGGTTAGGGGGTAGATACATGATTTGTTTGGTTTGAATATGTCTAAACCTTGTTTATCAACTTGAATGCTTACTATATGACATAAGAAGACCATGTGCTTTTGTTTTTCATTTTTCTATTTTTTTAAGAATTTTATGCACATTTGATTCTGGTCAAATCCTAGGTTCAACCAAGATTTAAACAAGTTTCAAGCATGAAAATGAAAACGTAATCCAAGATCCTTCTTAATTAGTCACTCTAAAATATATGAAGCTTTTGGGACGTACTTGAAATTTCCATGTTTGAAACCTAAAACCACTTATCTTCATGCTTGACTTCGTCATAAGACAGAGTTTAGGGGTTTTAGGGGGTAGATACATGATTTGTCTAGCTAGTTTGAATATGTCTAGACCTTGTTTATCAACTTTAATGCTTACTATATGACATATAAGAAGACTATGTGCGCTTTGGTTTTTCATTTTTCGGTTTTTTTATTTTATGCCCATTTGAATCTTGGTCAAATCCTAGATTTGACCAAGATTTAAACAAGTTTAAAACATGGAAATGAAAAGGTAAGCATCGATCCTTCTTAGTCGCTCTAAAATGAAGCTGAATTTTGGGAGGTTTTTGAAATTTCCATGTTTGAAACCCAAAACCACTTCTCTTCATGCTTGACTTCATAAGACGAAGTTTAGGGTCGATAGGGGGTAGATACATGATTTGTCTTGTTTGAATATGTCTAGACCTTGTTTATCAACTTGAATGCTTACTAGCTATATGACATAAGAGGACTATGTGCATTGGTATTTCATTTTTTGATTTTTATGCCCATTTGAGAATCTTGGTAAAATCCTAGGTTTGTTGAGCAAGATTTAAACAAGTTTAACATGTGAAAATGATAAGGTAATTAAGTCTGGATCTTTCTCTTAGTAACTCTAAAATGAAGCTTTTGGGAGGTTCTTGAATTTACCATGTTTGAAACCCAAAACCACCGTACTTCTTTTCATGCTTGACTTCATAAGACAGAGTTTAGGGTTAGGGGTAGATACATGATTTTTCTGGTTTGAATATGTCTAGACCATGTTTATCAACTTGAATGCTTACTATATGACATAAGAAGGCTATGTGCTTTGGTTTTTCATTCTTTCGATTTTTTTCTGAATTTTTATGCCCATTTGAATCTTGGTCAAATCCTAGGTTCGACCAAGATTTAAACAAGTTTAAAACATGACAATGAAAAGGTAATTAATCATGGATCCTTCTTAATTAACCAGCCAGTCTAATTAAAATGAAGCTTTTTGGAGGTTTTTGAAATTTCCATGTTTGAAACCCAAAACCACACTTCTCTGCTTCATGCTTGACTTCATATATAATTAAGACAAAGTTTAGGGTTAGGGGTACATGATTTGTCTGGTTTGAATATGTCTAGACCTTGTTTATGAACTTGAATGCTTACTATATGACATAAGAAGACTATGTGCTTTGGTTTTTTATTTTATTTATTTTTTATTTTATGCCCATTTGAATATTGGTTAAATCCTAGGTTTGAACAAGATTTAAACAAGTTTAAAACATGAAAATGAAAAGGTAAGCCTGGATCCTTCTTAACTAGTCACTCTAAAATGAAGCTTTAATTTTGGGAGGTTTTTGAAATTTCCATGTTTGAAACCCAAAACCACTTCTCTTCATGCTTGACTTCATAAGACGAAGTTTAGGGTCGATAGGGGGTAGATACATGATTTGTCTGGTTTGAATATGTCTAGACCATGTTTATCAAATCCTAGGTTTGACCAAGATTTAAACAAGTTTAAAACATGAAAATGAAAAGGGAAGCATGTGTCCTTCTTAGTCACTCTAAAATGAAGTTTTTGGGCGGTTTTTGAAATTTCCATGTTTGAAACCCAAAACCACTTCTCTTCATGCTTGACTTCATAAGACATAGTTTAGGGGTTAGGGGTAGATACATGATTTGTATGGTTTGAATATGTCTAGACCATGTTTATCAACTTTAATGCTTACTATATGACATAAGAAGACTATGTGCTTTGGTTTTTCATTTTTCTGATTTTTTTAGAATTTTGATGCACATTTGAATCTTGGTCAAATCCTAGGTTTGACCAAGATTTAAACAAGTATATATAGAACATGAAAATGAAAAGGAAGCCTGTATCCTTCTTAGTCACCCTAAAATGAAGTTTTTGGGAGGTTTTTGAAATTTCCATGTTTGAAACCCAAAACCACTTATCTTCATGCTTGAGCAAGATTTGACCAAGATTTAAACAAGTTTAAATCATGAAAATGGAAAGGTAAGCCTGGATCCTTCTTAGTCGCTCTAAAATGAAGCTTTTGGGATGTTCTTGAAATTTCCATGTTTGAAACCCGGCCAAAACGACTTTTCTTCATGCTAGACTTCATAAGATCGACACGGGGTACATATATACATGATTTGTCTGGTTTGGATATATCTAGACCTTGTTTATCAACTTGAATGCTTACGATATGACATAAGAACACTATGTGCTTTTTGTTTTTCATTTTTTGTGCCTATTTGTATCTTGGTCAAATCCTAGGTTTGACCAAGATTTAAACAAGTTTAAAACATGAAAATGAAAAGGGAAACATGTATCCTTCTTAGTCACTCTAAAATGAAGTTTTTGGAGGTTTTTGAAATTTCCATGTTTGAAACCTAAAACCACTTCTCTTCATGCTTGACTTCATAAGACAGAGTTTAGGGTTAGAGGGGTAGATACATGATTTGTCTTATTTGAATATGTCTAGCTAGACCTTGTTTATCAACTTTTGAATGCTTACTATATATATATGTGACATAAGAAGACTATGTGCTTTTGTTTTTCATTTTTCCGATTTTTTAATTTTATGCCCATTTAAATCTTGGTCAAATCCTAGGTTTGACAATGATTTAAACAAGTTTCAAATATGAAAATGAAAAGGCAAGCATGGATCCTTCTTAGTCACTCTAAAATGAAGCTTTTGATAGGTTTTTGAAATTTCCATATTTGAAACCCAAAACCACTTCTCTTCATGCTTGACTACATAAGACAAAGTTTAGGGTTAGGGGGTAGATACATGATTTTTCTTGTTTGAATATGTCTAGACCCTTGTTTATCAACTTTAATGCTTACTATATGACATAAGAAAACTATGTGCTTTGGTTTTTCATTCTTCTGATTTTTTTGGAATTTTGATGCACATTTGAATCTTGGTCAAATCCTAGGTTTGACCAAGATTTAAACAAGTATAGAACATGAAAATGAAAAGGGAAGCCTGTATCCTTCTTAGTCACCCTAAAATGAAGTTTTTGGGAGGTTTTCAAAATTTCCATGTTTGAAACCCAAAACCACTTAATCTTCATGCTTGACTTCGTCATAAGATAGAGTTTAGGGGTTAGGGGGTAGATACATGATTTGTCTAGTTTGAATATGTCTAGACCTTGTTTACCAACTTTAATGCTTACTATATGACATATAAGAAGACTATGTGCGCTTTGGTTTTTCATTTTTTCATTTTTTTATTTTATGCCCATTTGAATCTTGGTCAAATCTAGATTTGACCAAGATTTAAACAAGTTTAAAACATGAAAATGGAAAGGTAAGCCTGGATCCTTCTTAGTCGCTCTAAAATGAAGCTTTTGGGATGATTTTGAAATTTCCATGTTTGAAACCCAAAACCAATTCTCTTCATGCATGCTTGACTTCATAAGACAGAGTTTAGGGTTAGGGGGTTAGATACATTATTTGTCTAGTTTGAATATGTCTAGACTTTGTATATCAACTTGAATATATTATTGTACCATGTCTCCACACAGCCCAAAATGCACATATTTTCAAAAGTTTTCATGCATGAGTACTTGTAACTAGTAAAAATAGAAAGTAAAAATAGGAACCCCATGTATGAAGGATACTAAAAAGAACTCTTTCACATTTTTTTGGTATAGATTATGAGTTTGCTTGGCTTCATACACAAGTGAGTACATGTCATGCAAAAATTAACACGAAATTTAGTTATCATGACCCATTTTTGGCAGGCATTGTGCATATCGCCTTGAGAAACATCTTTGCGAGCTAGTGTATTAAACGTTTATTCACATATAATGGATTTTTTACTTTATTAGTGCACACAATGACAGAATCGGCCAAATGTGTATGATTTTTGTGAAGGTGCTAGAAAAACAAGATGCACTACGATGAAGCATGAAAGGAGGCAAGGGGAGGGATAGTGAAGAGGTGGGAGAGACCGAGAGATGAACCGCAAGGTAATTAAAAAATTGGGGCCAAAACGATTCCAACTTCCTAGGCATTGACCAACTTTGCCCCTCTTAACCCAACGTGGCAGTGAACCCGTATAAGCAACAACTTCCTCTTACTCCGCTTCTCCGAAATGGTAAGAGAACCTCTCCAGCTTAAGTGACCAATCGACATATCTATGGCCTTCCGACTTGGCTCTGGTCGCCGCGCGCGTAGTCCTACCACCGACGAGGAAGCGGAGCATCAGCGCCGCCTTCGCTTCGTCCATCGCGCACCAAGGCATAACCCGCCCGCTCTGCACTGGCCGGTTGTTCAGCCCGCGGCGGCGGCGCTGGCCGTGGAGCCCCTCGCCAGCCGCTTCCCGTGCGGGCCGATGGATGCAGAGGCAGGGATCTCCCACGCAACCCCGCATGCGACGCCCGCTCGGCCCTGGCCGGCTTTTCCGCCCGCGCATGCCGCATGGTTTTCTTTGCCAGCAGGTGAGATCCCCTTCCCGGCCGGCGCGAACGATGCGGAGGCAGGGAGCTCCCGTGGCCAGCCGCCTAATCCGACCGCACTTCAGGCGGTGCCGGCCGTGGAGCCAGGCCGTTCTTTCGAAGCGCATCACGGCGACGCCCTTTGCAGGAGCAACACCGCCAAGGAGCTCGTATATAACGTGATGTTCCCGGCACTCTATAGATGCCGGGATGCTCTGCAAGCTTTCGTGCAGGCTAAGAATGCGGCGGCTGCAAATCCCAGGGACGCAGCATTGCAGCGGCGCGCCGATGAGGCTAAGGTGGCGCACGCTTTCCACCAGGCGTGCCTCGACAGGCTTAACATCCAGCACGGCTTCGTGCAACCGCCAAACGCCGCTCCAGCTAAGATCCAAAAATACTCCGGTGAGCATATCACTCCGGAGTAGAACAATCCAATTTCTAGTACTGTAGGAGTACTTTATTAGTGCACAAACCTGGCGAAATTAAAGGTGTGTTCTTTGTGTGTGATGTAAATCTAAAAATTTGAAGGTTCTAGCAAAAACATTTCTTCACAAATATTCGATGTGTTTGCTTGGCCTTATCTATATATCCGGTGAGCATATATGGATGCCAAATCCTTTACAAACTTTATATTTTTTAAGTGATCGATGTGCATGCATCTATCTCGCCATGGTAAATTAATGAAACAAGTTGCATATTTGCCAGAATTCCAAACTTCGTGAGCAGTATAGAGATCGAGACCTTAATTAATTATTATGAGTAGGATGCATGCATGCATGTCCATTTTCTAGGGTTTTAAAGGATACTAGAGCTTTTCTAGGTTAATTTGCAACTATATGTATATTTGTTTTCTAGTTCTGGGCTGATCATTAAACTCAACATTGAGTTGTAGATTATGTGAAATTAGTACATGCCATAAAATATAGTAAATTTTTATGTACCCTACGAGGCAGTACGTGTGGTGTACCCTTAATTATTAATTGGTAGACATGTACCGTTGGCATGTTTGAAGAAAATTTGAATTTGGAAGAAGTTTTTAAAGTAAAATTAACGCAAGCACAAAATCATGTGTGATGGTGAAATTTCTTGAACAAATTAATACAAACCTAGTAATATGAGTTTGTTTGGCTTTCTGCCCACAAGTGAGTATTGTGCGCATGTACTTTGATGCAAAATCCCGCCATACAAAACTTTTTAGTTATCATATGACCTCAAGTTTGGAAGAGATCGTATTTTAAGCAACTTCACAAACAAGAGATTCTAACAATTATATGCATGCATGAAAGAATGATTTCCCTTTTTTATTACTGTACAAAAATGGCTAGATGTGTGTTAATTGTGAAGGAGGGCTACCAAATTTTAACAGTTGCACATTATTGTCATAATTCCACCTTTTGGAAGCAGTAGGGTAGACATGCTTTCCGCTTGGTAGGATGTGTTAGTGCCATCAATTTTGTAGATATAGGTTCAAGGATTTGTTCATCTTAATCTGCAACTATATATGGATTTTTAAGCTTTTGCCTAGTAATTAAACTCATAATTGAAATAATGTAGGTTATTTAACTACATACATGCCATAAATTCTGACAGGAAATACTTGGACGTGCCTTGCGAGGGTGGTAACAAACAAGAACACAATGACCAAACTTCAAATGCCAATCCACCCACCAAGCTATACGATTGGCATGTACAATCGATCGACTCCTTCTAATCAAATTTGAATACAATAGAAGAAGTTTTAAAAAATTTCAAAATGAGATCAACTTGTGCATTGAGTCATCCTTTGTTATTTATTTGCTTGTAAAAATAGAAACATAGGCATATGAATGTATTCGAAACACTTCACTTTTCAACGGGGAAGGGACCCGAAGGTCCCAGAAAAACAAAAAAAAGATTACAATAGTAGTACTCCTTTGAGAAGGTAGTAGAAGAAGGATCCTCGAAGAGCCAAATGCTTTTATTATCCACAGCTGTTCGGCTCTTTTCCTTCTCGTGTAAGCTATCGCGCAATGATTATACTAATGGTCGGATGGTAGTACAACCATTTTCGCAAACTTCTGCGCCCTTCGTCATGTCAGCATCGTATCCCAGTGTGCAAGCAGTCTGCTCGAATGAAATACTCCTAAGTACGTACGGTATTCCCTCCAAAGACACACCACACGGTATTCCCTCCAAAGACGCACCGTCGCCCCGATCTGCTCGAATGAAATACTCCAAAATACTTCTGCGCCCTTCGTCATGTCAGCATCGTATCCCAGTGTGCAAGCAGTCTCCTATGAAATGGAGACGACATTTTGTTGAAAAGTGTCGGTGCATGCTATATACCACACTAGTATGAGAGTTTTTACAGCATTATTCCGATTTCCACATAATGCATTAAATTTGGACGCGATGCCACACTGACAAGAGTGGTTTAAACAAGGCCATTATTTTTATTATGTTATAGTATTACTACAATACTCCAAGGTAGCACTAGTAGCCTTCGGTTGTACTCTGCCGGTCGCGCTGCCTCATTCGACCAGACTTTATTCTTCTTCTCATATATATATACAAAATACTGTCTGCCGAGGTTCGATGACCGCACCGTCGCCCCTCTCCGCGCCGCCGTCTTGGGCCGCGCCACCATTCTCCCCGCCGAGTTCTCCCCCGTCCCCGACGCACCACCGTCAAGCACCACCGGACCGATCTTCGCAGGTATGTACATCTCCAACCTCCGGCGAGTACAGAGGTTCATCGGTCATTGTGTTCGATATAACCTTAATTTGGGGATTGCAATGTGAGTAACTTACTGGGTTTTCTAGGAAATGAAAACGGCGTCGCTCGATGCCTACACTGCGTCGGCGGATACATGGAAAGCGGAGACGGATGCTCTGCATGCATCGGCGGAGACATGTAAAGCGGATGCGGAGGCAAAGGCGAAGGCGGTGGCTAGGACGGGCCCGGGCGCTGTGGCGCTGGCAAATGCTCGTATCGAAGCTGCATTTTGTTGGAAAGTCTTGGCGCGTGCTTCGAGAGTTTTGGCGGCGCAGCCGGGAGAACCGTCGGAGGCTTCGAAGCTGGCTGCTTTGAACGCGTCGAGAGCTTGGATGGTGACTTCATCTAAGGCGGCGCTTGTTGCATTTGATCGTGACTCGTCAACCCCTTTGTAAGTTCTACCTTCCCCAACTGCAATGAGGTTAGATCTGGTGGATTGGGTTTTTTGCCCAAACCAGACGTGATGATGCATTGAGATGTTTTTGTATTTTTGATGATGCATTCTGCTTCTTTTGTAATTTGGGTGATTCATTATGCTTTTTAGGTAGTAATTTTTCTGATGCACTCACCTCTTCAGGAATTTTTCATGGTTTTTTTTGTTTTTTTTCTTTTTTCCTAGCTAATGCTCTCTGCTGTTTAGCCAAAAGTTGGATGATGCATTGTACCGTTTACATATATTTTACTCTGATGATGCATTTTGCTCTTTTAGCCTTTTAGGTAATTTTTCTGATTCCTTGAGCAGTGTGGGAAATTTCGATGAAGAATTTTGCTGTCAACTTAGATGATGTATTGTGTTGTTTACATTTTATTACCTATATCAAAGCTAACCCCATCTGATGTTACCACAGCGTTTTGGGTCCTGTAGAGGTCTCTTTTTCCTCCAATCGTGTTGACACGTTAGCAATTATTACTGTATATGCGAGATTGCCTTCCGTTGGTGCGTCCTATTTTTGTGGTGTTTTTTTTTTTTTGCAAATTAAGGGCTTCATTGATTATGCAACAGGATTACAATTGCATTGTCCTGTTTACAATATTTTGATTTTGCTGATGCATTGTGCTGTTCACATTATTTTGATTTTGCTGATGCATTGTCCTGTTTACATTATTTTGATTTTGCTGATGCATTGTGCTGTTTACACTATTTTGATTTTGCTGATGCACCATGCAGTTTAGGAAACTTTGATGATGAATTAGATGATGCATTTTGCTGCTTAGTCAAATTAGATGTTGCATTTTGTTTTAAAAAATAGATGATGCAGTGTGCTGTTTACATAATTTTGACGATGCATCGTGCGATTTGCATAATCCTACCAGCTTCAGTCGAAGGACACCCACAACAATCAACGATCTGCCTGGAGATGTAGTCTCTCAGATTCTTGTCAGGCTTCCTCCCCATCCAACCTGCTTACTAGCTGCATCAGGCACCAAGAAAGCATGGAGGCAATGTATGGGAAGCAATTATTTCAGAAAGCTAACTGTGTCACACAACGGAGGAAACCCGTTGCTAGGGTTTTTCACCAACAACTCCGAGGACAATCGATTCATCACAGAGCATGATCTTCACCCGGCCATCTTGAAGATGCTGGCAATCCCGTCTCAAGTGAACGGTCCCAAAATCTATGTCCTGGGATGCCGCGATGGTATGGTGCTACTCCATTCTAATGTATCCAGTGCGTATATATCAGTCTGGGATCCAATTAGGCAAGTTCTCACAGCGATACCAGAACCACCATTGTGGCGCAATCACACAATTGAAAGCAGCGGCTCAATTCTCTGTTCGAGAAACAACTCTGAACCGTTTACACATTGTGGCAAGTTCTCGGTTGTTTGGATAACAACTAAACGTTACGATGCACAGGCTCATATCTACTCACCAGATTCAAAAGAATGGGAGTTTCTAGCTCGATCAACTCCGATGCTGTCAGAGATTGACCGTAGACCGGCAACTCTCATAGGGGGTATTTTGTACTGGCCAACGAAGTCTAGATATATCATTGAGCTTGACCATGCAAAGAAGGCTCTGAAATATATTCAGTGCCCTCATGAGACGCATGATATATTCATGCTTAACATTCACATCTTCAAGGGACATAATGGAGATGTTGCCCTTGCTGTTATAAGAGACTTCACCCTACAAACATGGGCCAGTACAAGATCATCAACAGGCGATCACGAGTCATGGACATGTCATATAAATTTTGAATTGGATACTTTTTTTGGCCTTGACACATCATTTCCATACAATTGGAAACATGCAGTAAGGTTACTCTGCGTATTTGAGGACAAAAATGAGCTGGTTGTACGGGCAAAGGAGGGAGTATTCCAATTAGATATGAGCAACTGGCAGTGGAGAAAGTACAATTCTGCTAGACGTTGGTGCACTTTACATCCCTACTCAGTTAGACCGGGTTAGTCATTCATATGTAACCTTTGCATTCATTTACATATGACTTTTGCTGATCAATTTGTTCATTTCCTGACAGTAACCGACCTGATCCAGAGTGCAACATCAAGGACACGAAAAAGAACGCGCTGTCAGGAACCCATCTAATTCAAAGTTCAACATCCATAAGAGAAAAGGAAGTCGCATATGAAGGAGCAAGGCTTGTTTGGGCAAGAAGTGATAGCCCAGCTTTTGTTTGGTCTGATGTCTTTTAGTTTTCGTTCTGGTGGAAATGTCGCTGCACCATTTGTTTGTACTGCAGCTCCATAGTGCTAGCTGCTAGTACGTTGGCGCTGTCCTACGTCTGCTTGTTTTGGGGGCATAAATATGCCACGAAACCTTTGTTTTATGTGATCAAACGGTCATCTCTGCATGTATATGTTCGGGTTCTGATGAAACCTTTTTTGTGATCTGTACATATATTTGAGTCAGTCTGTGTTTTGTTTTATGATGGGCAGGAGTATTTGTTTTACTACACCATTGTTTATCCGAATTGTATTACTCACTCTATTCAAAAAGTTAGCGGCTCACCTTTTTCCTTCAAGATACGGATGTATCTACACACTAAAAACATATATAGATGAAACCATCTTCAGACAAAGTTTAGTCACTTATGTATGGACGGGGGTAGTATTATTTATGTTGTGCTCCCAAACAAGCAGACATCGGACAGCGCCTGTTTAAAGTTCATATGTGTAATCTTATTCCCTTTGGAAGTTAAGCATTAAACTCTACTAGTACAACCGTGGTGGTCTTGTGATGTAGTACTCTTTTGATGCATTTGTGATGTAGTAGTACAGTACTTTTTTTTGAACTGGTATAGTACTATCTAAGAAGAGTACTCCCTCCGATTCACATTCATTTTACACCAAGAAATATGGATCGGAGCGAGGGAGTAAATTAAACATGGCATCTCGTGCATGAAGCTTGACATATCGATCAGGTTGGCTAGAATGGCAATACAATGCTCCTCATTAGGCAAATGCATGCCATGTACGATAGTATATACATCCAGTAAAGAAGTCTATACTGACATAAAAAAGACTACATTGGGGATGAGAGTCAATTGGGGAATCTACAATACATAAAATCTTGCTCGTAGCTGATTTTGGCTAAGAGGGTTTTACTCACATTACACGTGCCACTTTCCTTGTCTGCAAAACAAGTTCCAATAAAGGAAGAGGAAAGAAGAGGACATTGTGGGCGAGATTGAACACCTTTTTATGTGTTAAGCTGAGGCCTTGTTTAGCTGAGGATTTCGACTTAGGCCTAACAGCTCAGCACACCCAGAAATAAATTTCCTTGCGTGCACCACTGTCAGCAAAAATAACAAAATTAGCACGCAAGATTAAGAACGAAGTGAATTTAAGTAACTTGGTTAGCTTTTCAAGCAATATATTCAGAGAAAGAGCACACATGTCCGGCTAGAAATAATCGTAAGAGAAGAACAATAAATCTAAGGCATCCCACTTCATATGCAGAAGGGACGCGACAGCGCATGGATTCATACCTTGAGTCGACTCTGGCTCGTAGAAGGGCGGTCGCGCCTCGAGGATGCCGGCGACGTCTCCACCTCGATCTCACATGTGACTGCTTCTCGGTGGGCGGTGCGCCACGCCATGTAGAAGATCTATCAAAAGAGGAGAGCCCGATGACGCTACCGACGCCTCAACCTTGATAGCACCGGCTTGTTGCTCCGCACCGAGATGCGCCACGTGCAAGATTTAGCGGATGCGCCAATTTTAGAGATATGTCATGATCGTTGTAACAAATTTCAACATGATGATGATTTGATCATGCACTCGGCCTTGAACATAAGTACTAGTACAGTCTCACAATTTTTTTTATCATTATACTTTGCGAGATTTAGCGGATGCGCCAAATTCAGAGATAGATCATGATCATGGTAACACAATTTTCAATGTAATGATGATTTGATGTTGCACTAGACCTTGAACATAAGTACTAGTACGGTCTCACAATTTTGTATCATTATACTTTGCAACTTTTAGCGGATGCGCCCATTTTCAGAGGATCATGGTAACAAATTTTCAACGTGATGATGATTTGATGTTGCATTCGACCTTGAACAGAAGTACTACTACTGTCTTACAATTTCTTTATCATTATACTTTGCAAGATTTAGCAGATGCGCCAAATTCAGAGATAGATCATGATCATGGTAACAAATTTTCAACGTGATGATGATTTGATGTTGCACTCGGCCTTGAACATAAGTACTAGTACAGTCTCACAATTTTTTTATCATTATACTTTGCGAGATTTAGCGGATGCGCCAAATTCAGAGATAGATCGTGATCATGGTAACACACTTTTCAATGTAATGATGATTTGATGTTGCACTCGACCTTGAACATAAGTCCTAGTACGGTCTCACAATTTTGTATCATTATACTTTGCAAGTTTTAGAGGATGCGCCCATTTTCAGAGGTAGATCATGATCATGGTAACAAATTTTCAACGTGATGATGATTTGATGTTGCACTCGAACTTGAACAGAAGTACTAGTATTGTCTCACAATTTTTATTATCATTATACTTTGAAAGATATAGCGGATGCGCCAATTTCAGAGATAGATCATGATCATGGTAACAAATTTTCAACGTGATGATGATTTGATGTTGCACTCGACCTTGAATAGAAGTACTAGTACGGTCTCACAATTTTTTTTATCATTATACTTTGATATAGCGGATACGCTAATTTCAGAGATAGATCATGACCATGGTAGTGACCAATATTCAAGGTGATGATGATTTGATTTTGCACTCGGCCTTGAACAGAGGTACTAGTACGGTCTCACAATTTTTTATCATTATACTTGGACGGTGGCCAAATTCAAAATCTCATAGCGGCAAAACTTCCCGCCCACAAAATACAAAAATTTCACACGCTTCCAAATTCCCATTCTACCCCTGGTGGAGATGGCAGTCGTGCTGGTGGGGGTCCGCCCCGCCATTTTTTGATCACCACCTCCCCAGCCCTAAACCCCTCCCAAAAATTCATTTCGACTCACCCACCCAACTTCCCAAGTCCCTCTCTCCCACCTCCACGACCACCGCACCGAAACATCCCCGCCGGACTTCCCTGGCCTACCCGAGGCCTCGCGATCCTCGTCATCCGCCGCCCGCCGAGAAGCTCGCACGACGCCGCCATCAACCGGACCGATCATCCCCGCTCGAACTCGAAACCATACCATTCAAAGAGTTCACCGTGCAGTCGTCAACAAGGTATCGTCCACTCACGGAGCCGGCTTCGCTGGATCCGTCGGCCCACCGTATCGGATCTTGCTCACCGATACCGTGTATGAACTGGATCTGCTTCAATTCTAAGGCAGTTGCATGATCTAAACTCTTCTACTGTCGCTTTTCTATTGCTTGTCTGCAAGTTCTTGTTTAATCTGGGAACCTGCTTGTGCTAACGACGCGTCATACGTTTTGCGATGAGATGAGTAACCATGAAGTGTAATGGCCGTCTCTCCAACCCCAAGTAGCACATGTAGCATACTTCATCACCGGATCTATCAACCCCAGGAAGATCTGCTGTGACTCCCACATAGTGCTTCTCCTAATGTAAGTCCCTTGTTTTAGCGCCATGTTCTGGGTTCAGATTCTTGTTTGTCTGAAGCTCTTTTAGTTCATTCCTAGCTATGACCGTAACATCTTGCTATTTTCTACTTCATTGCTAACTTTAAGCGATTGAACATTTTGGTTTGCATTCCCTGCTCTGTAGATGTAGCCATCATAACTTCTATCTTGCTCAGTCGTTGTTACAAAAATTATAGGTATTATAGTAACATCCTGCTATTATTTAGTTCATGGCCAATTTTAAGTAATTGCACATGTTGGTTCGCATTCCCTGCTCTATAGCTTTTGGCATCGTAACTTCTATATTTGGTTTACATTCCCTGCTCTGTAGATCTAGCCATCATAACTTTATCTTGCCCGGTCACAGCTACAAAAATTAGTGGCCTTACTATGTTGTTTGTGCCATTTTTTTACTCCATGAACATGTTGGCTTGCATTCCCTGTACTACATGTGATGCCATTGTTTTGTATCTAGTTCATTGTAAGCTAACAAAGTAAGGACTTAGTTTGGCATGCTATCACTCTGCTATCTAGCCTGTAGTACAAATAAACTTGTCATACTACTAGATAATAATTTTGCGTGCCATCTTGTTCTTCAAAAGCTGCATTATTGACTTGTTTCTCTGACTTGGCATGACGCTCACATATGGAAAGCTGAACATATTGGTTTGCATTCCCTCTTATACAAGTTCACAGGTGATCCCACTATATTCTGTATCTGGTCCATCCTAAGCTCCAGCATTAACTATCCTCTATGTGTTGCTCATTACAAGTTTATATCCCAAAACATCTTGATTTGCATCCCCTTCACTATAAGTTCAGGAGTATTATTTAGTTCACGGCCAAAATGAAGTAATTGCACTTGGCACATGTTGGTTCACATTCCCTCCTCTTTAGCTTTTGCCATCGTAACTTCTATTTTTGGTTTACATTCCCTGCTCTGTAGATGTAGCCATCATAACTTCATCTTGCTCAGTCGTTGTTACAAAATTTATAGCCTGCTACTATGTTGTTCATGCCAATTTTGTACTCCCTGAACATGTTGGTTTGCATGGGACTCGACAGTAGTAAGTCTGCTGTTTCATTCTAACATGCTCTGTTATATTGGCTATTGGTATGCGGCATGCACTCTTTGTTTGCTTATTGTGCGCATTACAATGATCTTGTTATAACGACGAAATGATGAGTTCCAAATTCTTTGCCAAACAATATTGTAGTGTCTTTGCCTTTCCATTGTTGCTGTCTTAACTTGTAATGTCTTTGTTTCGGATATAGGTGCTGCATGGACAACTTAAAAGATTGCCGGATCGCTTCATTGTATTGCTAGGTTTAATTACCATTCAATTTCTCTGGGTTCTGTAATATTTTTTCAATGCCTTGCAACATGTAATATTTAGTTAGTTTTATTAGTTCTTTCGCGCATTTTTTCTTTGCTGCTCGTGGTAAGTGAGGCTATCCGACAGAAATCAATGATGCGTAAATATTCTCAGTATCTAAATCACCGAATTCCCATCCCTTAAACGGCCCAATTAAGCTAAATCACATATGTGCCTGCCCGCAAAATCCCAAAGCGCATATTATGCCGGCATATAAACAGCAACGAAACGGGCTGGCCCACTTACTTATTGGGCCAGCCCATTTGATTTACGGTGGACCCCACACTATAATTGGGCTGGCCCACTTGCTTTAAGGAGGACCCCACCCACAACTGGGCCGGCCCACTAATTAGTTGGGCCGCCCATTTGCTTTTGTGGTGGACCCCACATACTAAATGGGCCGGCCCTTTAAAATGAAAGTGGGACCCACATGTGTTTTTGGACCGGCCCACTATCTTGTTGGGCCGGCCCACTTGCTATATGGTGGACCCCACATACTCATTGGGCCGGCCCTTTAACAGGAAAGTGGGGCCCACCTTTGCTTTTGGCCCGGCCCACTATCTTGTCGGGCCAGCCCACTTGCTATATGGTCTCCCCACATCATGGAGATGAGGAGGAACAAGAGTCGAGGACGACTCTCTCCCAAGGGGGGGAGATGATGTAGCCCCGCTCACCAACGACACTACATCAAGGCCAACAAGTCCCCCAAGTGGACCCATGACACGGGCTCGAGCCAAAGCAATACATGACAAGGTGAACTCGCTCCTCACTACCCTCGACCTCGACTCCCCATTGGATGGAATGCTACCTCATGCCGAAACACTTTGTGTGATTAGGTACATGGAGCATCAAGACCCCGGAGAGGATGAGACGTCATGGTCAAGGGAAGGAGAGGAGCAGCGGAACCTGGAGATGAACATGAAGCCGAAGCCGCCGTCGCCCGAAGAGCGCCAAGGAAGAAAAGGACGCTGGCCGGTCCAGGACCCGGTCGGACCGGACCCACGACCGGACGCCCCGGCCACAGGCCCGGTCAACCGGGCGCAAACCGGGCCAGCTCCCTCGTACCGGACGACGACCGGACCCAGGACCGGATTCCGCACCTGTTACGACCGGCCGACGTGACTCCATGACTCGGACAGCCTGACACAGTCTTGCCACGGGATTTGCTGATGTACTCTGGCTGGCTGTGACCGGTCCGACCGACGCCCAACTGGACTCGACGGAATACCCCACCAAACCGCTCGACTTATCCATTCGTACCTGTTCGCCCTTGCCGTCGTGCTGCCTATTTAAGTAGCTGACCTCTCCTTTACTTTTCGTATTTGTTTAGAACTCAAACCTAACTTTGAGCTTAGTCTCCCTTGGGTATCATCCCTCTGTAATCAAGGCAACCCTTGTGGATGTATGGATTTGGTAGTGAGAGATTCTAGTGTTTACACTCTCTCTCCCACTCCTTGATTCGTCCTCCCCACCGGTCTCTCCTCTCGGAATTCTACCTCGAGTCTCTTCCGGGCGGATTCTATTGGCACGGTCCATCGAGCCGTGAGGGTAAGCATCGATTGTATCGGGTTGGTGTGCGTGGTTCTTCGTGTGTTCTTCGCGTTCTTCGTGTTCTTCCGCCTCTCCCTTTCCCCCTTGATTCCTTGGGTCATTCGCGAGATCGGGCCACAATCGGGGTCTTAGACCACATCATATGGTATCAGCAGCCTTTGGTTTCCGCGGATTTGACCCTCCACCCACCCAATTTCGTTTCTAGAAAATTTTCCAAAAAATAGCCCTAAATTGCCTTTGGACGGATCTGTGATTTGGTTGAGTTTTGAGTGGTTTTGCTCCGTGGATCTGGTGTTGTTGTGCTTGATCTACTATTTCCCCAACTTTTAGCCTCCAATTCCATCGTTTCCCTTCGTTTTGGCCGATTTGGTTTTGGTTTGGGGAAAACGCGTGCCGGCATTGGTGGCAAGTCAATCAAGGTCATCATCGACGGTGGGAGTTGCCACAACTTGGCAAGCACCGAGCTATGTGAGAAGCTCAACCTCACGCTTCGCAAGCATCCTCATCCATACCATGTCCAATGGTTGAGTGACAAGGGCAATGTCAAGATTCAACACACCGTCACCGTCAACTTCAAGATAGGACCCTATGAAGACACCGTCGAGTGTGACGTGGTGCCTATGACCGTGTGCCACATGTTGCTTGGCCGCCCATGGCAATTTGACAAGAAGGCCATACATGATGGTTACTCCAATGCATACACCTTCAAGGTCAAGGACAAGAAGTTCGAGCTTCGCCCAATGACTCCTAGCCAAATCATCACCGACAATGCGAAGGCTTTAGCGAGGGCACAACACAACACCCACCATAGTGAGTTGAGAGGAGAGGGAGCTACCCACCAAAAAGAGAGTGAGCACCACCACCCACATATGAGTGAGAGAAAGAGTGTCCTCCTAGCCACCAAAAGCGAGTGGAGAGAAGTGAAAGACAACCCATCCACCACCATACACTACGTGCTCATTTGCAAGGGCCTCTCGTCGGAGACTAACGACTTAACCAACATTCCTTCGTCTTTGTTGTCTCTTTTGAAGGAGTTCCAAGACGTCTTCCCCGACGAGCTACCTCATGGACTACCACCGCTTCGGGGCATCGAGCATCGCATCGACCTCATACCCGGCGCTCCGCTACCAAACCGCGCCGCCTACCGCACCAACCCCGAAGATACCAAGGAGATACAACGACAAATACAAGACCTCCTCGCTAAAGGGTATGTCCGAGAAAGCCTTAGCCCTTGTGCCGTTCCCGTCATTCTTGTGCCTAAACCGGATGAGACGCAACGGATGTGTATGGATTGTCGACCCATCAATGCCATTACCGTCCGTTATCGCCATCCCATTCCGCGTTTAGATGACATGCTTGATG